>VRYO01000494.1:1382212-1448347 GCA_009812075.1 Sialia sialis
AAAAAAAAAAAAAAAAAAAAAAAGGCGCGGCTTATATTCAGGTGCAGCTTATATATGGACAAATCCCGTGATCTTCCCAGCTACCCAGAAGTGCGGCTTATATTCAGGTGCGGCTTATAATCCTGAAGTTACTGTATTTGGAAGTACAAGCTATGGCTAGTTCTGGGACTGGGATCCTTCCCAGGTAACTGTACTTCTGGAGCCCAAGCACACAGGTGGTTATGCTGACAAAATAATGCTCCTGGTGGTAAACGTTATTTCCTCTAAGGAAGTGGTATACACTGGTGTGTTCCAAGGCCAGGTAAGTGATGTCAGGGCTGAGAGGTTTCTCATGGCACAGTGACACTGGTACAGTCCTTCCTCATGACTGGATCATACAAATACTAACTGAACTAGTAGCCCATGCTAAGGGATATTTAAATCAGGAAAGGAGGATGATCTCATTTGTGAAGCAATGGCCTGTGAATCAGGAGATGCAGCTCCAGTTCCTAGCTCTGCCAAGACTCTGGCTAGCCTGAGCAAGTAATTTCCTTGGGGCTTCTCTGGTAAATGAGAGATACTCCTGTATCCTTTTCCTGCTCTTCCATCTGCAATGCAAGCTTTTCAGGACAAGGGCTGTTTCTAGCAATACAATTATATGGCACAAAGCATAGTGGACCTCAGAGTTGGTTGAGGCTTTCCTACTAAAATATGAACCTTAATTATAGCAGGGAAAATAAACAAAACAACAAAGAATAAATAAGTTTATATTTTTGGTGAATGCTCAGGTTGCAGTTTTATATAACCAAAGAAAATACTTTTAAAAAGATTTTTAACATTTACTTTAATCAAAAAAATCTCTAATTGAGGGAAAACTAATAATAAAAACAAATATCAATGCTTTTGTTCTCTCTCACCAGTTTTTGCCCACTTACAAGTGTTCTATACTTTTTTTGGATATATTCAGCCACACCGAGACTATAGAAGCAGAGTCTAAGAACAAAGGGGCTAGGTTGGCTATCAGCTATCAGACTACATGGGACATAGTCTTAGAAACAGCTCAGAAACCATCTTTCACTCGCTCTTCTCTCCTCTCAGTATTTGCTGTATCTGCCTGGAAAGCACCCAGTTTTCTCTTGCTTATGTTTCCCAGGCTGCTGGTGAGCAGCCTGTGGTGCCCAATTGAGATGCTTCAGGTTGGTGTTTTGGTCTTAAAGTCACAGATGTTTTCCCCTGCCTCTGGGATGGATGCCTCCATGGTCGGGAACTGGACCTTCTGCTCTTTTGAGTTTGCTTTCATTTCTTAGCAGATACATCCTTTGGCCAAAAATGGCTGTTACTATCTCCATGCAGGAGTGTTTCTACTACAGCTTGGACTGTTATTGCCGTGAGTAGACTTCACTGTCCTTTTGAGTAAACAGATTTCCCTGTGCCTTTGAATGTCCATCAGTGAGTGAAACTGTTTTGCTGCTATTATCAGCATTCTCCCCTGAATTTCTGAACTGGGATGACTTCTAGAGGACTTTGGCAACCATATTTTACTCATACCTGGCTATATTTCTTTCTCTATTATTCCACTAACTTTGTGTCACACTTAGTGACAAGGAAAATGCACAACACTGAATGCAAGCATCTGCATTTGTATGTGTGATTACATGTTTACAACTGTGTATCCCCGTGTTTGTCAGCACATATCAGTTAGTGCACCTTTTTAACTACATTTGGTTTTGCTTCTTGGTTTTGGATTTGTGTGAGAATCTGTGAACATACTCTTTTTCACTCCAGATGTGGACCTTTTTCCTGGAGTGTGTGTGTGTGTATATATATCTATATGAAGTGTTCCTTCAATATTTGTTTTGCTTTTTGCATGTTCTCTTGCAGTTGTGTTGAGCTGCTCATGCAGGCATGTTTCAGTATAGCTGTGCACTGATATTTGTTCCAAGTAGTGTGCCTTTTCCCATGTGTGTAATTCCCTGTCTCTGTATCTGTGCCTCTCTGTATTTCCTTTCCATTTACCCATCTATGCTGTGTGCAGTTACCTGGATTTTTGCATGTATGTATCTTCCTGCTTTTATTGTCTGAGGGTTGTATTTTTAATGGGTGGGTGCTGGCGAAATTGTTCGTCATTTTGCTTTGTATTTATCTTTCAGTGTTTTCCCTATGTTTGCATAAAGTAGATGCAGACTACAATTTGGTGATGAATTCTATGAATACTAATCTTAGGCTACCCTTGACCCTAGGGTCAGCTAAAGATCAAAACCAAACCATTTAATATTTTCCTTTTGCAGATCAATAGAAACATAAATTCAGTCTCAATGACAACTGTAATTTCAAACAGATCTATAGGAGGCATGCATGCATTTCCAGGATGAGCTGCTCATGCGCCTGTTGGGGAGCACAAGAAAAAGAGTTTCTCTGCTGTTCTGGGTTTGGGGGTTTTTTTTACCATTGAATATCTTTTGCCTTTTTTCTTTTATTGCTCTGAAATGCTATTTTCAGCAGTGCCTGTCATATAAATATCTCTTGTTTTTCTTCTCCTCTTTCCCTCCTAGTGAAAAGGGCAGGGGACCTATTGAAAATTCTGCTTTATCTCTTTCAGGAGAGTTCAAGTGCAGGTCGAACAATCGATTCCTCCTCCTTTTCTTTTTCAAGTTTCCTGTCGTTCTTTTGCCCAGATCAGCATTGAAGGAAAATAGGAAGGGCAGCCTGGAGTATGTACATCTATACACCCAGAGAGAGAAAGGGAGAGTGTGCAAGTTTGCGTTTGTGAGCATTTTTAAAAATTTTTTTTTACATATATATCATGTATATGTGCATATATATCTATATATACCTATATATATCTATATATATGTTCATGCTCATGTGCAAACACATACATACATAATTTTTCCTGTAGTTGTCCGTATGGCACAAACTCCCGACATGTTCTTACAGCAAAACTATTGCAGAGAGAGAAGAAAGAAAAGCTGAGAATGGGAAAAGTTTGGAAGTACTAAACCAGAATATTAACCCTTTCAAAAATTGCCCTGCATGAATTGCAAAAGCTTTTAAAGAAATACATTAAGATCCAAGACATTTCCTACAATTTGCCATGGTTGGGTGGGGGAAAGAGGTATTATTCTGCAAGCAGCATTGTTTCACAAAAATAAATTCAGCTGATAATCCACAAATCTTTAAAGCTGCATTTAGTCTAAAAAAGGTACTTTTCAAACATTTTCACCAAATCAAAGTGGCAGGAGGGGAACGGGGGTGGGGGAAAGACAGAAATATAAAAAAAGCAAAACAAATGACACCATTAATCTGCCTGGATTTTCCACCTCATAGAACAATCTGTTTAGGAATGACTGAAATAAAGTGGAATGTGGTTTAGATTTTTTTTCCTCTGCAATCTCTCTCTGCAAATTCCTTGTTTATGGGAAAACACTGAAAAGAGGAAAAGAGGAGTTAGTCCCACTACCCCCTTAACAAAATTTTTTTAAAAATTTAAAAGGCACTATAAGCACAGGGAAAGAAGGGGAAGGAGGAGGGGGGTTTGCTTTGTGAAGGAAATAAAGACCATAAAGTGAGGACTTTTATTGCTGGCAATCAGAGTATTGCTGCTGGCAGTGGCTAAAGGTGGAAAGCAAAGATGATTTAATTTATAGAAAGGACAAAGATGTCATGTAGCAGATTTAATCACTGAAAAGAAAAAAAGAAAAAACCTAGCTAACGTCATAATTTACATTTTGAGGTAATAAAGAAGAGTGAAAGAAAGAAACAACTGAAAAACCCTGAATGGGTGAAAAAAAAGAAAGAAGATAAATAGATTTGCCTGTAAAACTAATAAATTTAAAAACAAACCCAGAAAGCAAAACACAGCCCCTTGAAAGTGCTGGTAAAATGGACCATCGATTTTGGAATTCATCTGCATTTTGTATTTTAATAATGCTTACTCTCTCTCTCTCTCTCTCTCCCCCTATCTCTCTTTTGCAAAATATAAAAGCTGATCTGATAAATATTAATTTGAACCATCATAATGTATTTGAAAATTCCAGCTAAAATGTCACCACATGGAACATTAATGTAATATTTCAAGGCCCTGAGAGCAATACTCATATTGATTGCATTTATTTCACTCTAGGGAGGAGAAATAATTCTTCAATGTGGGACACATCTGGTAGCCAAAGATGCAAAAGGCTGAGGGTAGAAATGCAAAATTATATGGGAAAAAAACCCCCATAACCTAACACCCCAAGATCAAAACAGAAGTACAAGGGAACCTGACAAATGCAACCCATTCAATCCTGTCTTTCAGTTGTCGCAATATTTTTTCTTCTTTTTTTTTTTTTTTTTTTTTTTAATATAATTCAGAATAATTCTCTCTGATATTTCCGTTTGGAGGGAAAAAAAATCACAAAGTAACAAAAATTCCCATCATGTTTCTATGAGTCTTCTGCCATGAAAATCAACAATATCATCACAAAGTCTAATGAAAGAATGTATGTAATTGGATTGCTTATTGGAAACACAGAAGCCAGGCTGAGATGACAGCACAGTGCTTAATCCGTAAAACTTGGACAGAGGTCCTGAGAAAGATGCTCCTATCTGGGGAGGGGCTTGAACTTTGCAACACTAGTAACCCAAACATGTGCAAGATTGGGACTATTTTCCTGTGATTCTATAGAAGGAGCATGGAGACACTGCCTGTCTGGGGTCCCATAAAACAGATCTTTTCCTTGTCATTAAGAATATTGATGTTCATTAGGCCCAGGCGTCAATGAGTCTTTGTGCAAATGAAACGAAATCTGAGTCAAATTTTGACCCTGAGCCCAACACATAACCACAATTGATTGCAACTGGAGGGCTGAGGATTAGAGGGGTTTCCCCAGCACCAAAAATTCAACATCCTTACTCTAAGACAAAAAAAATCTCTGCAAACATAGCCAAAGAGCATAGGGAAATGGTCCTGTCCCTCCATCCGGCCAAAACACTCTTCATGTAAAGTGGTTTCTGATAAAGATGGAACAGATCAGAGCAACTTTTTGCATTCTGTCACAGCAAGAACTCTCCAGGTAAGATAAAGGTGCTCTCCGTCCCAGCTCCTGTCAGGCTAGTATCACTTCTATATGTAATGCTCCTTCTTTTAATTTGTTAGGGTTTTTCTCTTCCACTGCGGGTCTGGGATTAACGTTCCTGCTGGACAAACTCCAGGCTAATGAAGCAAGCTCGAGCCCTGTAATTCATGGTGAGCTGCTTTGATGGAGCACTTTCAGTGTTAACAGTGTGATGGGTGCTTTTCGGAGCTAATGCCTCACTGATATTAACAGCCAAGCCATAGAGCAAAATCTGCACTGTAAAAGCAAGTGCCTTGCTAAATATTTACAGGCGTGCACATCTCGCTGTCCCATTCATTTCCTTGACCTTTCACGAAGGGGGATGGGAAAGGAGACGCCAGAGAATGGTCTCTTCTGAGGTACAAATGCCCTATAGCCAAACTGGCTCCCCAACTGCCAATAGCAAGACCTTGAGCTGAGGTCCCACTCTTCCCTCCCCAGCAGTTCATAAAATTAAGTCAAGCCCACCACATGCAGTGTTCAGGCTTTGACCTGAACATTCTGAGCAGGGATAGAGGAATAGTTCCCAAAATGAGAAGAAGCTTGTTATGAGCTGTGTGTAGGTCACTGAGGCTTTTTCACTGCAGATCAGCACAGAGGCCAGTTAGATCCCCAAACCCCCAAAAGTTGATCCCAGGCGCAGCTGTTCCCAGAGGAAGGCAGCATTCCTGGAGAATTAAAGATGGGAACCAATTAAGGAGACTTCTCAGTTCTGTATCCAGTTCTGCCACGGACGTTTGATTTTGGGCAAGCCTTTTCCCATCTCTGCACCTCAGTTTCTCCTGACAGCATTTAAAATAAATACAGAATGGGTGTAGCAAGCCCTCCTACATGAAGACGGGAGAGGGCATTGTGAGGCTTGTGTAATGCTTAGAAAGCACTTTGAGATCTGCAGATAGAAAGCGGTACACGGAAGCCAAGTATTATAATTAAACTTTATATAACCAGGCTTTGTCGAAACCGTGGGGGCAGGAGCAGCAGCTCCGGTTCCTGCAGCACCATGCAGCGGGCCGGGAGCCGGGGCTGCGGCTCGGCAATGCGGGAGACGGTCGGGCAGGGTGTGCCGGGGGAGCCGAGAGAGACAAAGTCTGGTTTAGTGCGGGGCTGAGCCTCACTCAGCACTTGCACGGCTGAGCAGCCTCGGCTCAAAGTGCCGCTCCGCCGAGCTGTCAAACCAGTGCGATGGCTGGGTACCGGCGCTGTCTGCCAGCCCGCGGGACAGGCCACTGTGCAAGCCCCCGCGCAAGTGACCCGAGCCGAGCGAGCCGAGCTGGGCCGAGCTGAGCTGAGCTGAGTTGAGCCCGCGGCTCCGGCGTGCCCCGGGCGCCCCCTGCTGCCCGAGCGAGCCCGGCCCGGCCCGGCCCGGCCCGGCCGAGCCCCGGAGGCTCTGCGGGTGCAGAGCGCTCCATAGTCGGGGCCGGGGCTGTGTGCGTTTTGGTCCGGACGCGCTCCACAGGCGGACTCCTGGTTGCAGACCCCAGGCTGAGCGAGTGGTGGAGGGAGGGCTGTCTTAAGAGCAGTTATTAAGAGATGGTTTAATAAACCCCACCAGAATTTGCAATCCTTATGCAGAGGAGAGAATACTGCAAGAGAACAGTGGAGAGTAGCTGAATAAGTTAGCCCCACACACATACTTGTGAAAAGTTTTAATGTCCAAGCCAGTTTCATACAGAATTTACCACCCTGTAAAGGACTGAATGCACATTGCACAGTCTCTCTTACCGATAATCCCACAGACCTGCAACTCTCCAGCGACATCAGCCCCAGCATTTTCTCCAAAGATGCACCATCCCCAGAATAACTTTAATTCACAGACTGAGAGTTTTGTTAGTGCCCAGAACAGGAGAAATTCCCTGTAGCTGGTCTGCCCTACTACACCTTGCAAACTCCAGTACTCAGGGCAGGCAAGCATGGTGCTTTCTCCAGACAGAGACAGCCTAGAATTAGTTCTTTTCCCTGCTGTTCTTCTTATACACCCATGCAATACATAGGACTGATGGCAGACTCTGTGGGCATCATACCCTCAGGAGGACAGGGGGTTTTAAGTCCATCATTCCGTAAGCCCCCATCATCTGTGCAGCAGGAGTATGTGCTTCAGGTGGGCCTGCAGAGCGCTTAGAGCGGACTCTGTGCAGGTGGCTGTGCCTCAAACCACTCACAGGACAAAGTGACATAACCCTTTGAGCACCATGGCCTCAAGAGTCATTTTCAGGGATGTGATGATCATTTCCCTAGTCCTTCAAGTATTGTACAAGGAAACACCCTCCCTACGGTTTCTCCTCTGCCTACAATTTCCTCCCTTGTCATTTACATGCTTGTTAATTCCAAGTACCAGGACAGAGTTCCAGCTAGTGAACAAACCCAGATGCTCCTACAAGCTTTCACTGAGTGTCTGTCACCAGAAGCAGAAGATTAAACAGGACAGTGGTGCAAAGAAAAGGTTATGATCTGGTCTTTCTCAGAAGTAATACTGGATCTGGGTCACAGAGGAAGATGGCACTCGAATAGCCTAAACTCCAGAAAAGCAGAGCCCTGTCTGGAAACCTGAGCTCAGGAAAGAGCCAGGACAGGAAGAGCAGGTCAGGAAGGAGATGCAGTGGCAGAGCATCATGTCTGTGGGAGCTCAGATGGTGCGTGCTCACTTTTCTGGGATTCATCAGGCCCACACAAAGGGTGATAAGCAGCAATGCCTGGGGCAGCATGCAGGGATCAGTATTTCTTTCTCAGGATACTTGTCAGGCATAGGAATGTGCCATGAACACCCAGACCAGGTATTTCAAATCTGCTATTGAATTTTCCTAGTGCTTCATAAACCATAGATGAGAAGGAGAGAAGAAAGGCAAGACTGAGCATTGTGGAAAACATTTTACAAAGGCCTTGGATCTCCATATCTCAAGGTCTCAGGGCTACAAACACTTGCCAAGATGTTGGCAAGAAATGGCCTGTAGTAACAACCCCTTCCTCACTGATCTGGAAGCTTTTCAGCAGCCCCATTCTTCCCCCTGAAGACCATATAGATGACCTTATGGAGCCTCAGAAAGGCAGCCTTCCTGTCCAAAGCCAAAGTGCCCACCACGCAGGGTAAGGCAGGAGGTAGCTCCCACGCAGATGCCCTTGCTTGCTTCAGGCATGGCTTCACAGCCTGTGGATGTGCTCACTCCCATCAAAGGCAGCCCCACCTTGGGGCTAAGCTTCAGAGTGCCTCATCAAGGCCCACATCTCCAAGATTAATGACTGCCTACACTAGGACTTCTCCTTTATCCCAAGATGATCCCAATGCATATTTCACATCCGCATGCTACTGAGCTCCATTCCTGCCTACATCTATGAGTTCTTACCCATTTCTACTCCTGGTACCCCACCCAAGAGAACTTTTTTTCTTCTTCTGCCACACCTAACAGATGCTTGTCTTTATACCAAGGGTGGCACTGCAAGCCAGAGTACCCAAGCATCTATGCCATGACCTAATTGTTTCTGGGACTCCACCTCTTCCAGGAGGCCTGTGTACATGCCATTCTAATACTAAACTTTCCCACAATTAGTGGAGGTGTTGGCATCAGGAGCATAGCACAAACCACAGAATATGGACAAGCCATCCCTGGATATGGCAGTAGTGCATCTCAGCCACCGTGGGATCAGGCAAGATAGCCGCATCTCTCTCCTTATCTTCCCTTGTTCAATTTTGGAAGGAAGATGCTTGCACCCTGCCTGTGATTGTACCTCACACTGAAGGAAAGTGTTTTCCTGGACTGAGACCCTACCCTGGGAGTTTTCCATACACACTTTGCACTTAAGGATTGACAGTGTGGGATGAATCATGAATGTCACACATGTTATAATATGCCAAATATGTAGAGGAGAACAGGGAGACTGAGATTTACCTACTAAGTATTAATATCAAAGATGAAAAGCACCTTGTGCTCCAGGAGCAGGCACATGGAGCATCAGGCTGCGTGGTTTTGAGTCTGGAGCTGATCATGAGAGCCAAGCATGCAGAAAGCTTTACAAAATCCCTCATAGCTATTTCAGACAATTAATGTGTTTGCTTTCTCCTCCTCCAGCTTCACTGCCCTTCTCTGAGGTCCCTCCTAGGTGCTGAGATTGACCATCTCCCCTTAGTGTGCACAGCGAGAGCCACAGTTTTGTGGTGTCCCAGTGCTTCACTGCTGAGAGTGTTGCAGAGCAAGGCAGAGTGATGCATGGGGACAGGGCTCGATACATTCACAAATAACCACCTCTTCTATGCCCTGCAGGAGAGTGTGATTTCACAGTGATGTGTGGGAATGTCACACAGGCCCAGGGAGAGATACTGCTTTGACTGATATCTTGGTTCCTGGGGAGTCTTTCTTCTCTGCTCTCCCTCCAGAGCCAAGGATCAATGTAAGAGGCTGTACAGGTTGCTGCACAAAGACATAGTCGCACTTGACTAGCTAAGGCATATCCATGCAGTCAATGGTTCTCAGCCATCACACTGCAAAGGATCCTCCACTTACATCTATAGACTACAGATAACCACGTTCTTCTTTCTGTCCCAGACTTAGTGACAGATTAAGTCATTAAAAGCACCTGGCACTGCAGCCTCCTGCTTGACTGGATCCCTGGAGTCCTGATGTCCCAGTATATGCAGTATAATGAAGCAGTATAGAAAAGGACCTCTTCTGAGGAGTTTTTTCCAGGGCAAATGTCATCCCCAAATTAGGTGTGCCTAAATTACAACATGCTGAAGTGCCCTGCAGACTGGTGAATCAGTCAGTGGCAGAGGACTGACCCTGAGTTTGGGTTAGCACCCAAGTCACAAAGCAGTGACAGATCTACATGAAGACTCTGACACCTGGCTGAGTCTGACCCCTATGAACCTCACAGTAATTTATTTCATGCTATGCCAGAACTTTGCTTAATGTGGTCATTCTCCTCAGCTGAACCCACAGTGACATTGTTGTACTGCATCCCTTCTTGAGCCTGCACTGAGACATCGCTCCTGCATGGACCTGCTCTGTGTGCCACAGACTGAGGGTCCTTCTGAGGCAAAACCCTTCAAGTGCCCTGGAGACACCAAGATGGACACAGTCATAGTGAAGTGACACTCGGTGCTCCGTGTTCAGCAGAGGATCAGATCAGAAAATGCTGTAAGTCTCCTTTATTGCTTTCTATGTATCTGACCAAATATTCCTAGGCATTTGCCCTGCACTGTCCTTACTGTGACCTTAGACCTCCAAGCATCGGCCCTCCTTCACTCCCCGCCACTGACTCATTCGGTTTCTTGGCAGGTCAAAGAGAAAGGTGGGCAGAGAAGCTGTTAAAGTCTTGTGGCAGAATAGGGAAAGGGTTAGTATTGAAGCATGAGAGATACTGTAAGAAAAAGCTTTGCCCCAATTTGCTATTGCCCCCCACTCCTTTTTGAAGGGGTATTTAATGAGTGAGATTTCCTCTGTATTCTCTATGGGCGACACATGCCTGGCTCACCTCATTTACTTAGCTAGAGCATGTTTTATTAATCTGGAGTCTCAACAAGGTCCTTTAGTTCTATTAATTTATTAATATTGCTAATTAAATATCATATTCGCAAATGTAAATTTCCTAATAGTGTCCCTTCCATTTTCAAATTAAAAAAAAAAAAGAAAAAAAAAGAAAAAGCAGCAGCAGCTTGTTATGTTAGTCAATTGAAAGCAATTGAGTCTAATCAGGAGAGCGGGACTGTCTTGTGTCTGCAGAGGGAGGGCCACTGTCAGTTTGCTTTGGGGCAAATATCCACCTTCTACCAAGAGCTTTAACAATTAGATTTCAAAGCAGGTACAAAATGATGTGAGTGGAGTAAATGCAAAGGGGTGAGAGAAGGGGAAAGCAGAGAGTTTGGTGCATGTGGGAAGAAGTACCAGGAAAAAACAAATTAACAATTGGCACAGCAGAATTGATGAGGGTTGGGGGCACATGTGTAGCCAGAGCTCAGGGCCAGCACTGTTGTAAGGAAAAGCATAACTTAATAGGCAGCCAGGAAGCTCGGGGAGTGGCTGTGTGAACTGTTCCTTCTAGAGAAATGCAATTGGTGGGGGAGGTCCAGCATCTGAATTGATTTTGCATGTTTTCCCTGCTGACACTTTCAGCTATGTCTCTGTGTGTGTGTGGGTGTACATATGTGTGTGTGTATATATATATATATACATATATGTGTATGTAATGTATATATATGCATGTAGGTATATATATGTTTGGGACTATGTGATAATCTGCATGTTGGGATGACTGGGCTGGTGTTGCATTAAGGAAAATTTAAAAAATACATGATATTGTTTTTATTATTAATGGTAATAATAGGGGCCGGTTCATTATCTTTCCTTTTGT
Source organism: Sialia sialis (assembly GCA_009812075.1). Taxonomy (NCBI): domain Eukaryota; kingdom Metazoa; phylum Chordata; class Aves; order Passeriformes; family Turdidae; genus Sialia; species Sialia sialis. The sequence goes on from VRYO01000494.1 coordinate 1,393,627, forward strand.
TATGCTCTGTAATCCGAGGATGCTGTGGCAATGTAAAAAGGATAATGCAATGGTACTGCTCAATTTGGTTCTGTTCTAAAATTCCATCCTTCTTAATATTTATGATCAGAACCCAGGAAAATGACATATAGTCATTTGCCTTTTTTAAGAAGTTTATTAAAAGCATAGAAACATTTTTTTATCCATTGTGCAAAGCAGACCTCAAAAAAAAAAAAAATCCTTATGCTTATGCCATGGATGGAAAGACATAGGCCCAGAAGGCAAAATACGAGTCCTAAGGTTATTGCTGAATGTCTCTTCAGATCCCAGCCCCTTCTCTAGGTTAAATACTAAACCATTTGCATAAAGGCATAAAGCAGTACATTATGAGACATTTGGGTGCAGAATATGGGCCGCCCAGTATTGCATCCCTTGCTTCAAATGCTAGATTTCCTCAGCCCAAAGCATGAAAATAGTTGGAAGGGTACACACTGAAACAAGAAATTAGAGCTGTCTCCAGGCAGGTGATTTTTTTTCTGTACACAGAAAGAATTCCCAAATGAAAAATCTACTGATGACTCCAAGATGCCTAAATGAATAACAGCATCGACCAGGCCAAAAGCAGGTCCATTGCAGCTGAGAGCTAGAGGGTGACACTCCTTTAGATGCAGATGGACCTGTACCTTCTGAGAACACAGGAAAATAAGACACCTCCAAGAAATCCAGCAGCTGTCCAACTTTTGCTGTTGTCCACACACCAAGGCTGGTAAAGGGTGAATGCTTTGCAACCTGGTTGGGCTGTTTTAGCAGAGTGAGGGATATGCCATGTGGAAGGGTAGGTCTAAAGAGGAAGAGAAGGGAACAAACTGCCGCAACAAAATGCCTTTTCAATCTCCACAGAGAGCACAGACAACACAAAAAGCCCTGGCTGAACTGGTTCTTGTCACCTCACACACACTGGTCTTTCAGCTGTTAATGATCTCTTGATGTGAACATCATTTCCTCTGCATTTTGGTGTGTATAATCGAGTGGGTTTGCAATGGGGACACAGCACTCCACTTTCCAAGTTAGCACTTTCTAGTAAGCAGCCTAATATCAGCTCAAGAAATGTTTCCGATGTATCGGCTTCTGATGCCCTGTTATCGCTCTGTTTTGAGAAAGTATGGAGTGCACCTCCTCATGCTGACATAATAGGAGAGGACATCACCTTAATTCCACCTCCATTAGACCTCAGAGAGTCGACTGTGACCTCCCTGACCTCATCAATATTCAAAAGCTTAACAAAAAAAGGCTATAATTGGGGAAGTCAGAAATAATGTAATGCAGTATTGATTATTTTATGGTATGATTAGATGTAATTACATCTCTCAAATTTTATTTTAATGTTACTTTATACTACTTTTAGCCTTTTAAAATTATCCAAAACATCTCTGTTTAATGGAATGAACATGCCTTCAATTTAAATGTGAAACAGTCATTTTCTGCTAAAGTGTGACCTCGATATATTTGAAAACATAAATTACTGCTATGTATAAACCATAAAAAATGAATGATGAATTTAATTCTGGTGAAGCGTGAGGGACTGGGAATGCAATGGGAAAATACTGTTTATCCAGAGGAGAACGGATGGCCCAGGTGGAGAGAAGGAGGAAAAATATGACCTTCTTTTAACACTGAATGGGACATGTCATACAAAGGACTTGACTTTGGACTTACAGACCAAGGGCACAAACCATTTATTCCCTGGATCAAGTCCTCAGCTGGCCTTGATCCGCATAGCTTCATTGCAATCAAAGTCATAATACTGATTTACATCAGTGAAGATTTCACTTCCTGTATTTGCTTGGTATTTGATTCCCTCCAGCATTTTTAGATATGCAGAGATGGACCTTCCAGCGTGAGATCCACAGACCCTCCTAACTCCTCATCTTTCAGACCTCTTTGCACTGCCAGACTAGTGTAAAAGTACCTTTGCATTAACAAGAACCCTCCTGTCTCTTATTTGCCAGTATCACCTCACCCTTTATTAGAACTAATTATATTAATTACTGGGATCTAGGAGCCTTCGTCTTGAACCAGAGCTCCATTACTGAAGAGATGAGAGAGCTGAGTGTCCCTACTCAACCTCTGCTCAGAGCCTTTTCTAACACCAGTGTTTGCATTATCACAAGAGATTTATTAATAAATTATGATAGGCCAAAACTGCTTCCTCGGTGACCATAAATGGATGATTTTTTTTTCCTCTGGGACCCCTGTTTTAAATGGAAACGACGCCTGGACTTCTATACTTCGGCAGTGCTCCGAAGCCCTCTGAGCATTTACTGTGCAAGTTCAGATTTCATCTTGATAGCAATTCCTATTTCCAACACAAATATTTCCTTATTTTACCTCTTAACATGCAGGTAAGGAAGAGAGCATGCTTTACCCATAAGTGTATATAACAGTTTGAGTTTATGCTTAAGGAAAGGAGGAGCAGGGTGGCTAGAAGGGTCAGTGATAATGGTCTTAGAGCTCTTTTGGGCCAGTGTGAGTCCAGCCAATTTCTGAACTTAAGCATCTTGAAACTCAGGTACATCCACTTAGCACCTCTTCAAACTGAGAATATGATGGCTGTGTAAAGTAGCAATTGCGGGGATCGCTCCTGAGAGCTTTGTAAGGCTGTTCTTTATCCCAGAGCTATTGATATGGACTTACCATGAAGGACCTGCCTGTTTAATTCACAACTTTTCAAAACACCTGCCAGCAGTTCAGAATTCAAAATTCAGCAGCCAAACATCCCAGGATGCTCATCAGCTGGAGTTGCTGATTTGTTGCTCTCCATTCTTTTGAGTATTCCCTTATCTCCTTTACATCAACAGCCAGGGTACCAAGATGCTCATTATTTCCTAATTCCATTTCCTATTCCATTTCTGTGTTTTTCTTCTTAAAGACCAATTAAAAAAAAAAAAAAAAAAACAACCAAAAAACCAAAACCCAACAAACCAACCAACCAAACAAAAAAGGCAAAAAAAAAGAAAACAAAAAACAAACAAACAAACATAAAGAAAACCAACAAAAAAACCCTAACAAAACTTAAGTAGCTCAGCCATTTTAGAATCATCATTGATTCCAGCTCTCTCCTAATTTATTAATGAGCTTACCCTCTCTATCGTATTTCTTTCTCCTGATATACTTGGAAGAGCTCTCATTATTTACTGTAGCCCTTTGGGCCAACATTTACTCCTTCTGCTTCCTACCTACACTGAAAGCTGGAAAGGTTTCTTCATTTGCCTGCTGGCTTCTTCCCCATAGCTGGATGAGTTCAGACATCTAAACATTTTCAAATTTGAATATGGAGGAAGTTCTGTGTCATTCCTTTTCAAGTCACACCAACTCCAGCAATCCTTGGAGATCAGAAATTGCACAAGTGAGTATGTATCTCAAGAGCAAGGAAATGATACTGTGTTTTGGGAGCAGTCTATCTAATATAGATTCTCTTACCATTACAAGGGCTTTGAAGAAAAAGCACAAGAAATCTGACAAAATTGGACTAAAAATAATTTGAGTCCCCAGAAGACTCCACCAGCTCCAACCAGAACAAATCAAATAGTTCCAATCAAGTTCAGCATTATGAAGTTTCCAAGGGAGCTGGGCACATAATATCCCTGGTTTTTCTTTGTATTTTGGGAGAATCTCCACCTGTGAGGATAGCTGCATTGGTTGCTATGATTTACTGGATTTTCTTTCTTTCCAGATAAGCAAATTATTCATAAGATTGAAGTAGGGAAATCCACTCCTCCCTGGCCACAGCCAAGTTTCCCATCAATTAGTCAAATTCACATGAGGTTTAACATTTTCCCACTTATGGTTCAAAAAGTACTATGAAAACAATCCCTCAAATAGATATTCAAACTAACCTTCCCCTGTAAAGCACCTTCAGGAAAAGAAGGTAAAATTGCTAGAAGGTGTTACTGGCAATAGAAAATCAGCCAAATGCAAAAGGGTTTTTAAGATTAAGGAAGGACGGTCTTCCAACAAAGTATATCACACAGATAGGCACTGAGAGAACACACAGGTCAGATTAACATTCACAAGCCCATTCTAGAGAAAAATTATTTCTACAGGGATTTCAGGTAAATCTCTCTAAATTTCCACATTGTAAAGTAAATGAAGAAGAGGATGTTTACGAAGGCACAAATGAAAGCTGTAGGTGCACACAAGTGTGTACACAAAGGGATTAGTGGTGCTTTCCCACTGGTCTTCCTCTACCCTTAGTGTGCAGCAGTGACAGAAAAGGCTCTGAAATGGCCTTCACTACCACACAAACAGTCATGCCAGGCTATGTATGGACTCTGCTATCATCCTGACTCAGATTTAGAGCAAGGCGACTGAATAATAACTTTCAATTGTGTTTACTTCCACTTTTGTCTTCTATTTTTCAAGTTTTATCTGCAGAAGCAGGAGAGTAATCCAGTGAGCAGCAATGCTAATCCCAAGGGAATGCCAGTCCCTGGGGTTAGCCAAAGCCATGCTTTCTGTTTAATGAATGTGCAGTGACTGGTTAGGCAAACTGTGTATCTGCATTTCCTATGGATATCCCTGACCATCTATTCCCAGCTGAGTTTTCTATTTAAAGTTGGCATGATGCATGCTCAGAGAGATCCCAGATGCTTATCCCTAGCAAGGAGTACAAATATCAATTCTCCTGAGATAATTGAGTTTATCTGTTATCAAAATCTGTAGCACGGTAGCACCTAGATGTCATATGGGGCTGAATGGACACATGCTGAGAGGCAGCTCCTATCTAGAAAAAGGGAAGAAACAAACACATAGAGGAGGAAAACAGAAGCACAGGGATAGAAAGCCTCCCTCCCCCAGACCAGGCACATACAGCATGTCAGTGGTTTAGCTACTAAGGCAGAATTACTGATCCCAAAATCCATAAGTATACCATGAACAGCTAAAGGCCTGAGTAGCACTCTTTGGGTAGACACTCAAAATGCATTACCAAACAGAACACCAGCTTCCCTGATGCTTCTGTTCTTTACTATATCAGCACTGGATGGCACAGAAATTCCAAATATAGCAGCTCAGAAATCTCTTGCCTATTCCCTACTTGCCAGCAAAAAAAGCTTGTTTTGATATTTGCAGGAGCGAATTAATTTGGTACTCCTGATAAGATCTCAGACACACCCCAATGACACTTACACCCACAGCCACAGAGGCTGATAACATCATCAGCTGATTTCTCAGCTCAGCAGCAGTCTTTTTCGCCTGTTTCTAGGATTATGAAATACATATTTTGTGTGGCTGGCTAATGCCAAAGTTACAAAATCTATGTAATTAAGATTAATTTAAGAGCTGGATTGGATCAACTTGTGGCATCCACCCATTAATTAAAAGAAACACTTTGAATTTCAAGTGGCTGCCTTAATATTTCACTCTGTGCTGGCACTGTTAACCTCAGATTGGCAGGTGAGATGTGAGTGCCCAGGTGTGAAAGGCTTGGAGCCATTGGCACGGGAACACTGCCTGCATTGGGAGACAGGTGCCCTCTTCTGGAAGGTGCCAACATCTTACCTGTACAGGCTACTGGATTCCCTGCTTCCATGAATACCTGTACATACATTCCTGGCTAAATGCACACAAGCATAAAATCTATGTACATAAGTCAGTACAAAAGGCATGTACGACACACAGCTTTCTGATGACCCACATAAGTTGTACATAGATGGTAATCTGTAATGATAAAATTTTATATATTACGTGAATGTTTATAAAAGTTTGTGCTTTTTACTACATACACATATGTATATTAGTTCTGCAGAAGATTATGTAATGTCCACATGTGCTAGATTTTATGAGACATGCAAAAACAATGAAATTATTAAGTGTTCAAAGCTGTAGGGAAAGTATTTCAACCAAATGGAAAAAAACAGTGATAAATGTTCTGCACAAGTTTATATGAATGGCTTTGTTAGATTTTTAGGTGTCCTGCCTGCCTAGCCCACCTAATATTTCCATAGAATCTGACCATTTTTATTAACTATTTTCTGTGTCCTAGCACATAAATTCTTAAACAATCTGACATTGCCTTTGTTGCATAAACAGGAAGGGAATCTACAAATGCCCCAAAGAGCTCACAGTTGATGGTACAGAGTGTTAAAACCACACTGTAATGCTGAAATGTAGAACTTTAGGTCCCCAGATTACCTTTCATTTGGAACGAGTCCATTTACCCCTGGGAATGAAATGAGAAATAACACAGATTTGGAATAACCTAATTTTTCAATTTGATTATGTTTATCACCTCACGCATGCATGGGAATATGAAGAAAGATACATGTATGCGCCTTAGCTCACACTGATGCATATGCGCATAAGCACATTAATTCAAAGAGGAAGTTAATTTGATAAGATTATGTTCATGCACATAAAGTGTGTCAAATGTCCAAGGATGTGGAGATATGTGCATATATATACAGAAAAAGCATTTACATGACTATATGAACATGTCTATAAAGTCCCTTAAGCAAACTTGTCAGAGAAGACACAGACTTTGTGTAAACAGCTGGAAAGATACTTAAGACCAAATGTTTCTTCTTACTGTCATATTACAAAAAAGAATCTCTTCCAAATCCAGATTTTTCTCTTGGATTCTACAGCTGCTGAGTCTAGTTGTTTTATGTATTTTTTAATAATTGGAATTTCTCTCATGCAAAGACATAGTTTTAATTAATTTAGAACAAAATCTCTCTCTCTTCTCTTTATGACAGGGGAAAAAAGTTCACCCCTGCACTGCATGCTGTTCTTTTCAGCAGCTCCTGTTGGGTGCACTTAGACTGGTCTCTTCAAATATATCCCATCATTTAACTCACAGCCATGGCTGAATCAGAGATCAGTAAGTCCCTCGTAACAGCTTCTGCTGGATGAGATGTAAACCAGCCACTGTCTTTCTACCTTATTCTATCACTCCGTCAGCACTCAGTGCTGTCTGAGTACAAGACTTTGATCAAACTAGTAGTTTCCCTTCCAGACATCACCATGATACCTATCCAACTATCCTGCAGCAGGGCAGGCTCCAACACCCCTTATTAGCAGCTTTGTATTTGCAGAATTGTGGCAAGTACAGGCTGGATAAGAACTTGCATATGTTTAATATAATCTAAATAACTGAGCGAGTCCTGGATTTAGTTTCGTTTACAGATTGGTATTCCAAATTCTTTTATCCTTCCTCATTTCATTTTCTGACAGCCTGATCAATAGAGGGAATCCAATCATTTACATTTCTAATACTAAAGTGAGTTACAAACAAATAAAATATTCTGATAATATAATAATAATTATTATTATCATCATCATCAGACAGGTAAAACCTTACCTGTCTATGAAAGGCAATCACATCTGGAGTGCAGTACAGCAAATGTTCAGAGCATGGCAGAACTGCAGTCCAGTGTCTCTGCAGGGAAAAGGAAGAATTTATTTATTGTGTTGTCCTGCACCAACTCTAAATCAATTAACAGATTTTATTTTTAAATAGATACATCTGTAGTTTTACAGCTTATCTATGAAGCAAGGCTAGGGGTGAGAGGACTTGTTTGATGTTACCAGCAAGCAATCCAATAGTATATAGAAGTATAATCTAGAATTAAGCAACACTGCACTGTCTGTATTTCTAGCACCTCTGCTCAGTTATGCTTAAGAGTACAATGAGATCTTTAACAAGCAGAGATGGCCAGAAGGTCACCCAAATGAGCCTGCAGAAAGTGGTATAACTAATATCCAACACAAGTTCCCATGGTGAGGATTATAACATAGCCACCTCCTCTGATACCAGCAGATCTCTGCCCTGCTGATAAGCACAAAGCCTACCTGCACCTGAGGCCTGGGCATGGCAGCAGATTTTGAGGTGTCAGTGTACTCTACATGTGTTCTCATTCTTGGGGAAAATGTTCATGATTATTTCATTTTGTGGCAGTAATGGAAAATACATTTTAGTGCTTGTGTTCTGCATTTGCAATTCATGTTCCCATACATGATTACATTAAGTCTGTGTCCTGTCATTTTTGATGAATGTAGCTTGTTTTCTCTAAAAAACAGACTCTGGGATGGAAAGTGACAGAAGTGAAGCTGTAACAAAGGATGATCAATTTTTTATGACCAGCACCAAATGAGGAGAAAGTCCCTGAATGTCACTCTGAAGCTAGGGACTTTTCATTCACAGGCTGAAGTATGACCCATTCCTGTCACCATACTGCTTCTGGCAGTCACAGGGCAGCAGTGGCTAACACTGCTTTCTTCTTTTGCCAGAGTTGCTAGCTTTTCATGAACAGGTCAGTGGCTGAGAGCAATTTAGCCTCTGCAAACGAATGTACACAAGTAAAGAGTGAACAGCAAAGCAGGCAGCAGCGGGTGAGTTTGATTCACTCATTAGCACTTAGTAACATCTCTGATCATCTGGTATGTTGTGCTGAAAAACTAACAGAGACTCCTGCCTCTCCCAAAGTCAAAAAGCAGAGAAACAGGAGGAGAAGAAAGGCATGAGGAAGAGAAGTGATTTGCTCAAAGATAACTGTTGGAGGTTCCATTGGAGAGTATCAGGAGAGCTGGACCAAAGGTGACAACCCAAAGGACTTACTCAACAGTGGTGTCTGACTGGAAAACCAGAGTAATGCACAACCTGGAGTTTTTAGCTGGTCTTATTCAGACTGAGACTTCAAATAAGAAAAATTGATCCCACATATTTGTGGGAACATAGTGTTCTGCTGATGGCAGAACCATTAGGCTTGTGTGTTGCCTTTGTTCAGATGGCCAGGAGCCAGATCTTGACCTCTGAGACTCATCAATAACCACCTTGAAACTGGGGCACTGACAAAGGAGTTTTCCTGTTTCATAAAAGCTGAGACTAAAGCCTCTTGCCATACAACTCAATCTTCTTCTGCTATTCAAAATTTGACTCAGGCTACAGTAGAAGAAGTTGTAGGGCTGCTGGATTTGCTTCTGCGCCGCGTCCCCCCCCCCGCCTCTGGGACATGTGCTCACCATAAGCAGATGGTTTCAGAGATTAAGTTCTAAGGAGGCATTAGCAGGAATATCTGCACACAGCACCCCAGCAGCTGCCTGTGCTCACACCTGTTCTAATTTTCACAGCTTTCAAAGAAACAGTGTCCGAGGCTTTTTTGCCCTTTCCTTTTTAGGAAAATAGAAGCTTTGAGGCCAAACACAGAGCCAGCTTCTACACGCACTAAGGGTTTCTTCCCTTTGCAAACAGATTCCCTGGGGCTTCACCTCAGTCCAGATTTTTAGCTATCATAGTCAGGTTCTGAAAAAGAATGCAGCTATTTCCCTAATTCAGAAATTACAATAACAAAGAGAACTGCATCTTAGGTAGAAGTCAAAAGCCCTTATCACAGGAAAGGAAAGTCACAACCGCTTTTTATGTTTCAGCACCAAAATAAAAATTATTGGATCACAACTGGAAGACTAAAGGATCAACCTTCACTCTTCAGTGTATCCCTTTGGTCATGTTTTTTCTGGTCATCAAATTTAATTCAGAGAGATCAATAATAAAAGCAGCAGAGGTATCACTTGGGACTAATGGTGGTCTCCAGCTGCTGGGCACATGGTTAAAGAGTGCAACTCCTGGTTCTTCGCTACTGAGAATGGTGTCTTGTGTGATGTGACATCACTAAATGAAGCTGGAGATGCTGAGCTTGAGTCACTTTCGGCAGGAAATGGAAAAGAGATCTTTCTTCATAAGAGGACTTTAGGCACAATGTAATCTGGCACTGGAAATGCAGCCTGCCCATAGAAATAACGAAAACATCACCAGCAAAGCAATCATGCTGGAATTTCTCCTTGGTTTAGCCATACTCTCCAGTTGCTTGCCATCAAAAAAGTAGGTATTTCCCAGCCTACTGTGCTATTCAAGTTGCCACACAACAGAAGAAAAACCTTATATACATACAATAATGTACTTGATTCATTCAGGTGTACCTGTCTGTGGGAAGCTAGGAGATGAGGAGCTCTTCTTGAGTGTTCATCATGTATAAATTGAATTCCTAGTGCGCATAAGCAATTACAAATGTACCTAGCACTTTCTTAGAGTGAAAGCATTTATGTGCTTGGATGCACGTGCTCCCTGCTATTGCTGTTTATAGTCTGTGCATGGTAGTGCTGCAAGTTCTGGCTCCTGTTCTGATAAGTGAAGCAAGTCTGATGATAGTTGGAAACCCAATCTACTGAGCAGTGGTGTTTCTATCACAATGTTTGGAGTCAAAAATGTGCATCCAAATTGATCCACAGACCTTTTTCCAGACCAGATGTAACACCTACCCTCTTCTTCAACAGCCAGCAGGAATGTCCTTCATCTTCCCTTCCTCTCCTACATAACCTGATGCAGTGAAATATAAACATGAGAGAGATGCTACTGGTAGCCAAAAACATTCTAGGCAAAGGCATGAGCATCAAATAAAAATAAAAAAATAAGAGTTGAAAAGAAAGAAAAGAGAGATGGGACAAAAAACCCCAAAACAAACAAACATACAAACAAACAAAAAACAAAACAAAACAAAAACACAAAAATAAACAAACAAACAAAAAACCAGAAGAAAAGCAAAGATTCAGAGAGGATAAGAAATTTAATGTTCACATAGTCAGAAAAGAAGAATGAAGGTGGAGAGGGTAAAGATGGCCCTTACTTGACCATGGCATCCTGCCACTACACTATCCCACTGATCCAAACTCTCCTCACAATTCTGCCAGCAGTACTCATTAGCAACGTGCCATCTGCCTCCACCACTGACAAGGTCCCAGCCTTGGAATCAATACAGATCAGTTCGTGACATCTGTTGGGACGGGCCACAGATACCAGTGGCTTTTCACCAAGCACAGTTGTTTTAAACATGCTCAGCTGGTACCCAGTTCAGCTGGTGGGCACTGGGCTGACCCTTATCCCTCTACTGCCTGCACCCCTTGTGGAGGAGATGCCAGCCGGCTCCACACCCCAGCCTGCATGGTGGAGATGCCAGCCAGACACACGTGCCCCCCACTCCAGCCAGGACACCCCACACAGAGGGGGTTCCAGACAGCTCCCTGGGCCCCACTGCAACTGGAACACCTCGCACAGAGGGGTTGTTTTCTGTAGAAAACAAGGTGGAAAGTGACAGAAGTGAAGTTGCAACAAAGGATGATCAATTTTGAATGGCCAGCACCAAACGCAGGGAAAGTAGCTGCATGTCTGTCTGAGGCTGGGGACTCCTCCTGCCACCATAGTGCTCCTGGCATTCTGCCCCGGCCCGCTCCAGCTGTGACCCCCCGCATGGACGGGGCTCCAGCGGCTCCCCAGGGCCCGAGCGGACCGCGGGCGCTCCGCGGCAACGACACGAGCGCTTCACCTGCTCCCTCCTTCTACTGCGACAGGACGATGGTCCTGAAAAGACAGCCAGGTGGTCGCAATACGAGCCGTATCTTGTCAGAACAACGGAAAATAAATGGAAAGGGGCTCTCCTGGAGCTTGCATCTCCACCTGCAAGTCCAAGTCTGCTGCTCATCAGCTATGCATTCCCCAACAGCTTCCACCAAGCTGAAGTGCTCTGTTGCCAGTGGACCTTCAACAAGGGCCAATATTCCATTCCCTAACACACAGACCCAGGTGCTCCCTAATACTTTATATATACCTGAAGAAGGAATACACTGAAAAACTGGTGAAATCATGTGATGAACTGCATTTGCCATACATGGTTCCCTTCAGATAAGGCTTTATTTCTACTTTTTGACACTTTGGAGAAGTTCAAAAACAGCCCAGGAAAAATCAGTAAAACTCTATATGGACCTGCATAATTCTTGCAATAATCTTCCCAACCCTGCCTTGTTTCTTAAAGAGAAATTTGCTATTCCTCCCCACATGAGCAAATGCAAGGTGGACAATATTCGGTATCAGGATTACAAACATATTTTGCAGACCAATACAACACCCTGACAAAAGAGCTCTAGAACTGTTAGAGGTGAAAGTGATTCCTGCCTATCAAGGAAAGGAATTTCTGTCTTACTCTCCCACAAAAATGAATGAACAGACCTTCAAACTGTGGCAGAAAGAATGGCAACATCTCATCTGGGTTAGGTGTTTCTCCCATCAATTACATCTGTTTTTATCCAGTCATAGGACTTCACAGGTTTGATATGATCCTGAGGCAGCAAGAGATGATGCTTTGGCAGATGTAGGAGATAAAAACTAGTTCCAGTGAAACACACTAAAAATCTTTAGAAAACAGTTCTAATTAATTTAGGTAAAATATGGAATATAAGCAAAACCTCAGCCAGATGCAGTGTGGCCTGGAGGAGTTCTGGCTGCTTGACTGGGGATTGTAAAGGTGAGCACAGTCTATGTGCCTCTCGGCAGACCTTTGCCCTCCCTCCATCATCGGGGTGGACAGATGCCATTATTCAGGCCAGCTTTGATCCCCAGCCAACAGTGACTCCCAGCCCCACATAACGATTTATAAAGCATTGCAAAGGCACTGTGTGACACTGCCAGCATCACCCAGTGACATGGCCGTGTCCTCTCCATTGGATACCAGACCTCCACTCCTTTCTTCCCCTACTGACAATTTTTTCCTCACATCTGATAGCAACACATTGAACAAAACTGGCAAGCCACCCTCAGGATCAGCAGAGTCAATCCCATGCCAATGCCATGGGGATTTACTGCTCTCCTAAGATGTTAGTGCTACTATTTTAGATTCCAGCGCTAGATCCTTTCAATATCTCTTTCCATCATGGTCTCTGAGGACACTGGTGAGAGGGACTGGCCACATAGCCTGGGCAGAGGGATTAGCATTAGGAACCCAAAGACCCAGCTCTGTCACTGGGACTCTGCCACAATGACTTCATCCACCAGGGCCTTAGCTTCCCCGTGTGTAAAATGAGGATAATGATAATGACCTACCTCAAAGGGTGTGGTTTGCAGATGGGTTAGCGACCAGCACTACAGAAACACTCCCCATAAATGAACAACCCAACCAGGCATTGAAGGCACCGAGGGCATTGCATCCATCCCTCACTGATCCTGCTTAGGAAAAAACTGTTTGACAGAGATCTCCTGCCTGCGACTGCGCAAATGACCAGCCAGCTCCATCCTCATCGAACCATCCTGCGTCTATTTGATAAAGACGAATATTGCTTTTTAAATAAATATAAAAACTCCGTTTCCTCCTTGGTGAGTTCATTTTGAGTCATTTTATCTCTCTCCTCCCCCTATATTTTTCCCCAAATAATGTGATTAAGTGAGTCAGCATTCTGCTTTCCCTGACAGCCTCAGGATTTAATTCAGTTTGAGGACTGTGACCTTTGACTCCTTTTTACTATACTAACCCAGCTAAGAGAACACTTAGCAATTTCTCCGCTTCCTACTGGGAGAGTGTCTGGTGAAGGGTGAGGAGGGGGAGCAGGGGTGGAGGGAGGAGGAAGAGAAACAAACTTTCACATAAAATTATGGTATATGGATAATTGAGAAGTTTAAAAACATGAATCTAATTGTGCTCTCCCTTGAGAAGCAGATATTGAGCCATCCTATAAAAGGCTTGGAGTATCCCAATGGTGATTTATTGCTAAATCCTAGTATTTTTCAATACATTATAGTTTTTAAATTGTGTTTAAATTGAGTGTAGAAGAGCAGAGGCCATTAGGAGATGCAGAAATGATGATTATATTTAAATATTCATGCACGCAGTACCTTATTATTGAATCTGAACACTAACAAAATCAATATTAAGTGCGGTTTGACATGAATTTATTTATGAATTTCGACTTTCTAAGTACTGTATTTTTTCACTCAAAAATTGTGAGTATAATGTAGTAATGATATCAAAACAGAGTGTCAGAGAGCATTAGCTGAGAAGGTTATAAACCTCCATATTACACCATCTCATATTGCCCTCAAATGTGCTTAGTGCACAAAACCAAAATGTTGTGGGGTTGCTTTTTTGTTTTGTTTTGTGCTTTTTTGTTTTGTTTTGTTTTGTTTTGTTTTTTTAACACGTAAATACACACACACACACACACACACACACACTCGCTTAGAAATAGGAAGGAAATTCTCAGTCGGAAATTGCACTGCAGTGGCTTTGATTGCTCTCCAAGGCTGCTTCAGGGACCAGACAAGCTGGGATTCGAAGACAGACAAACCTGAATGGATTGCTGTGGGCATGTGGTTTGTGGGGACACTTCAGCACTTTGAGGGGAAGCTGGCAAAAAGAGAACAACTCACAAGAACAGAGTGTAGCCAGGGTCCCAGCCAAATCCACCAGTTTGCACCAGGAACCCACAACTCCTGCCTCACAACAGCAGCACTGGGTCAGTCGCTCTGGGATCCCAGAAGGCAACAGCAGTCAGTATTCTTATTAAAAGAATCTGGTGATAAGTTGTGCTCAGATTGGCTACTAAGTCTGGTAGAGAAAGATGCTTCACTAATATATGCCAGCAAAAAGAATGCAAACAGTTTGGGAGTCCCTCTTCATAAGCAACATGGCAGGAACCTTGAGCAGTTTTCACTCAAAATGGTGAAAACATGAGAACACTGGCTAGAAATCACCCCCTTAGTTCTCCCAAAAAAGCATGCTTCTATACTTTTCATGGTTCCTTTCTAAGGTGCATCTCAAGCAGGGTACTTGGTAATCAGGTTGGAACTTCCCCAGGAAAGAGACAGACAGCTTTTGAAAGCCTGACACATCACACCACTCATTTAATGATGCCCATGATCATTTAGTGGCAGCACAGCAGCTATCCCCCTGCTGCACAGCTTCCTTGTCCTTTCGATTTCCACATTGCTACTCCATTACTGCTGCCAGCTCTGGACATTTGGTAGGTTTTGTGATGGAGCTGTCACTCCCTCCTGCTTAAATAAACAGAGATTTCAGCAGTGGAAGACAGAAATCTGTTGGTAATGGGGAGAGGAACAGGAATAGTCTAGGCTAAAACAAACCTTGACATAAGGGGATGCAAAGGAGGGGCTTGTGCCGATCTACCTACAGTTAAATGATGCATATTAAAAGCTACCGTCCTTCATCCCCTAACAGTTAATTTTAAATGTGAGAAGAATATGGAAGATTTATTTACTGTTGAACCTTGAATGAGTCCTCCACATGCTGTACTGTGCATCCTCCTTTGAGTCCAGTCTTGGTTCAAAATACTACTGAGCCCACAGGAGACCATCACCTCACTTCCTTTCTTTAGTATAAAATGCTCCTCTCCTGGAATCACACCGAATAGAAAGAAAGGGATAGCCTTTCTGCTTGGGAGCCATATATTTATAAGTATCACACCACTTGAAGCAAGACAAAACAATTTTGGCAGCTCTCAGTCCAGTCCATTGTCAGAAGCCCACTAGGGGCAGCAATGGATACCACAGCAGCAGGATTTCCTAGTTCTTGATCTCAGTAGAGACAGATACAGAAACAAAAACAGTGTGATAGAAGAGAAACAAAATTCCGTTTTGTCTGATTTTTGACTATGACCAGGAATCGATATACTTACTGAATGCAATGCAAAGTCATACTGTCTTCAGTAACACCAAGGGTTACAGATACTCAAACAGTTAGTACTTCATAGAGCTCAAGCATTTCATTTGAAGCAGACTGTTGAACAGCACAGCCTAACATACTTATAATTTCCTCAGGTCTCTATAATATCAGGTATTGGCAAGCAAGAGCAAGATGCCAAGCAAACTGTACAGTATAGGAATGGTCTGCAGTTATAAGGAAAATCTCTTCTGCTAGGAAGTCTTCTTGGTAAGCCATTCAGCAAATGAACAGCATTCTGCAAAGCACAAGCTGAAAATAATATATCCCTGGAAGTCCTTTTTGGATACAGAATTGCTGCTGAGATTATTCTTTCCTTCCTCCTTATTCTCAGGCTTGCATCTCTCTTCTGTGCTCATGCTAGCATTTCCCAGTACAGCCTGCCAGGCTCTTAATGGATTGGCAACATTCTTCAGGGACTGGAATTGACACAGAAACACATGTAACATATCCCCTCTTGGAAGGGGTTTGATCGTAGAGCACTGACATCATGGCAGATCACACTGTCTACACAGAGGCCACACACGACAGGGCAAGCAGCAGCAAAAACATCACTCATTAAAATTAATTCCTTTCTCATTTTCATCTTAAAGGGAATGCTCAGATTTACTGGTCACAGCTGAGTCTCTGATGGATAGAGGTCTGCATTAACAGAGCCCAGAATATCCTGTTTGACTTAGTTTATGCTCTGCAGAATGTATTAATTCACAATTTTTCTGGGAGTAAGAACCAATGAAAGACCTCAAGACTAGGGGACAACATTGGAAGAGACTTTGTGGGTCACTGTGAAGTTCCTGTTACTGCATACATCTACATTCTATCCACATTTCTTTGTTAAACCCAAAGTGAAGCTGTAGGATACCAGGGAACACCCATCCCAATGAAAGCAATTTGACAAGGAACCAAAACACCAAGAGCATCTGAGTGTCGGGAGATGAAGCTCTGATCAAAATCAGGGAATCACAGCACTGAAAACAGTAAAAACACATGAAAAAGAGATATTTTCTATCATGTTTGCATCCTTGCAGAGTCAAAGGATGCTACATGGAGGAAGTGGGGCGGGGGCAGGGGGAGGAAGAATTTTGTGAGTGTAAAGCACAGAAAAAGTGATGTGCCCAAGGTATATAAACTTTGCAACAGTTTGGAACCAAGACTGGATAATGTGCCTGCCAACAAACTGCCTTAATCACAAGCTCTTATTTCTGAACTCAAAGTGTACTCTTGGTTACAGGGCACTTGAGAACATTCAATACTCAACTTTACTCTAAGCTTTTGGTATAAACAGACAAGTCTTCATGACACTATGGCCTCTATCAGTGCTACCTCCTGTGGTTATAGGCAGGACACTTTAGATGCCTTGGGAGAAGACGGCAGACTGAAGTGTCACTGGTCTGATCCAGGTACAGCAATTCCACATTTCTCATGAGATCTCTTTCTCAGAAATGCTAAACACCATCTTGGAAACGCTGCACACAGGAGACGCCTAATGTTGGCATTATTTCTAACACTAGAAACTCGTTAAGTTTTTCCACTATGCATCTGTATCAATATTTTAACACAACTGTTACAAGGAAAATTGCCTTTTTTTTTGGTGTGTGTCTCTTCCCTCTTCCCCCTCTCATTAAATGAGCATGACAGATTGTAGCCTACTCCATAACTAAGTGAATACCTCAGAAATATACCTCTTAAATCCCCAAAGCACAGTGACGGGTTTTGAATACTCTCCAGTGGTGTGGAGTATGAACAAACTCAATGGGCTTCAATTGTTCCTTCCCCTTATCGTAACTGCAAGCAGGCTGCTGTTAGAGTGCAAAACAATGAGAACACAAATCTCTGTGGGAGATCAAGAACCCAATGCACTATTTACAACTGTGAGATTCAGCAGTACAACCACAACAGAACTAATTTCTCAGGTAAGGTTGCCTACATCAGTGGAACACCATCACCAAGTTGGTTGTGATAAGCGAACAACTGGCTGAAGTTGTTTTTAGAGGCAAATAAGGAGCAGGGCAAGGGGGGATGGAATCTGTTACACTAAAATGGAAATCAGACATCAGGATATGGATTGCACAATCTATGGATGGAAAAGGAGTAAAAAGGTCCCATCCAGATCAGTTCCCACTATGAGCAGACCAGCCATTTATGGGTATTTGGACATATGACTAAAATGCATTAATCAAAGATAATTACTTCAGAAGATCAGCATAGACAAAATGGCCCATAGCAGGTGCAACAAGCAGAGTATTCTCAGAACCAAGGGGAGAAAATTTTCAGGGAACTGATAAAAAAAGAACAACAAGAGGACATTTTCGTCCTTCCCAACAAACAACAACAAAACCGACCAACCAACCAACCAAAACCAATCAACCAAACAAACAACCTGAAACAAACACCAAAAGCCCCCAAAACAAAACAAACAAAAAACCCCAATCCCCCAAAAGAAGAATCTGGATGTCTTTTACATGGAATATTCACCAGCTTTTTTAAGAGGTGGATGGTAGAGAAAATGCTATCACCAAGGAAAAAAATCCAAACCCTCTTTTCCAGTAAATCGATGTATTTTGCTCTAATTTTATTAGGAATATAAAAGGAGCCTTCAGAAAAGTGCTTAGAGAGCAGAAAGAAAAAAAGAAGAGATAGGGAAGGCTAGCAGTGGAAACATTAGTCTGTCTGTATTAGGAATCCCATACTCACATTTTATTGTTACTGTCAGGATGCAAAAGGCAGCGCTTAAAACGAAATAATACATAATGTATTACAGGGGCATAAACATCAGCAGTCATTTTTATTTTAAAAAGAAAATGGAAAAAAAAAAAAAAAAAAGGAGAGAGCTTGCAAGTGAGGGATCCAAGGTGCAGCATTTATATCTGTGTCCACTGAGATAATCAAAAAGGTATTAGAGCAGCTGATGGAACAGAGTACCACAAAGGGCTCCTCAGCAGTTTACCACTGTTCTCATTACAAGGTGGCTGTAGAAGCTCTTTCAAAGAAATCACAGGGTCAATTTTTAGGTTGGATGAGAATTTACTCCAACTGTAGAGATAAGATGATATTTAGGGAAATAAACTCCATACTTCTGAGTGAGTAGTAAAGAAAATGGGTTTTGTACTTTTGTTCATGTTCTAGGAGAGAGTCAGGGAAGATACAGAAATAAGAATCATTTATGCTTTCCAGCCAGGCCTTTTCAGTCATTAGTTTTTTAGAATGCTTGCTTTAACTGTGTCCACTTCTGGATTTTTAGAGTTTATTCTCTTGATCTCTGCACAGCAGACCTAAACCTTGGAGACTATATCGAGCATCTTTTGTCATGGCCATAATATAAATAAACAAGCTTTGTAATACCTGCCTGTCACAGGAGTAAGCAATGCATGTTCCATCTCTCTTGTTTGATGGGACTACTGGGGGGAAGGAGAGTTTCTGTTTGCATGGTTTTATCTCAGAGTCATCTTCCAGCAGAGACTGTCCCATATTCCATGTGTTGTTTCCAAACCTCGCATTGGCCACACTCCATTTCTGCCCTGCTTTCCATCCCTTCATGGACAGGGCTCAGTCTTACCTCTGCTTGGGCTCCTACACCATACAAGTTGCACAGCTGGCCCCATCTGCCTTGTTCAGATTCTGGTTCCAACACCACCTGCTCAGCAGGAAAAGGAGACTCCTTTTCTCTAAGAAGTTTCTACAGCCACACCTGCTTTTGAGAGCAGTCCTAAACTCAGGAATGCAAAAAACACAATGTAAGTAACAGTGGAAAGTGCAGATGAGTTGCAATTAAGCAGCACTGCAAGGGAGAATGAAGAGGATTTTAAATACATGAAAATTTCTCCTTTAAATATTTCAGGTGACAGCTGGATCTAACACCCCCCAGACCAGCTGGATTCTCCTCTGTCAAAAAACCTCAGCTCTTGCCTCTTACTCCCTGTGATTCAGGAGGTACCTCAGGAGGTACTTGATCTCCCTACTTTCCTATCTGGTTGTTCTGCTTTTGTGACAACATATGCACACTAACATGGCACAGCCACAGTCTGCTGATGGGATGATGTCAAGAAGATGCAACTGCTATGGCCTGTGCAGTCATTTGGAGGACAGGGAAAGAGGGTAGGGGAGGCAAATTGGCAGAGGGCTGGGAGGAGGGGGCTAAGAAATGAGTTGGACAGAAAATAAAGGACAAGCAAATGCAGAAATGGAAAAAGATTAGGAAAAGGAGGGGGAGGGGGGAAAGGAAAAGTAAAAATGCAATGATCTAGCTTTTTAACTACCTGTCACAGTAAAGCACAATATAGACATTTTCCAGAGCCTGTCTCATTTACTCCACAAAAGTAGTTGAGGCAAATAATACTTACTAGAGAGAAAGAACAGGTGTGTTTAAAAAAATATCAAATTTGCTCTATTTATTTATTTAAAATAATCTGGAAAACAAGGGTCTGCGCCAGGAGCCAGGAATTATTGACAACCAAAGTTTAGAAATCCCTTAAGGAGATGATACATATCAGAAATAGCTGAATTAAGGAGTTCTGGAGGATTTGCCCTTGAGAACTGGAGAGGAGTTATCATCTGAAGCTAGATTTCATCCCCAGCTATGTCGCTGGCTTCACTTCTCAGCACCTGAGATTAGCTACAATAAATATGGATATTGCTCTTAAAATGAGAACTCTGGAGATGATCAAGATTAGTGGGATTCACTGATGTGTTTGTCTTTCATACAAGGACAGATATAGGGAATTTGCTGATTTTAGGTACAGTAATTTCACGAATATAAGCCACACCTTTGTCATTGAAGAATCCAGCCTACCCCAGTGGTGCGGCTTATATTCAGGTGCGGCTTATTTATGGACAAATCCCAGCGAAACGCCAACCCGGAAGTGAGAGCCGGCCAAGCAGAATGGCAAGTGGGCGGGCCGGCCCCTGTGCCACCGGCAGCCGGCGGCAGCGTGGGACCGCCAGGAACGGGGTGCCGCTGGGAAGCCGGGCTGTGTGGGGCCGAGCCGGAGCGCCCCGCCCCCTCTGCCATGCGGAGTTAAAAAAAAAAAAAAAAAAAAAAGCGCGGCTTATATTCAGGTGCAGCTTATATATGGACAAATCCCGTGATCTTCCCAGCTACCCAGAAGTGCGGCTTATATTCAGGTGCGGCTGTAGTCTTAGGGGATACTAGTTCCGAAATTGAAAGTAATTGTGTGCATGCTGGAATCCTCTGTTTGGGAGAAAACTAGGGTGATAAATCAGAGCAAGGACACATTGATGGAGCTAGATGCTGGACAGGGCTGCTTTATGAGAAGATGCTTCAGGTCAGGCCTGAAGGGTATAGAGAGCTGTTCAGAGAAGAGTTCACTGTGCATCATTTTGAGAAGCCCTTGCATTTGCCTTCTTCTCACTACAAATTGCACTATTTAAAGCAAAAGTATAAAATCTTAAAGAAATCCCACAAAACAAATTATGACTTGTACAGCTTGTGAAAATTCTGCCCACATAACAGAAGACAATCTTCCTCTCCCTCTCCTCATGCCAGCTTGTCTCTGTGATATCTTTCCACTTCATAAATCTCTTCCTTGATTTAGAGTCAAATCTGGGAAACAGCCCCTTGGGGAAACAGTTCCTGAAAAGCCTGCGTGCCAAGCCAAAGGCATCTTCTCATTGAGGTACAAAGCAAGTAAAGGCCTCAGACTCATTGCAACTGCACAAGAGTTCTTGGCACCATCTAGTGGAATCATGCTGGAGATGAAGAGGACAGGTACTAGAAGAAAACTTGGCAAATCTTGAGTGGCAGTGGCAGCCACCTAGAACAAGGACACAGAAGTAAATGCTTGCCATCTTGACCTGTTCTTTGTTCAGGGGACTCTTCCTTATAGTAACTAAGCTAGAGGTGATGCTACATCATATAAGGAAAACATTATGGAGTCTCCCAGGAACACATCACCTGTTGTTCTTAATGGCAGCTTTGTTTCTACGGGTGGAGCAGTACATGCCAAGGGTGCACCTCCTCTCTACTGTCCTGCAGTGGGATGGCCAATGGTACTTTCCAGAGAGTAGGTCAAAATCAGAAACCCTCTGAAGAATCCTGAATCTTGAGCTGCAAATGAAATTGCACTAAAGGAATATGGAAGATGACATAAAGTAATATCTAGGCCACAGGTTGTTTGAAAACGGGTCTGAGAGAGGGTGTAACTACCAATTTATGAGCAAAGTCATTAATCAGAGTTGGTTACTCATCTACTTCCCTACTCTCCTGGGCAAGAATAGTAAACAGTTGCCCAAGTTACACAAAACGATCAACATTCAGAACAAAACAATGCTTCTTGTTTTTCAAGTTTTCCTGGAGCCACCTCCCTTCCTGTCCAGGCTCATCACCTTTCATCATTCCTGAACATAGTCATCACCACCAAACACATGGAACTGCATCAATACAAGCCCTAGTACTGAACCTCCAAGAAAGTTATCACCTGGAAAAGGCTACTGGCTTATGATGTTTGCAAACTGGGGCGTGTATGCTTTGGAAGATGGCAAGCATCACTCCTGCCTCCAGTCCTCAGAAATCAAGTGAAGGAATCAATGAATGATCCAGGAGTAATGTTCTCAAATCAACTCAGCTCTTCATCTTTCTTAGAGAAGCAAGCCAAAGACCATGCTGAAACCTTAACCACAAGGCCCAGCCACTCTGTGGACACTAAAGATGTGAGAGCAGTTTCTCAAAAAGTAAGTATTAGCTTTGGCATCCTTGGGCAATATTTAGTTCCTCTTTGTTGTTACGAAGCAGCTTTTCCATGCAGCTAAGAGACAGATCCACAGGGAGATGCAGGCACCTATTCCCAATTTCACTGGAAGTACAATGTCTCTGGACCTTCAAGCCTGGACTGCAATACTTCAGGATCTCTGGAAGGCATATGGGTGAGGGGGAATTTAAATCCCATTTCTACCCTTTCTTGAAATTCGTGTTATTGTGCATTCCATATAAAGCAGTTCTGAAAAGTCTCAAGCCACGAAATTCTCCACTTGCTCAACGGGCAATGATTTACATCCTCTTTGCCAGGTGCAAATGACACCTTGTGGTGCAAGGAAGCAATGGGATCCAGACCTTGTGACAGTTAAATGGGAAATCACTGCCATGGCATGGATCAGACAACGTGGGTACAATTTTGTTACCTGCAATGCTCAGCACTGGGATGCAATGCAGCATAGTGCAACAGCATCCACTCTACAGTTTTGTCTCCTTTAGAGACATGGACACATGCAGTTTTAAATTGCTTTAAGCAGCTAATTAGGGTGTCTTCCCCTCCTTCATCCCACAAGATGATAATTGCATTATAAAATTGAATATGTAACTAAGCAGAAACCACAGGAATGGTGATGACAGAAAAGGAGATGGAACCAGCAGCAGCCTCACTCCACAGTCACAGGTGGAAGCCCTCACATTAGAGAGACTCATGCTCCAGTGCGGTTTCTGTAGCTGTGGGGAGGAAAACCTCAAAAAGGCCCCACATCATTTAGAGTCACAAGAGTCAGCGAATGGTTTAGTGCTTAAACAATCAATGTCAGGAAGAGAGAAGATCCTTGAGAGTGTGTCTGCCTCTTGCTCTCCCTGCATACATCTCCCCAGAATGTCTACAGCCATCAGGATAATTTAAAAAGGAATTTAAAAAATACAGACTTGGCTTGGCCTAACTGGGGCTATCACTGTAATTGTGGAAGGAAGTGAGTACATCACCAGCAGGGCCCCAGGGAGAAAAGAGCAAAGCGAGGGGAATGGAGACTGTATTTGTGGGACCTGGTGAAACTGAAGAAGTGTCAGAGAGCAGTGCAGTGATGCCTGAGGGTGGAGCAGAGCTAAGGCAGTTAGAGCTTGCTGAAACAGCAAATAGCGCAGGATCCGAGCTTGGAGCACAGCTGCGCAGCCAGCACTGCTCCCGGAGTTCCCTTGGTAGCTAATGCCATGGATGGCCAGGTAACTGGGCACATTCTTCATACATTCAAAAAGAGAGGTCTCATTGTAAATAGCTGCAGGGATGATAAATGTTTTTATTTTTTCAGGGCAGAAAGAGGGGGACTCTTCCTACTGCCAGTTTGTCTCTGCCCCCTACGGTGCACAGGCAGCCTCTATTCTGCCAGTCCATTCTTCCATAATCCAGTGCATTATTATGAACCCTCCAGCACACACAGCTAATTAGAGAAAATATCCTTTCTAGCAATTTAAATGATTTTGGCATTTTCAGGAGGGCACATGTAATATTCAAATTACTTCCACTCTGCGCTGCCTTGTCTTGCCTGGCTCATCTTCCCAGGTGAATTTGTAGTCTCTGAAATGCTCTAATTTCCCACACAAGCCATGTCAAATATAATTTTGGTGCAAAGTTGGTAATTATATGTAACATCAGTCTGATGTTAAAAACACTGAAAAATTTAGCAAGAAGAGACGAATGGAGAGACATAAGTCTGAGACCAAGGAACGAAAGGCGTGCGGCCCCCTTAGTATTTGCGCTCATTAATTAATAATAGCATGTTTTCAGGAACTGAAAGGATGTGTTTCCCGAACTGACTGGAATTCACTTATGTCCCAATTACATTGTCTCACTGAAGAACTTCGGTCAGGTCTTGCTGAAGAGCCGCAGCAAAAGCGCAAGCCAAAAGCAAAATCCAGACACCCCACACAGACCATCCCAGCTTCAAGGGTATGTAATAGAGCAGAAATCTCATGCCTGGGCTCAAACCTAAGGACCAGATTGACTCTTTCTCTGCCACCCCTGCTGCAAACCCCTCCGGAAGCAGTCAAGCAGATTTGTGTCAGTGAGTCACTAAATGTATGGATTTGTATTAGAAAAAGTGTAATTATAACTTTTGGCCCCAAAGTATTGCACAAACATTTTAACAGACTTGTTCCTTCACTCCAAATAGAAGTAACATGAAGAGGGAATTATCTGACCCCATCATCAACTCTTCCCCAAGGATACCAGGTATGCCTGTTTCAAGGAACTGAATCCAGTCAATCTAGCCTGCTTTTTGACACTATTATCCCAGCACAGTGTCTGCCTCTTAAAAAACAGTGAAGAATTTCTGAGTTAACCCATTCCATGCTAAAATCCATGCCTGCTATAACTGCTGGGAACCACAGATTCCTTTGCACTGACATTATTGCTCCAGGTAATCTACTCATGGAAAGGAGTATCCAAGAATCTCATCAGCACTGAACAGCAGTTTCTGGATCATGTGAGAATTTGGACTCCAGCTGGTGAGCAAGACTCGCTTCATTTTCTTCCTGAAGGCTATTATGCCAACAATCAAGAACCATATTAAAAGGCCTGATTATAGAAGCAAAATCAGCACACCCAAACAAGGGTTAAGTAAGGATTACACCCCAAAGTGTTAAGTAGAAGTCACTGAATAAATCTCTTATTTCAGAGGAACGAGATGAGATTATGAGATATGAGATGAAATGAGATGAGATGCTGAGATGAGATGAGATCCCCTGAAATCTCAAATAAACTTTAAGCTCTTGGACATAGGTGAACCCCACTTTAATGCTATATTAGCCATTGTGTGCTTATAATACAGGAATTCTACACCTAGTCTTGAATTTAAGTCTCTGTGTTTCATGGCTCACACCTCTTTCCGTCTTTCTTCAAGCCCGCATTAAAGGAAGAAAACCCTTGTTTTGGAGAATGAGCATTCCTGCCTTTTCAGCTGACTCCATCTACCATCTTAAAATCAGTTCCCACTTCTCTTGCCCTTCTTCAGTGTCTTGACTTTGTGCTGCTCATTTAACACTGGCTATCTGAGCATAAGCATAAAATCCATCATGCTCAGACCACAGAGTCCACAGAAAGCCAGAAACGTTCAACATAGCTTTATTAAGTCCTTCAGACTCTCAGATAAAAGCTGCTTTCTAATTTCTAAGAGGTTCTGTTCAGCTTTTCCTTCTCAATGTGAAAGGATAATGTGCAAGAGCAGAATAGAAAAAATGATATTTGAACTCCAGTTTCCTGAATGCTAACTAGTCTTCCTTGCCTTTTTGAATCTGGTCTTCAGTGTAAGGCCAGGATGTGGTGAGGTAGCTGGACAAATAGAGTTCCTTTGCTGCCATGGCCCATGATGCAAACAGAGCAGAGCACATGCCAAAGGAAGTTGCCATAAATCAAAATTGGTCAATTCTGTTTAGTTTCCAAGCAAAAGTTACACAAACCGTCTGGAAAGGGCTTCACTGAGAAGCCAACTATAATTTTCTTCAGGAAAATGCACTGATTTGCAGATTATTTAGTCTTCTCGCAACTCTCCTCAGGTCTGAAAGACTCTAATTTTGGAAACACACCATGCTTTCAGGGTAGCTTAGAAACAGGGTGCTGCCAGGGTCTTAGAAACATAAAGGGTATGACCACATCCCAGTGTTCCAATTTTTTATTTGTCACTTAACTAGCAGTGAAATAAATCCCTCCTGGAGAAACATGCCTTCATAACATAACCTTATCAACATAATCTTATCAAGGATTCTGCAGAGGGAGCTAAGAATGTGGAATACACGTTTGTATAGATCACCTTCTTCTCTTCCACTGAGCCCTTCCATGAGGAAGCAGTCTATACAAGTCCACAGCACTTCCCACTGTCTCACCGGTGAACTGGGACAGTATTCTATGGTGCAGATAGGAATTGGTGCCAATAAACTCATTCGTTTTGGGACTCAGACAATAAACTGGGCAATTTGGCCTTCACAGCGGAGTATAAAACCTCTATGCTAAACACCAGTCAAAGACCATCAGAAGAAAAATTAAATCCAGCTTGTTCTTTGACAGCTATTTTGGTTTTCTGGGCTACTGTCACTAAATTTCTTGGGAAAGGGGAAGGAGGAGGTTCTGCTCCATCATTTGAGAAGCTGCACTCTCAGACTGTTTCATAAGGGACCCAGTTGGCAACATTCACCATGCATGGCTCTGTTACTGCATGGGGTGGCTAGTGAGCAGAACTCCACTGCAAACCTTGCTGAGTCCTGTCAACACTGCATCTCATCTGGGCTAATGTAAACCAGAACCTCATCCTCTGTGGGAGGGGTCAGATAGAGTTATAAAGCATGAGAGTGTTGACAGGGTCTCCAGCAACATGTTCCTGTTGTATCATTAGGTCCATATTCCACGCATCTCACTTCTGGGTCATTCTGATGCCAGAGACATTCTGTAGGCAGACACAGGCTTCCTTCCAGTTCACCCAACTCCAGTCTGCCCAACTCCTTCCCCTAAATTTCATATTTATACCTATGCTAGGAGGGTGCAAAGCTCTACTCAGTCAAAACAATTAAACATTTATCTTTCAGCTGCCTTATATTTAGAGGGCACACAACAAGAAAGGACTTGGATTCTCCCTGCTTCTAACTGATAGGCTCCTCATGGCTTGCCAGCTCCTCCAGCTGGTGGGGCAGACATAACAGGAGAGAATTATTTTCTAGGCTAAGCAGAAACCTCGTGTCCCAAAGCCTATAAAAGTCAGCAGATCAACAGCGATGGATTTCAGTGGACATTGACTAGGTGCAGGCTTCCTAAAAATAGTAACAGCTTCACCCACAGAAATATTCATCATTAACAGATAAAATATGACAGTAGTATTTGCATAAGGGTATGCAGCACCCTAAGGAGTGACAGTTTGTGCTGGTATGGCACCAAGAAGTCTCCACGACTTCAGGGTTCCTTGTGAAACACACTGATGTAATGCAGCCTTCTTCTCACCTAGGGTAATTCACTAATTGTTCCCTCTAAGGAAGCAGAGAAGCAAACAGGCTGGACAAGGGATTTTTGCCTCCTTGTTACAAATATCCTGTGGCCTGGCACGAAATAAAGGACACACTGATCACAGTCCTCAAGGCCTCTGTAAGAATTTAATTTTAACTGAAGTTAATTTTGTACTCCTTATTTAGACAAAGAGGATGAAGGCAGAGACAGAGTGGGAGTGCCAGGGGAGCAACTGATTTCCCGTCATTTCATTTCATTTCATTTCATTTCATTTCATTATTACCAGAATAAAATAAGCAAAAATCTCACGCATCAGGCTTTTATAATCATGAGAGCTGAAAATGAATGAATACATTGGATTACTTTGTACTGACCTGACTTCAGAGCCTTTACAGTGATAGAATTTAAGACTTTTTGGAGACTTTTGATGTCAGAATTTGCCTTTAACTCATGCAAGTAAGAAAAATAACCTCACCTAATCATAGGAATCTACAGCTAAGTCTTTAAGCAAAATGTGCACCCAGTTCAGTGCTACACTTGTCACTGTCTCCTGAGGTCTCAGAATTAATTACCATTAAGAAAGGGGGCAGAATTAGATGCAGAAGAGCCAAGGTAAGGTCCAGGTGCAGAGAGTGGTGGTTTTGGTGCTGGGATTTAAAATGGACTTCACAGCACGTGCCACCTCAGTATGATGATGCTTTAATTTTCTCATTTCCCCATCCAAACAGACTCAAGTTACTTTATGAAATCTGCTGAATGGAAATAGCAGTGCTTGATCACAACAGCCTGTAGGCTACAGATGTGATTAAATCAATAGTATGGCTATGGAAGTCCCAGACCAAGGTCTTGCTGCTGAAGCAGGTGATAAGCCAACTAAAATTTGGGATACACTCATGGTTTTGACTATGCAGCAGCAGAATGGTTTCCTCTAACTTTCGGTGTTAAAACCCAGCTGGCCAATTACCACTATGATATAATCTAGCAGCATCTAATTGGCTTCTGCCACCCTCAGCCTACCCCCAACTTCAGCCCTGGCTGATATGTCAAAGCAAAAACATCTCAGCATTTCTGATCTCCCTGGGGTCACATCTGGTTTGAGTAAGGCCCCCCATTTGGTTCTAATCCACCAATTTCCTGCTACTGTCCATGAAAAAGAGTGCAACTCTGTGGCTTCCCCTGGGTGTAATGGTCTAATCTGTATCTTGTTGTGCACTGTAGAGGGGAGGGGGAATCAGTGCTACTTGGGAGCAGATTCCTCTTCCCCTATGACTGTGTCCTGCTCTTATGCAAAGCACCTTTATTCTTGTCAGTAATGGCAGCCCCAGATGTCCTGGTGCCCTCCCTGTACCATCCATATTCCTCCGGCCTCCTAATTGAATCCTTTCCTGGCTAGGATAGGCTTTCCTCTTTACAATGAGCTGGATCCAATTCTCCTCCTTCCCCTCCATCTCCCAGTCTCTCATTGTGAAACATACAGCAGGCCCCACAGAGCTTCTGTGGGTGGATGACTGCCCCAGTGAACTGTTCTTGCAGCTACTGGAATGCCGCTCACGTTAACAAAACAGGAAAGCCCCAGAAGGTACGAGGTGGTAAAGGCGTCTGCTCTGCCAAGGTTCTGGCATCATCAAGATGCAATTTAGTTCCGAGAAATAATATCTAGTTCTTTTAAAAAGAACGATGTCTATGGTTTTCAAAGACATTTATCTGAACCATCGGTGTTTTGCAGCTCGAGAAGCAGCCAAAGAATATGCACAACAGCAGTGGCAGAGCCCAGGAATTTAATGGGTCTCTTGCATCCTCATTCCATAGGATCCTCTCTGTACGAGGGCAGTGCCCATAAGTTCACTCATGCTCTGAGCAAGGCAGGGCAACATACACAGAACAAACTCTCATTTTTTTACTCTTACTCGTCCACTGAAAGTCTCAATAATGAGGGAAAGAGTTTAGTCCTTTTCCTCACCTTATTTATCACCCTATTTACCCTTCTTCCTCTTAACTTGAGCTAAACATTATCCAATGCTGCCCCATACAGATCACAGTGATCTGCTTTTCCTTTGCAGGTCCCATTCTGGAGCAATGCTCCAGTGTTACCACACTTAAGATGACCCTGTAATACATAAAATTGCATCAGTTCACAGCATCACACTATACCTTGGGTTTGATACTTAAACTGGTTTGTTCAAAGTTAACTTATTAGATGAACAGTCTTAGGGTATGCAGGAACAGCCAGGCTTGTGTTGAGGCAAGTAAACTCAGGTAAATCGAGGTACAAGTTTATTAGGTGCATGGACTTCAAGGCAAGTTCTCCTAAGTGCTGGGAGGAGACCCAGCACATCAAACTCCTCTAAGTGCCATCACTTTAACTACTAACTACTCTTCTGCTGCACTAAGTACATCTGGATTCTATCAGAGCCTGAATATTATTTTTTCAAATAACCAGATCTTTGGGAAACAAAACACGTCAAAGCATCAGAACAAAACTTCTGATCTAGAGGCTTTTCAGCATCTTAGGGAATGAGAGATGCTATTATTGTTACTAGAAAGGCAACAGTGCAAGGAGTGATCTATAGGGCACAAGTATGTTTGTTATGAAATTATTTGGATCCACAGAGAAATTCCATATGTGGTTCCCCTCTGGTGACTAGAGGTTCCCACCTTGGCAGTGATTCTGGAGTCCCATGCCTAGAGGCTCAGCAGCATGGAAAGGGAGGGTGGACGCTGGAGGAGTAATGGGATCATCAGGCTGAGGCTGCTGCTTGGCATGCCGACAATGTTTGTTTGCACCTCTTTGAAGATGAGAGATGAAAGTGGCGCCCACATGGGCTGCCTTTGATTAGCTTCTTATTTTTAACATTGCAGCTGCGATTATTTTTCTTTTTCTTGAAGCATTTCTTCCCCAGCACCAGAAACTCTGAGGTTTCCTTCTCCAGGGAGGTTCAACTTCAAGGAAACATAACAAAGAGAAGTGTGAATGTAAAGGAGACTGGACAACTCGGGACCAGTAGGGAATTATGTCATTTTATTTTTAATTTTACTTCCATTTTCCCCCCAATCCCCCATCCTCAGTGGGTCTCAGAAAGAAAATACTTGTTTACTTCTTTTTTAATAGAGAAAATAAATGAGTCCTGGGATTGTACAGAGCTGTCATGAAGAGGGAAACGTCTAATGGTTCAATTCCCAGCTCTGTCACTGAACCACTCTGGGACTTGGGGAAAAGTCAGTCCGCCCATCTGTAAAATGGGATTTATAATGCGCTGCTTCTCAGGGGTATTGAAGGAATATGTGTAGCATTGATGGAATGCTTCATGCACCTTGGATAGAGGGGGCAAGAGCCTTGTCAAGTGCTGTCCTTAATAGATACTTAGAGGAGTTTCCTTCACTGTGGTACTTATCTGACCACAGCAGCTGAGTGCCTCACAGCCACTGATGCTTTTTTTTTTTTCTCCTATTACCTCTCTGTATCATAGGATTGTTGCAGAGGAAAGCAAGGCAAATGGCAAATGGAATGGAATGGATCCAGTCACGCAGAGAATATGTGGTAAAGCCAGGACTAATCATTTATTTCCTAAACTTCTGCCACAGGCATTTGACTTTCATCCTAGTTGTATGGATTTTGTGATCTGAAGCCACCTTCCCTTCCTCCTACACGGCCAGTCACACTATGGCTGTCTTCCTGCTGGATGAGGGGTAAATGGTCTGGAAAGGGAGTCACTGTTGTGCATTACTCTATTCCTATCATAACATTTTGAGGTTTGTTTCTTTCACTTGCTAGAGTGGTTTTCAGACAAGAATTTAACGTTAGTCCAGTCATCCATAGTATATGTTCTAGCTTTAAGAGGACGATGGTAGAAAAACATCTAGACTTGCTGTTCCTTATTTTCAGGACTAATTTCTAAGGGTAGCAAAGAGCCATATACACAAGCGAAATCAGAGAAAACTGCTGGTAATTGATACTTCATAAAACAATAGCTTCACAAACTGCTGCTGCTTGTATCACCTTAAGTTTAACTTCAGTCAGAGTGCCTTAAAAAAGCAAGGCAGAGTACGACAGCAACGATATCAATTAACAAGATGTAAAAATCTTGGGTGGAGATAAGAGGAACAGCCAAGGATAAATAACAACCAAGCTCTCAATACTCACACACTTCAAAAGAAAAAACACAACTATGTATGCTTTTATTTATTTATTTATTTATTTGTGCTGTCTATCGAGATGTTTACCAGCCAAAGAGAAATGGGGGGCACACTAGTTGAGTAAAGACTTGTAAGGTGATTATGCAAATCTAGCCAGCTCTGAGGGCAAAATCTGGTTTTACCAGATATAAACTGCTAAACCCTCTAAAAGACACTTCAGCCTTACTTTGGTCAGTCCAAAAAGCTTAGACTAATCCACATATAACTTATAATTTAACGGGGTTTCCTTGTCTTTATGGCATTTCTCCTGCTCACAAGAAAAGAAGCAGACAGTTGCTCCAGCCCAGCACTACATCCAGGTAATCCCAATGGCCAAACATGATCCTGCTCAATCCAGCTCCCCAAGAAAGAATAGACCAGTCTTACAGGCTCTTCTCCAGGATACTAGGAAGAGATATAATATACAGGACAGCTTATAAACTATACTTGCTTCAGATACACTCCAGAGAAACAACATATTCCAGTCCTACTCCACCCAGTCATCCAGACTCCAGGACATTAAATTAACCCCCTGCCAAATTTACTGCAGCCCATCTGACCATACAATTTAGCCCACAATAAAGACAAAATCTATACCTAGCTACAGTGAGGAAAGCAGGCAACTCTGTAGAAAACATAATTATATCGTTCAAGGAGATCAATGGAGAGCCCAGGTCTGGAGGCCAGTTACCTTGGATTAACACAAAACAAAGGAAAAAATGAATGGTCTCAATTCAGGAGACCATAGCTGTTATTCCAGACAATTCAAAAGCCAGCCCTGCACCTTACTGACCAAGGAAAAGTGCTTAATTTTGGAGAGCAAATACTCACCAATTGCTGATACAAGAACAGAGGCATAGAGCTGCATTCCCAGGACACCCAGGATGGCTGCCTGTGCCTCACAGACAGGTTCTTGGTGGCACCCGGTGTAGTGTGACACTTTGTAGCGGCTTTTCTGGAAGAAGGTACTACTCACCATAGAGAGCTTTCCATGGATTGTCTCTGGAAGTTGCTTTCTTGGGGGTCTCCTGCCCAGATAACTGTGAGGAGGTGGCAGGGGGTGAGGCACCTGCTGAAGGGTCTGGAGGCCACACACACTGACTGGTAAAACAAATTTTAAGCCCTCAGATTCCTCAGTTCTTCTTCAGAGCATCCTTTTCTGCCTTGGCCTTTTCTCAACTTCCTCAACTGGCCCAGCTCATCCTTAACCCCCTCAGGTCAGCCTCAACCACCTCAGGTCAGCCTCAACTGCCGCAGGTCAGCCTTAACCGACCCAGCCCAGTCTCAACTGCCCCAGCCCAGAGCAGCAACAATGCCTGAGGGGCTGCTCAGGGGGCTCCAACAGTCACAACACATGGAGAAGGTGCCCAGTACTCAGCTTACTGAGGAACCAGCACAGCTCCATGTAGATGACACAGCCAGATAGTGCTGCACAGACCGTGAGGAAAGGTAGCCATGGCAGAAGACTGATGCCTGCTCCTCCTGAGGCACTGCCTGATGGACTAAGAAAAATGGGAAAAAGTAGCAGGAAATGGTGGCTGCCTCAGGGGCCCCTAAAATAGCCTCAGTCTCCCACAGACATGGGCCCTGCTGACCCATCAGCTGCAGCACCTGCTGCCGAAAGCCTTCTCTCCTAAACTCCAGCCACACCCACAGAACACTCTCCGGAGGGGCCTTCAGAGGTACAAGAAAAGTCCCTACCCTGTCACAGCTGACCATAACTTGGAGGGGACAGCTGAAAATGGGACCTGCCACACCTGGCATGGCTGTGAGATAACTCCTAGAGAAAATTAAGAGTCTGATTGTGTTTCATTATTTTTTAAATTTAAATGGCCATAATTAGGCCCTGGAAAGAGCAAGTTAAAGGGACAGTGATGTTCAGTGGAAGTTGTGAAGAGTCAGGTTTTATTTTTGGATCAGCCACTGACTCCTGATGCAGTGCTGGACATGGAAATGTACTTCTGCTGCCCTTAAAAGCTCTTTGCTTTGTTTTAATTTAACCATTTTTAGGCAAGAAAGCAGTTTTGGGTGTACAGGTCTGTGCAAGTAGGGCTGGCTCTGTCCTATGGCCATACAAGATATTGGCATGCTGGCTATGCCCATGATCTGTAACTTTATGGGGGGCTTTTTCCAAATTTTTTTTTTTCCACTGGGTGAGAGATTCAGGAAGCTGATCCCTCAACTGAGGACTAGTAGGTCCCATTTGATGTCCAGCTTTTGCAGCAGAGCTGGCTGCCACATTGTGGCCTGTTCCCCTGATTGTCACATCTGGCTGATGTAAAACACACATGTTTTGACTGAAGCTTTTTCTTTAAAATGCCAACATTAAAGGAAGGTTTTCTTTGTAAAACTGAAACTGTAAAACTCTTCTGAAACCCAATCTGGGGGATTAAAAGAACCACATGAAAAGGGATAAATATGACCTGGACATTTACTTCCTGTTCGCTGAACATGTGCCTCCCAGCCTGTCAGTGCAAAACAAGACCTTCTGCTCTTATTCTCAGAAGAAAAAAAAAAAAAGAAAAAAAAAAGAAAAGAAGAGAGGAAGACACGACAACTTCTTTCTATTTCATGGTTTATGTCAGATACATTGACAGCTCTTTACAGTGGCATCTCATGCACCTTAAAACCAGAAAGATGTACAACTAGTAATGAGAAATTTAGTATTAATAAACTATTCTCATTTGTACTAGATGGTAAAATTGAGTTTGATCCATTTTTAATTGGTGATCAGGGACAGAACTCCTTTGGGTTTCAGTGGGAGTAAGATTAGACCTAAAGATAGGATGGACTAAGTCCAAGGATTCTACGATTCTCTGATGATGTACAGAAGAAACACATGGATAGTCAGAGCTTCAGTTAGTCAGAAGATGGCTCACTTTCAAACAAACTAATGCAAGATGTTTATATCAGTATTGCCCATTTCGAGTATCAAAAGTAATTTTTAGGTTCAAAAAACCAACTTTACTTAAATATTATGAGGCTTGAAAAGAAAACAAAAGCAGTTATAGATTCTTGGTATTTCTTTCCTAGGTTTTGAATCTTCAAGAAGATAACACAATTTTTCTGGTTTCCTTTACTAATAATGGACTGGTAGAAGCTTCATTAATTTTAAAACTGAAACTAACATTGTGATTTATTATAGTATGATTTCAGAAGACAAGAGTCAGGAGGAAAAAAATCATACAAAAGCAGTAATACATTAAAGTCATTATTGTTCTCAAAATAACTTTTTGATCTCAGATCCCAGTACACAAACTGCAGAGGACAAAACGTAGTATAATGTAAAATTTGGCACTGCCATTCTGTTTTGGCAAAAAAAGTCCCTTTATTCCAGTGAAGTTTCCTAAAAGCCAGTTACACATTAATTTTGGATTATATTTCTCCCTCATGGACATGGTGTTAAATTACATTGAAAGCGGCATTAGTTGCCCAACAGTCATAATTAGGAGAAACACAACTTCATATACAGAGACAAGACAGGTCTTTCGATATAAAGACAGACTTCCAACAGAAAATGTTGGGTTCTGTACATTGAATGTCGTGGAGTACCTGCCTGCACCACTGGGTTGTAGCTGCTGCAATAGCTCACCCTGTGGATTCATACATGG
Organism: Sialia sialis; assembly: GCA_009812075.1. NCBI lineage: Eukaryota > Metazoa > Chordata > Aves > Passeriformes > Turdidae > Sialia > Sialia sialis. The sequence goes on from VRYO01000494.1 coordinate 1,428,640, forward strand.
GATCCTAGCAGGATCTGAGCTGTAAATTTTTGTAGTTCAGGGCACTTGAATCTGTAGTTCATCAGTTCAGCCTCCCTGTTGTTTGACTTCTTTGCTGTTTATTTTATTTGTTTGCTTTTTAAATTTAGAGTGATTAAGTCTGGATCGGTGTTCTCAGATAATGCTCCCAGTCGCATATAGGAGATATAGACACCCAATAACCCCACACCACACTACATTTTTCCCAAATGCTCTCCCAACTGGGTTTCATGTTTGAGATGGACTCATCTATTCTACTTACAGTCTTAGTTTCTAATTCCTTGGAAGCCTTTCCCATTGTCTGCTACTGTATACAGCAGGTAAAGAAATCTTCCTTCTGCCTAACCTTGACACATTTGGAAAATAAAAACAAAACAAAACAAAACAAACAAACAAACAAAAAAATCCCCAACAACAAACGAGCTTTTATTTTCAAGCCAGAACCAAGCAAATCAAAAATCAAAGTCATTGTTCAGTGGAGAAAAAACAGTTCCCAAATCCTTTCCAAATCCAAAGTGGACAGTTCCTCAGTCATTTCCAAGACGGAAAGAGGCCATCTTATGATCCAGAAAGCATCCATTTTCTGTGTCAGTCCTAAACCAGGGAGGCTTGTGCCTGAGTCAGTTCTAGGGGGATAATGGCTGGCATTTCTCCAAGCTTGGGAGTGTTGCTATCACAGCAATTGTTTGGTGATGCCATCCCAATAAAGCTTCGTTATGGTGTTCCTCTTTCTATAAACCTCAATGCCCTCCAGTGTCCCCAGCAATCACTTATCTAATATTAGGATATTAAAAAATACCGAAAGATTTTAAAGAGACTTATTAAAATGCAATTAGCAGCATGTACGACTTAAGCAGTGAGATTATTTTTAAAAATGACTTGATTATGTGGAATGCCACGCATCTTATAGAGATAATAAAGCTGCCAATCAAGTCCATTTTCAAATTAGGAAATTTTCATTCTTTTTTTACAGCCCCCTAAGTGAATATTAAAACTGATTATTAACCTCGGAGTGTAGCGTAGCAGCGGCCCCCAAGCCTGTGAGCTTTGAAAGGGAGGTTTCATAACCGAGGGTAGCCTGGGCTTCAGTTCCCATTTGGACTGAGATCTCTCTGTTTATTTAAAGGGACGGTGCTCACCCCTTGAATAAGGAAATCTGGAAAGCCTGCACGGGTCCCTCGTTTCTAACGGGGTGAATCTCCAGAGCTTGCCATGGGAACCTGGGAGGCCAAAGCGAACTGGCGGTAGCAGCCTGGCCACAGCGTTGCAAGGCTGTGATAACTTGCAGGTAAGGCTGCCACCGTATGTCCGATCACAGTATCTCCATGAATCCTGCACTCCCAGCACAGAATCCGCCTTTTGTTCAAGGAAAAATGTGTACGTTAAATAAGCGTTTCTGTGGGAACGCAGCCCTTTGACATACTCGGGTTGCTGTGCACAGATTTTCGGTGGATGTTATTATTCTCAGATTATGTTATTACTTCCCTAGTTAAACGTTAAACCCCGTTGTTTACCTTGCCTTCTTTTTATTTAATTTCTGTCCTATTGAGAGACAATCAAGTGTGACATTTCCTGCTATTTCACTTTGCTGGCATTTTCATTTTGTTTATAAAGAAAGGATCTTTCTCTGAGAAATTAAGTCACATTACCATGACAGGTTACTCCTTTTGCAGCTTTTTACTCCACTGTCAAAGTGGATTTATTGATGCTTCCTGGATTTCTCTCTTCAAGCCAGAAATGACAAATTCTGTAGAAGGTAGCAAGTTATTCTTAACTTGAACACTTTTTTTTGGAAAAATGCGAAGATTCAGAGGGAGTCACTTAGGAAGGGGTAGTCAGACACTCCAACTTCACAGCAAGAGAATGTCCTTGATTTTAAATATGTGCTTAAGTTTGCCTTTGCTGATCTCTTTGGGAGCACACAGAGGTCTGAAGGTATGAACATGGACACTTCCCCAGACTGGTGCTAAGCTGCTTTACAGGAAAGAGAGTCCAGAAAATATCTAAACAGAGAGAACGTCACTGAGTTTGGAAGCATCTAGGATAGAAGTTATTTTACCAGCATGTCTCATGACTGTAACTCCCTCTAGAATCTAGCTGTGGCATCTGGCTCTACTTAGAATTTGCACAGAAGCTATCTGTGCATTATTTCAGTTGGAAAATGGGGTTAGGAGGATGACAAATTGGGTTAATTAAATGTCAGCAAGAGCCAGGTTTTAAGTCTGGAATGAGTCACAAGTGAAACAAGTTTAGTGGCCAGGGTTCAACCTTGATCTTGAATTGTTATTTGTCCATGTCACTGAGTAACCACAAGTCATCCAGTGTAATTCAGCATAACTGACAATCCGGCACTGACAATATCGTCGGAGAGGAGAGGAGAGGAGAGGAGAGGAGAGGAGAGGAGAGGAGAGGAGAGGAGAGGAGAGGAGAGGAGAGGAGAGGAGAGGAGAGGAGAGGAGAGGAGAGGAGAGGAAGATGTTACTGCCTTGTTAGTCATGGAACAGTTGATGAGAAGCACTGAAGAAACAGTATGCCACAGAGATGGCATTAGACCTCCAAGTCTCTGCTGAAAAGCAGAGCAACCCCATGTCCTGTGCTGCTTCTGAAGTTTTCAATGTGCCTCTCCTCCCCAGAATGGAGCAAGTGATTTTCATGGCTCACCCTCTAGGCTACTCTGGGTGGAGAATGCTTGCCGTGGTTTAGTATGTTCATTGGGATGAACTGAGCATCAGTGTTATTTTGGGAGTCAAAAGGCTAGAAGGGAAAGAGATGCAGGCAGTCAATATCAAGGTAGATACCAGAGAAGACTTGTGGAGACTCAGGTGGGATAATAGAACTGCATGAAAGAGTTCTGAAAATAACTGTTGGTTGTTGTTTTTTGTTGGTTTATTTTTCCCATTTCCCATTTCAATCAGCAACTACTCATGGATAGGCAAATGTTATGATTGGAACCACACTGGAAATGACAGAGAATTAAGGATATGTAATGGACATCTAATCTTTGGGTCTGTGAGCTACTAAATGTATGGTAATGCCAAAACAGTAAATAACTGAGTTGTCAACATATTCTAAAACTAGATCAAGCAAAACAAGCATTCACTAATACTGAGACAATTCCTGGCAGTGAGGAGAGATTATGGAAAAGATTTGAACAAGTGTTATGAAAGAGTGACTGCCAGGCTGGAAAGCAAACTTCGAAAAGCTTGAAGACTTTGTCCCACAAACTGCCTTGCTTTCCTTGGTTAGGATCATCTTCAGGAAGAGCCTTACCATGAGTGCTGGCAGAACCAGATGTGAAAAGAGCAAACTCTATGTAATGCAAATCTTCCAGCTGCAGCTTTGACAGAACCAATTCCTCTGCAAGGCTATGTTTCAGAAACTCAACACAGCGTTAAACAAATGGCAAAGCAGTGGGAAGTCTGACATGCAGCAATTCAAATATATTAGAGCAATCAACTGAAAAAATAACCTTGCATTATTTGTAGCAGCTTATTGACCAAGATAAGTTGTGATCCAAATATTTTTGAGCATGGAAGAAGTGAATAATTAAGTAACACAGTCACAGCTCCTGTGTTTTTCTTCTACTCTTAAAAGCAGGCATGGAAAATAGGAAATAGAAATCTGTATTTTTCTTTACTGAAGGAAAAGGGGAGACAGAAGCATATTGAAAGCATGCCTTCACTAGAAAAGCATACTTTCAAATCCTGGGATCTGCCACTCCCTCTGAGCTTTCCCCACCCAGCTGTGTTGCAGAATCTGCGGCTGTTCCAGGCTCCCTGCCTGCCTCTTGCAGTCCCTCCAGGTGTCAGTCTTGCACTTTGCATGAGGTTTTCTTCCCTCAGCCATACCTGGAATGAAGCGCTGGGTTCAGTGGAGATTCCTGACAAGAGAGCATCAGAGATCATAAAATACTGAATTAATTTCCTAATTTCATTCCAGAAAAGAATGCTGAATTATCAGACTCCCACCAGGCCTCCCTCAGAATGGTCACTGATGCCACGGTGTATGGGAGGGGATCTAAATGGGTCCATGAGCATTCAGTGGGATCTGCCAAGGAAACTGTGAACATTTGCCAGCCCAGAAACAGTCCAGGAGCCAGGACTTTCACTTGAATTTTCTTTTTATAGGATGTAATTGACATGACTGTCCTTCCCTTGGCCTTAATCCCTAACAACCTCCCAATATATTAAAAGCTTTTGCTCTCCTCTGCATCTTTGCACATAATTCAGGACTACACCAAGATTTTCTCACTGGATCTCATTGTGGTAAAGCCACTGGAAACTCAAATGCAGGAAAGCATATGCAGGCCCCCCAAAATATCTGACCCCTCTCTGACTTCAGAGTTGAGACTGCTGGCAGTGCTTGTTTTTGGTTAAGGACAAACACTGTAGAAAGACAGCAAAGAGAGAAAAATGGGCCTTGTCAGACACTCCTATACCTAGAGGACTACACAGACAGCCTGGATACTAGCAGTAGGATTCCCCTTAGGATGTTGCTGTAATTTATGATAGGGCTCAGAATTGCCACAATTCTTCAGGCAGGTCAAATTTCAGAGGTATACTTAAAACTACATGCATGAGCAATAATGTATGGAACCCTGAAAACAGAAATCCATCCTTTGACAGAGCAGGAAGAGGGCTGTGTCAAGGCTAAGTGCTGTGGGAAGTTTGCAAAAATACTATGTTTGTTATTGATGTAAGTGTCTTTCAGTTTCATGAGTAGAAATTAGAGGTGTGGCAGAGTCTTGATGTCATAGGTTTTGAGATGACATCCAAAGAGGAGAAACTGGGTTGAATTCAGGTATAATTCTTGTAGTGTAGTCACAGAAAAGCAGTTTGGTGGCAGCAATTCTCAGTACAGTAATTTCACGATTATAAGCCGCACCTTTTTCACTGAAGAATCCAGCCTACCCCAGTAGTGTGGCTTATACTCAGGTGCGGCTTATCTATGGACAAATCCCAGTGAAATGCCAACCCGGAAGTGAGAGCTGGCCGGGGAGGGCGCCTGGGGCTGCCTTTAAAGGCTTGGCTGGTCTAGGAAAACTGTTGCAACTTGAGCACCTGACACCAAACCCAGCTGGCAGCAATTCTGTTACTAATTTGTTACTTTGTTACACATGGATCCTCACTTAATTTTTTAAAAAAAAAAAAAAAGTGCGGCTTATATTCAGGTGCGGCTTATATATGGACAAATCCCGTGGTCTACCCGGCTACTGGGAGGTGCGGCTTATAATCAGGTGCGGCTTATAATCGTGAAATTACTGTAACTACTGAACTGAGAAGGTTTCAAATTTAGGTTGTGATGGATCCAAAGGTCTGTATATATTAACTGTTATAGGACAACTTGCAAACATGATAATGAATGCAGTTTTCACAAGGTCTTTCAAGAAGTCAGAGCATTTTAAAATTTTTATGGTTAGGAGCAAATTTGTCATAACAGCACAATTCTGGGCATCAGGTGTCACTAATATTTTTCACTATGGGCATGCAGAATGACCTTGGCTTACCCTAATACCTCAGTTTTCCAAGCAGTTACTACAACATTACTGGCCAGAACTGGATTAATTAATTGCATTATAAATTTAAGGGCAAAAAGAAGATACGAAAAAATTCAGAAAGAGAAAAACAGAAGTCCATCACTTTTGGCAGTTTCAACGACACAAAAAGTCCATTTGGTCACATTTGGTTGATCAGTAGCTCTTGCCACCCTCATCAAGGATGACTTTCACTTCTACAAGGATTAGTTCTCCCCCTTCTGTGGATGTCAACTATTTCTCATGTAAAGGTCTTGCTTCTCTTTCAAAATTACCTGTATTAAGCCAAATTATGTGTTCCCTCCCTTTCCTCATTCAAAGTCATTTACATGAAGAAACAGAGAACTGAGATTATAGATACTGGGGCAGGAAATGCAGAGATACAGCTAAGGCTGGAAATTTGGGTGGGCCTCAATTTATGGTGCACAGCCAAAGAACAAAGGTCTGATGTTATCGTAAATCATTTATATTGCAAATGATTTAAAATAATGAAAACCCGTATGCATTAAATTTTGACTCGTACATCCATTTGACATATTTTAAGTAGACAAAAGATAGATTTTACATAAATCTTCAGTAAATCTATTTCAAAAACATATCACCAGGCAGTAAAGCCTAACTATTTTTAAAACAGTCTTTGTCTTACCCTTCAGCTCTTGCCTCAATGTGCATCATTCAAAACCAGCAAGAAAATACTCCTACTGTCTGCCCTGTCCTTGAGAGAAAAAGCAGAAAAAGACAAAAAAGGATAGAAAGGATACAAAGAAAACTAGACAAAACAGCTTGTGAACAGACCCTGACAAAGCTGTTCTTGACACTATTCCAGGTGTTACAGAATAGTTGCTACACCTTACCTAGCCACCTGTGGCTTTTGAAGAAGTCTATTTCCAATGCCCTATGTAAATTCCAATGTTTGTATTCAGTATTTAGAACCCATCATACACAAACACATGAAATTTTATGGACCCAGTTCCCAGTCTATAGGTTTCATCCTTTGGTTTATGCCAACCTATGCTGGTGAAAATTCATGGTCTTCCATGGTAGGAGTTACTACAGAATCTAGACAAAAAGAGTCCCCAAACCCCAGCTCCAGTACACTGTACAAGGCATCAAATTCCTTTGGAAGGTACCTGGCACATCAGCACTGGGAACTGAGCTCTGGGAACTGACTAGATACCTCCATGAATCACAGGAGGAATTCTTCCCAGGCTCTGCTATTGGATGGTCTAGAAAGGCAAGGGAAATGACTTTTAAATGGTTTGATCTAACTCTGCCTAATGAAACAGAGCAAAGTGAATTTTGCATTCCCTGTGCAAGATGCAAAAGTTTGACAGTTCCCACAGGTACCACTCAAACAAGAGGGTGGAGACGGAAGATAATCCTGACTGTTCCAAGCCCTTCACAACTTGGAAAGGTAGGAGCCAGCAGCTCAAAGCCAGCCATGGCTTTGGAGCTCAGAGGGGCCTTTTTGCCACCATTTGGGTTTCCGGTAACTACAGAAGATTCTTAGTTCCTACCAGAGCTCTCAGCCAGGCCAGTCCTTTTGTTTGCTGGGACCGGGTTTGCTAAGTAGCAGCTAGGACACCACCACACCTGGCTGTTCCAGTGACAGGGAAAGAACTGGAGTTCCAGTGCCAGGGACTCCAATCAGCTGCACCCAATAGCTACTAGGGCTGAAAGGACCCCGACTGAGCCCACTGAGCCCTTCTGGAACTGTAGAAGAGCCAAACCTATAAAAAAAAAGCATCTGATTTTCATTGTGCTTGCTGAGACTTTTTAAAAACACTTGTCCTAATCAGTCCGGAAGAGTTAAATAAATAAGGATATTAACCAAGAGGAACGGAGAAACTCTTCCTCTCTATGAAACAGGACTAAACTACCTTGGGTGGATTAGAAATGAGATAATTGGAATCATAATTTCATAGGATCATGGTAAAATTGCCAAAAATATTTCAGGCACTATAATGAAATCATAAGTGTTTCTTTAACTGAGGGAATTAGGAGGAGTGTGAGTATTATGGACTAAGTGAACTTTCCGTGTACTTTATGTGGATGAAAGCTACTTTTTTGTTTCAGGGAAACTTTTCTTTAGTAGTTGTTTTAGACTGCTGGGCATGAGTTAATTCTTATGTTGATAATTTGCTTGTGAAGGGAAAGCTCTAATTATGGGGGATATTTATGGAGAAACTGTTCATCCTCCTTATATTCCTGCATTATTCTGAGAAACTTCACATTGTGGCAGAAAAGACTTCCACCGCTAGATTTATTAACTAATGACAAAATGAGGCTGTCTACAATCTGACTACACGATACACTATTATTCATTCAATTCTCCTGTCTTTTATTGCTCTGTGGATAATAGGCCAGGCACTTCATGTTTTTCAGTAGCCACAGTTGCATGGTGTTTTTGTGTCAGGAGATTATATTTCAGTGCCCAGTGATGTTGTTTTTCATCCCAAGTGCTTTTGGGAGGGTGAACAGTTGATCATTACACTGAGTTTGCTTGTACCCACGAGTGCACTTAACCTAGAGCAGCAAATAGTTATTGTATTGCATTTTGCTTTGTGCCTGTGGGCACACTTAAGTCAATATACATGATGGCTAGTACCACATATTCTATTTTTCTGCACCCATGGGCCCTTGGAATTGCCAGTGTGAGGGACTTGGTGAATTAACTAGTGGTATGCCTACTGATGTACTTACTTCAAGAGCAATGCTACTGTTAATTGCTTAACTTAAACCTAATTATAATGTAAAGTAACAGAATGAAAGTGCTGCAAGAATCCCGATTCACACCGAAAAGGAATAGTGACATTTACTTAATTCTAAGCTTGTTTGTTGCCAAAACTGAGGAAGAAGTTTTTGGGGCAGAAATCTGTTATGGCTAATTGTCCTTCTTTCCCTCCCTGTTTTATAGCCAGCACAGAGCTCCTTGCTCTCGTCAAGTTTTTACCTGCACGAAATCTAGCCCAAGCCTGATGCTTACACTGCTCATTAGTGAAATTACCACCAAATGCTGTGTGAGATGGAGGTCGCTCTGGCTCAGCACCACAACAACTTCTTCAACAGCGCTATTGCTAAGCTCTGAGTGGAAATGGTGCAGCATGTAATGTTGACACACTGCAATTACCATTCCATCCTCACAGCCCATTCAAAGGACACTGGCAGTCTCTGTGCTGACTTGGCAACACCAGAACTGGCTTTGAGATGTATATTGTGGATTACTAGATAATGTAGGAGCATTATTTTGTCTCGTTAGCCTGTGTCTAGTCAGATCCTCTCAGAACTCTGCTGAAAAATGGTAATTAAATGGTAAGACTGAGTCTCAAGTCCCACTAGCATAGGTGAGCTGAGCTTCAGTGGTGCTGGGAGCCAATTTTTGTACTTCAAGATATCTAAAGTGAGAGTCTTAAATACTCTCAGCAGAAGTCACAAGAGGCCATTACTGCAAGGTTCTGGATAACCTTTTCTAGCAGTAGAGTCACCTGTCCTTACTAATAGCCCTTTATTTTTATAGACTTTTTGGGGTTTTTTTGGGTTCTTGTTTGGTTGGGGTTTTTTTGTTTGGTTGGTTTTTTTGTTTTGGTTTGGTTTTTTTGGGAGGCCGGTGCAAAGAAGGTCAAGCCAGAAGGAGTACACAGATTGGATGAGTACCACAAAGGAGCAGATGAGGAGAGAAAAAGGTAATAAAATTATTTTCCTTATAATAGTATGGTACAATCCACAGGTTAAGTTGCTGAGCTGGTTATAGAAAGCTCTGCAGTACACTTTTTTCTCTGCACTTTTGTTATGATGATGGCAGGCAGGACTTCACAGCTCTGCCAATGCCAACCCTGTGTGGCTCCCTGTTCACATAGATCTTGTATTAATACTGATTGCATTACAGATGTCTCTGGTGTGATTCCTGGCTAATGTGACTGACACACCAGACAAGCCCATTAGTAAAGCACCAGAATAAGTGGGAGATGTGGAACGGCAATTATTCAAATGGAAAATCAGAGATTAAAACCCAAGAACAGTTTATCGGTTTATTAATGTATTATCATTATCATCACAAAGTAAAAAGAAAAAAAAAAACCACAAAACAACCAGACAGTTAACCTTCTAAAAGAGACAAGACCACCAGGTGGAAAGTACTGTGTTTTCCTGCCACTAGTGTTTTCTCCTCAGTGTCGTTCTTTTGCTCGCAGCCTTGTTCCTCCTGTGATCGCAGCTCAGGAAAACCTGTGCAGAGGAGTTCTTCTGAACTTCTTTTTTTAAGAGGCAGAAAAGCAGCAGTAAGAACATGAGTGTTCCTTATCCACAATGGCTTTGAAGTTCAGAAGTTTGTAATACTGTATAATGAGATTTAACCATTAAGTCTTTCAATTAAGTAAGGGGAAATTTGGTTTAGGGAAGATTAAGCCATCTTATAGCAAACACTGGGTATTAAAGGACAGGGCTAGATTTACTAGCTTTTTTAAACTTCTAGCAATCCTGCAAAATTGTTTTACACAAGCTCAGCAAGTAGGGAAGTAAATGGGGAGAGGCACAAAAAAACCCCAAACATCTTGAGGAATTAATGAACACATTGATTCTGAGCAATGAACCAGTTACTGGGGACAGAGTCAGACTAGATAAGTATGAGATACAGAAATGAGTGACCATGAAACTCTGCATTAGTCAGCCTGGTTGATCTAGTTCTTCCCAAGGTCCTCAGGGAATACCTGCGTAAGATCTGCAGAGGCATGTTGGATCAATTCTTCCTGCCCAGTGCACAATGATGCTGTTCATGTGCCAAGACACCTTAGCCAGTACTGCTCACATGCCTCTGCTGGTGACAGGGTTTGCGTCCTTTTCCGACTTACAAGTAACATTCAACGCCAGCACTGCCGGAGTGATGCTGATAACAAATGATTGCATCTCTAGTGTTTCCATCCTCTTCTGTCCAGATCTGTGAAAAAGGGATCTTCCAAGTGCATGTGGAGTCTCCTCCTGTGCAACTGGAAGAGCCCTGGGTATATTTCATATGATTCATAGGAAAGTTCTCCCCCGGGATGAAGACTCCTCATCTTCCCTGGAGCACTGCTCCACTACTTAACCCTTGATAGAAGAGTTTGTGGGGACTGTGATTAGTTTGGTTTTGCCCTTAAGTTACTGGAGGAGGTTTTGGTTATTTTCTGTTTGTTTATTTGTTTTTTCTTGCTTTACTTGGTTGGGTTTTTTGTTTTTGTTTTTATTCTAGAAACCACAGAATCTTCTGAGTGAGAAGGGATCCATCCAGTCCAACGCTGGCACAGCACACCCCAACAATCCCACCCTGTCCCTGAGAGCCCTGTCTAAACATTCCTTGAGCTCTGCCAGCCTTGGGACCGTAACCACCACACTGAGAGCCTGTTCAGTGCCCGACCTTCGTCTGGGGGAAGCATCTTTTCCTGAGATATTTGCCTAAATCTCCCCTGACACACCTCCAGCCGTTCCCTCGGCTCCTGTCACTGGTCGCAGGGAGCAGACATGAGAGCTACCCCTCCGCTACCCCTCACGAGGAAGTTGTAAACTGCGATGAGGCTTCTTCCCCTAATTCTTCCCCACGCTGAACACACCAGGTGACCAAGTTTGGGTTTTGGTGTTCTTTTGTTTTGGTTTGTTTTGTTTTTTTATATAAGGTGCGTTCGTTCTTTCTGGTAGCGGAGACGGGAGAGAGGCGTCGCCGAGCTTTGGCAAGGCTGTTTTTGCTAGCGGCTGCTCCAGGCGAGCTACGCGGGCCCACGGCCGATACTGAAGTCGGAGCTCTGCCGCACCACCCTCACCTACAGGTCCTACGGCGCCGCTTCCCGGCAGCTCCCGCGCTCGCGCAGGCGCCGGCAGGACTGCACCACCGGCCCCGCGCTTGGGGGAGCGCGGCTCGGAGCGCTGTCGTCGCCGCCGCCGGTTCCGAGAACGCCGACCGAGGTCCGGCTGAGAGAGGCCGGCGCGCACTAGGGCACGGCTGGGGCTCCGCGCTCTCCCTCGTCCCGACCGTCCCGGCGCAGTTCGCCCTCGGCCGCCTGGAATGGTTCGGCCCGCGGGCCGGCCCGGCCTCTGAGGGGCCGCGGCCGCCATTTTGTGCGGCGGCGGGTGGAGTGCGGCGGAGGGGCTGTTGAGGGGTTGTCGGGACGTGGCTCCCTTCCCTGGCCGGTGAGCGGGGCGCGGGGCCGTGTGAGGCCCATTGCGGTTGCCTGCGGTGCTGGTGCGGGTGGTGCCGCATCCGGAGGTCGCGGGCTCGGGCGGGCCCGGTAGACGGCGAGGGGGGCTGTGCTCCCGGCTCCGCGGAGGGAGCCCGTGGCGTTAATGAATGGCGCGTTTCGGTGCCCCGTGTTGTGTAATATGTACAGAGAGTCTCGTGCCTTAGGGCGAGGAAGATGCAAGCCAAGTCAGGGGGGATAGGGTGATCGCTCACGCCTGCTTTATCCCCTTTGTACTTCAGTAACTCCCAGGGAAGATGTCGGAGTATATTCGGGTGACGGAGGACGAGAACGATGAGCCCATCGAAATCCCGTCGGAGGACGACGGCACCGTGCTGTTATCCACGGTGACGGCGCAGTTCCCCGGGGCCTGCGGGCTGCGCTACAGGAATCCCGTGTCGCAGTGCATGCGGGGAGTCAGGCTCGTCGAGGGCATCCTGCACGCCCCCGAGGCCGGCTGGGGCAACCTCGTCTACGTCGTGAATTATCCCAAAGGTTTGTCCTCGTGGCTTCGGTTCTCTGTACGAGGCTGTTTTCTTTAAGATCAAAGTCACTGCTGAGCTAACGTGGGAACACTGTTACTCTTTAACTCTCTGATTGATGGCGATCAATTATTTATTCAGGTGTCTGTCCTGCCGAGTAGGTTTGACCCCATTGGATTTTTAAAATTTTTTTCACGCTTTACTTGAGCGAGTACTTCCGTGACAAAGTCTTGCACTATCCTTGAAGGATAGCCTCGCATAGGCCTTCAAAGGCTGTAGTGTACTGTAATCTCTATACTCAGACACTTTTCCTCAAGGCATGGTTTGGTCAGAGGTAGCATTTAGAAGTGCTCAAGAAAGGAGAAATTTGACCACCCTGTTCCACCCCGCGAAAATAGAGGGGAAGGGAGTAAATTGCTAGTAGTCTTGTTAAAAATTGATGTTTTCTCCACCTTATGGGACTATGAAATTTGCTGGATAGTACGTAAAAAAACAAATTCAGAACTAAGTGGGTCAAATTGCATTTTGGAGGAGGACTTGATTGTGGACTGGCTTTGGTTCAGGGCAGTCAGATATGCATTCCATTTAGCTCTCAGCAGCTGGTGTGTGTTTCTTGCAGTCTGTACTCTTTTCTCGTCATGGGTTATAATTTATCACCATGCAGTTCATAGTCAGTGGGTTAATTTCCAGAGCCAAAGATGTCTAATGTTCTTTTTATATTCAGATAATAAGAGAAAAATGGATGAGACGGATGCTTCATCTGCAGTGAAAGTGAAACGAGCAGTACAGAAGACTTCAGATTTAATAGTGTTGGGTCTTCCCTGGAAAACCACTGAACAAGACTTAAAGGAATATTTCAGTACCTTTGGAGAAGTTCTGATGGTGCAGGTAAAATACGTTTGCAGCTTATGTAAGGAGGGACATTGGGTATATCTCAGGCTCCTGAGAAAGCAAGCAGAAAGAAAGGGGCTTTATAAACTTGGACAAGATCAGAAGCTGTGTCTCTTCCTAAGGGCGTCTTGTTTTTTTTTTACTATGAGCCTGTTGATTTTAGGAGAAGATGTCAAGGAATTAAGAGTTTGCTGTCATAAGAATGGTTATGAGATGGGTGAACTCTCAAACAGATTTTTACCAAATTCATTCAGTAACAACATGCTTCGTACTAGTGGTTTTTGGATTTTTTTTTCCACCCAGGTGAAGAAAGATATTAAAACAGGCCACTCAAAAGGTTTTGGGTTTGTTCGGTTCACGGATTACGAAACCCAAGTGAAAGTAATGTCTCAGCGGCACATGATTGATGGAAGATGGTGTGACTGTAAACTTCCCAACTCTAAGGTACTTTGGGATTTACTGCTGGTTTTGTTTGTACCGAACACTCCCAAGTGCACCTCTTTGTCAGCTGTTAGGGGAGAGCAGCCGCACTGATTAACTGTCCACTCTTGCGTGTGGCTTTACTGTGAATGAACAGAACAAGTGACAGCAATGAAGAAAACAGGGAAGAGGTGGGTGAGCTAGAAGTAATTGAAATGTTGGGAAAATAGCTCATTACGTGAGGGAATGAAGTACAGATGGAAATCTGTGTTTGACGTCCAGCACTACCTGCCTAACTTGTCTATTGCATGAATAAAGCAGATGGAATAACTAATTCGGGGAAGGGCAGAACAAGTCTTCGAGTTTCAAGCTGAACCTGTAGCTTTTATTATTGTCTCTGTATGCAGTTTTTACAAAAAAGTGCTCTCCAAAGGCCTTGTCACCATCCCTGTATGTTGCTCCCACGGTCGTTTTCTTGTGGCTCTTCCCCCCCACCTGTATCAAGTGCTGTAATCGTGCTTGTTACCTCGTGGTGCTTGGTGCTGCGGTAAGGGAGAGGCTGGAGACGACAGCTTCTTGTGGACAGCAGTGTCAGTTTATTCATGGAGGCTGTCTTTTTTAGGGGGCTCAAAATTTGCGCGCCTGACCATATCATTGGTCGAGGTCTTGTGCCACCCGGCTCCTTTGACCAATCCTATGTGTGCAGCCTAGGTGGAACCTGATTGGATGAATGTCCACTTGTGGCAGCCCATGGAACCGAGCAGGGTTTCCACGGCAACCATAGCACAAGCCAAGCTTGCGCTGCAACAAGGTGCAGCCATGTTCTTGGAATAGAACTTTTAAAATTTATTTTAAGTCTTAAATTTACAATCTCAAACTTCGTTCCATCAGCATCTCGCAGAACAGGCTAGATCAACATCCTGTAACTGAGTTCTCAAGGACTGTAGTTGTGACAGTTTTTCAGCTGTCTATTTCCACTGTTTTTCCACTCCAATTCTCTCCAGCAAAGTCCTGACGAGCCTTTGCGCAGCAGGAAGGTGTTTGTTGGACGCTGCACAGAGGACATGACGGCAGATGAACTCCGACAGTTCTTTGCCCAGTACGGAGAAGTGGTGGATGTCTTCATTCCTAAACCCTTCCGAGCTTTTGCTTTTGTTACATTTGCAGATGATCAGGTAGGTCTTAAAATATTTTAACTTCATAGCCTACGTTTCAGTAGCATGAGAAAGTATCATTTCTGGAACTATACATGGAACGCTTGCTTGTCCACCGTCTTGAGAATTACAGTGGTATCAGTTTGATCTGATTTATTGAACGGACTGAGACTACAATTTTAGATGCAGCTGTGCAGAACAAGATTTTATACTGCAGGTAGTTAGTGATGAATGCAAAGCTAAATCACTTCAAATTGAGTTAAGTACACGCATACTCTTTGCAGGATAAATATCTGTGTGGAATTGTAGGGGATGTTACATGTTTTGTCTTGTACTACTAACATTTTTGAAAAATAGGACATTTAACATACATTTAATCAATTCCTTATTTCTTATAGGTTGCCCAGTCTCTTTGTGGAGAGGACTTGATCATTAAAGGAACCAGCGTACATATATCCAATGCTGAACCTAAGCACAATAGCAGTAGACAGTTAGAGAGAGGTGGAAGATTCGGTGGTAACCCGGGAGGCTTTGGGAATCAGGGGGGGTTTGGTAACAGCAGAGGAGGTGGGGGAGGACTGGGCAACAACCAGGGCAGCAACATGGGTGGGGGTATGAACTTCGGGGCCTTTAGCATCAACCCTGCCATGATGGCAGCGGCACAGGCCGCCCTGCAGAGCAGCTGGGGGATGATGGGCATGCTGGCCAGCCAGCAGAACCAGTCAGGGCCCTCGGGAAACAACCAGCCTCAGGGCAACATGCAGCGGGAGCAGAACCAGGGTTTTAGTTCAGGCAACAGCTCGTACGGAGGGTCTGGCTCGGGGTCAGCGATAGGCTGGGGCTCAGCCTCAAACGCAAGCTCCGGCAGCGGGTTTAACGGAGGCTTTGGTTCAAGCATGGATTCCAAATCATCAGGCTGGGGAATGTAGACGCAGTGGGCTCTGGTACTGACTCTATGGTGGGAAATGAAATTTTTCTAACTATTGGTAAGTATACTGTAAATTATTACATATATACTGAAGTTTTCCAAATGAATTTGTTCAGTGTGCAGTATATTCAGCAGTATTTTTGACTTGTTCTTTTCTAAAAAAAAAAAAAAGAAAAAAAGAAAAAAAAAAAAGAAAGGTAAAATGACTTTTCTAAGTTTTGTTACATATCTAGTTGGAATTCTGAATGTTTGGAAGTGGACTGCTGTTTGCCTGATAGGTGAACTAACACTACAGTCGATAGGAAAGGTTTCTCCAGTAATACTTTATCCCTTGTTTCCCAGCTACCTGAATTCTTTGCATGTTCAAAATGGAACCATTGGTCAGAAACAGCATTCTCTCCCTCTTGTTTTTAATTTGATCCCACCATAAGACTCTCCAAGCGCCCTGTTGGACAACACAGTGTCATTTTTGTTTGTGTTTGTTTGTTTCTTTTAACACTGTCTCCCCTCCATACTAAAGTACGATATGAAGGCTTCATTTAATCTCCGCAGTTCATCTCATTTCAAATGTGTATGGAAGAAGCACTTCATTGAAAGCAGTGCTGTAAATATTCTGCCTTAGGAATACTTCTGTCTACATGCTTTCTCATCCAAGAATACTTCATCACACCGCACATGCTGCGTCTTAGACGGTGGGTGTTCCATTTTTATCCGCTACTCTTTATTTCATGGAGTCGTATCAACGCTGTGAACGCAAGGCTGTGAGATGGAACCAGAAGGCTGTTTGAACTTTTGAAACCATGTGTGGGATTGGTGGTGGTGCCGAGGCATGAGAGGTCTGGTATGTGCGAGATAAAGGAGCGAGCGCATGCAGAGACCTGGTGGTGCATTAATGGGATTTTATTTGACTTGGCGAGATGTCTCTCAATCCTGTGGCTTTGGTGAGAGAGTGTGCAGAGAGCAATGATAGCAGATAATGTACGAGTGTTTATTGCATTCAAAGGACATCCACATGTGGAAGACTTTAAGTGGGTTCTCTACCTAGTTAATAAATTAGTTGAATGTGTTACGTGAAATGGAATATTTGTATTTCTTTTCCCTTATGTCAACTGCTGTGAATGCTGTATGGTGTGTGTTTTTTTTCTGTTAATGATCTGTAAGTGTGGTAATGTGACTTGATGATGGGGGTTGTGATGAGAACATTGAGCTTGTGGTGTGCTTTGCAGTAGCTCTTTTAGCAGAGATCACTAGAGCTCAGTGTGCCTCTCCAGGGTGGAAGTTCCACTGTCTGTAAGATACCCAGAAGAATGCTGTTTGCTGCAGTTTCGTGTTTGGATGCTTTTTATAAGATTTGTCACTGTAGGAAATTCTTAAATAAAACTGATTTAAGTAATATGTGTCTTTGTTTTGCAGCCCCGAATGCAAAGAATTCATAGCAGTTAAATAATTTTACCCTTTTGCGATGAACTTCTGTAAAGCTTTTTGCAGTCACTCGGTTTGTTTCAGGATAAGCAGGTTCTAAAGGAGCCACCGCTCAGCACGTATCGATACCTGACACTCACCTCTAAGCCACTGTACCCTTGCACTGTGCAGTGACATAGCTCTAAAATCCAGGTCCCACACCTTGGGTGTCCGCACCTAGACTGGTAAGCAGCTCCCTCCAAATTTCATCTGTGCCAAGGAACGTTACTTGTTCTTCTCGCAGTTGAAGTTCCTTATCAGAACTGGGTTGGGGGAAACAGAATTGCTGTCACGGTGGGTTTCTGTCCATACATCCTTTGGGGATGTATGTTTTTAACTTGGTTTTAGATCAGTCCACTCAGGGGAAACAGGCTTCTGCCACACTTCCAGCCCAGGAGAAGGCTGTTAACTCCTGTTAAAACTAGTCACAGGAAAGACTTTCCAGATGAATAAAGCACTAGTAAATATACACAGAGTGAAATAAGTTATGACAGGTGCAGAGGCGTCACATAGGAGGCAGCTTCTTAACAAAGTACGCGGTGTTAGAGCAGAAGCTGGTGGACAGTCATTTCCACTTGTGGTACGAGCTTGAGTTGGGTACTTGGGGTTGCAACCCACTAAAGCTTGGATCTGTGTTTTTCTGTACACCATAGTACTGTTCTGTAGCTCTGAATAGTCTTGAGTATGGATATTTACACGGTGTTTAACCTATGTCAGTTTCAAGTGAATCTTCGTTAATCTGTATCCCACTGAGCTTTGTGAATAGTGGAGCATCTAAACACCAGACAAAACTGCATGACTGAATTTTCCACCTGCAGAATTTAAAAAAAAAATCAGTTTTTCCTTCATGTGCTTGGTTTGTAAACACTCAGGCTGAGAAAGCTCACACATTTGTTCATATTCCACTGAAAAAGTTGCTTACATTTTTTTTTCTGCACCTTAATGAGAATAATCTCCAAACTCTCCCATCTGTGAATTTTGCATTTTAGCACTTGCACTATTACCAGCTACTTCTGCTGAGTAACACTTTAAAATGATATTCTTGGACCTCCAAAGACTAACTGACCCCCTGCAAGGAACCTCATGGTAAGTTACTGTAATTAGCATGGTTTGAATTCTGTTTAAATTGTTCAGGTTTAGGTTTAAGAGGCTGGTTGGGAGCACTGAGTAGTCTTTGCTCATAATTTTAGCCTTCCTTCACCTTCAGACAAAATCTGAAAATGTTAGAATTTCAAGTTTCAGTAACATTTTTTAACTGCTTTGCGTACTTTAATGTTTATAAGTAAGTGAATAAACTATCACTGAAAATATGCTGAAGTGTTTTGAGTCTTCATTCTTTTTAAAGAGATACTGCATTTTCAGTTACATTACTTTTCAAAGTGAAATTCTAGTGAAAGAGTCTGAGATACAGGAAAGAGCAAGTTTATGTATATTGTAAGGGGGTCGATGCCACAGAAAGAAAAGTTTTTTCTAACACCACTAATTAGTTCCAAGAATCTGTTGTCTGCTGTACTTGGACCAAGACTGAGCGAATTGTTCTTCAGAAAACTGCTCAGAAAAACCGTTCTTACAGCGGAGAGCAGGAACTTCCTGGGCATGGGCTGTGCACCGCTCTGCTATGTAGTACCGGGTCCTTCCTGTATGTAGGGGCATTTACCAGCCCCGTTGTCCCTGTGCCCCAACAGCGAGTGTCCGAGTGTGTCCGAGTCTGTGTCTTATTATACGGGGGGCATGTGATGTATTTTATTATGTACGGGTTAAGCAATATGTCACTTCTTATATATAGTGTATCCAAGTGCATTTGAATGTGTGTGATTGTGTCTGAGTGTTTCCAGGTGTGTGTGAATGTGTCCGAGTGTGTACCGTTTACGAGTGTGTCCAAGTGTTTATGAGTCTGTCCGAGTGTGTCTGAGTTTCTCTCTGTGTCCAAGTGTGCCTGAGTGTGTCTGCATGTGCCCAGGTGTGCGTGAGCGTGCCACTGTGAGCACGTGTGCAAGTATGCGAGGGTGCGTGTGTGTCCGAGTGTGTCTCTTAGTATAGGGCGGGCGTGTGAAATATCGCTTAGTACATTGTGGCATGTGATATTTCACTTATTACATGTGATGCGTCGTTTATTGCGCGTGTATTGAGTGTGTACAAGTGAGCATGAGTCTACGAGTGTGTCCTAGTGTGCGTGAGTGTGCATCAGTGTGCCTGAGTGTAACCCCCACATTTGGGAGTTAACTGGGGGAATGGGATGGAAGTAGGGTGGAATGGGGGTGGGGCGGGTTCAGTGGGAACTCGGGGGATTTGGGAGGTGTCATTGAGGAGCTCTAGGGGGTCTGGGGGGCCTTGACATCCTGCCACCCTTCCCCCCGCAACCTGGGGTTGTAGATCTTCCACGGTGCCACCACCTAGAGGAGCCTCTTCAGCCGAGACCCTCGAGACCCCCGAGTGGCTGGTGAGACCCCCAAGCTCAAGACACCCCAACCACCCAGGATCCCCAAATCTGTGACCTCTGAGCCCTGGGAGTCCACAAAGTCCTGTTTCCCCCTCAGGTTTCCCCAGGGTGATGAGGAGACCGAGCAGTTCCTGGTGTTAGCAGTGACCGTCAGGAGGGGGTGGATCCTGCTGGGGGC
>VRYO01000516.1:0-53982 GCA_009812075.1 Sialia sialis
TGAGTTTGGAGGGTGGGGAGGAGGGGGAGGCACTCATAACACCAAGGTGTTCTCAGGATACCCAGGAGTCAGGAGAAAGCCCGTGGCTGGAGGAACCCAGTTTGATATTTGAGGACACCCAAGGAGTTCAGGAGGGGACCCTCAGAGTGCAGGAGTACCCACGTACCGGGCAGGAAGAATTCTGGGTGCTGCCAGATGTCAGGGTCCTGTTGGGCTGCCAGCAGGTTGGGGACCAGGACAGTGCCAGCCACCACGGGGAGTCCCCCAAGACTGGAAGGGGACAAGGGGCACTGAGATGGACTGGGGTCTGCTGGGGACTACTGAAAACTACATGGGTCACTACTGGGACCTATTGAGGCCATACAGGGGCTATCTGGGTGTTACTGGATGTCTGTTTGTGTTATCGGGTCCACACTGGGATCTTGTAGGTACTACTGGGACTTACTGGATGTCCGTTAGAGTCTACTGGGGCCATGCTGGGGCTCTCTGGGATCTATTGGATGCCTCCTGGAGTGTACTGATGCTGTACTGGAATCTACTGCAGCCATACTGGGACCTACTAGAGTTTATTGGGAGTCTGGGTGGGATCTGCTAGCAGCATACTGGGATCTGCTGTAAGCTACTGGGTGTTGATTGCTGTCTACTGGGGCCATACTGGGATCTACTGGAGACCTGCTGAGGCCATCTACTGGGTGTATCTACTGGGTGTGTGCGGAGGTCTACTGGGGCTCACTGGGAACAGCTGGAGCCATAGTGAGAGCTTTTCTGGGGGCTACTGGATGTCTGTTGGGGTTTAGTGGGGCCACACTGGGACTTACTGGGATACACTGGGAACTCCTGTTGGGATCTTCTGGGGCCTACTGGGGCTATTGTGGGGTCTCCTGGGATCTACTGGGTGTTTGTTAGGGTCTAGTGCGGTAATTCCAGCAATTGTTGGGGCCTAGTGAGATGTACTGGGGTTATACTGGGGCCTTACTGGAACGTAGTGAGTCTTACTGGAATTTATTGGGGTCTTTTGAGGCCTGCTGGGTCCTGCAGGCATTTACTGGGCTGTACTGGTGTATTGGGGTGTACTGCAGCCCTACTTCTACTGGGCCCTCCTCAGATTTACTGACACCTGGTGGTATATTGGGGTCTTAATGGGGCCACACTGGGACCTGATGGGTCTTAGTGGGACTCACTGGAGTCTAATGGGCTCTGCTGGGTTCTCCTGGACCCTACTGATGATACCAAGTGGTCCCTTACTGGTCTGTAGTGGTTTGTCTCAGTTCTCCCTGACCCAGAGGTTCATAGCAGCTCCTCCCAGCATCCCTCCCCGTCACTGGCCTGTACTGGTCTATCCTGGTACCTTGTATGGCGCAGGGCACAATGGGGCAGCGCCAGGGGTGCAGGGGGCCGCAGCCGCAGGGTCTCGCTGACAGTGGCCTGAAGAAGGGGCAGACGCCCCATGTCCCCCGGCCCAGGGGGTCCCTGTGCCCCCTCCAGCTCCGCCCGCAGCCGCGCCTGCAGCTGCACAGGTGGAGCACAGGTGTGCCATGTCTGTCATGGGGTGTTGGGGGAGGGGTTGCATCCCAGGGGATGCACAGCAGCAGAGGGATGACAGAAGAACTCCCCAGAACCCCAGACCCTCCCAAACTCAGAAACCTGCCCCTGGGACCCCAAACTACCCGCAAACCAGGCCGTCTCCCTAGAGGACCCCCTTCAACCCCCAGATCCCTGCAAACCCCCCAAACCTGCCCAACGCTCCCCGACAAACCTGGTCCTCCCTCCGCCTTGGGGACACCCCTAAGCCCCCAGACCTGTCTCTTGGGACCCTCTATCCCCAGACATTGAGTCACCTCTCCATGGAAACCCCAAACCAAGGAGCCATGTGAGGACACATACACAGCTCTGATATGTCTGTGACATCCAGGTGGCACCTCAGGACAAGGTGGGGGGACACTAGTGATCACAGGGCATGCATGGGACATGGGTGGGGGACATAGGACCCTCCTGGGGCACATATGTGGGAACGTGAGTCCCTTCCAGGAACATGCACGGGGACTTGGACACGGCTCTGACATGCATGTGGCACCTCAGAGTGGTGCAAGGGCATGGTGTCAACTATGGGGAGAAGGACATGGGGGACATGTAGGACATAGGTGGAGGATGTGGAACCCCCAGGGACATACATGGAGCCTTGGAACCGTACAGGGGACACACATCATCTGGGGTTAGAGCAGCAGGAAGCTTCAGGAGAAGGGAACATGAGGGACATATAGAATATATCCAGGTGTGGGTGGGGACATGGCACCTCTGGGAACACACAGGGCCCTCTGGTGCCGCATGGAAGACATGGAGGGACATGAGTTTCACCTCAGGGCGGTGCAGCAAGAAGGCCACAGCCCAGCCCAGAGCAGCTGCCGTGGTCTCAGTGCCCCCAATGAACAAGTCGACCAGTGCCATGTGCAGCCGGGCAGGGCTCAAGGGGCTCCCCCGTGCCCCAGAATTACGTCCCAGTAGCGCCCCCAAAACTGTGTCCACAGGAGGGGAAGCACACGCCTGGCAAAGGGATGACATATGTTGGGGGGGGTGGGTTGGGTTCTCCTGATCCCCAGCTGCTCCCAAACACGGGAGACCCTTCCAAAACCCCAAGTCCACCCAAACCCATAGTTTTCCCCCAATCCTTACATCCCTCCAACCCCACATCCCTCCCCAGACCCCCTTGGGTCCCCCCAAACCTCTGTTTCCTCCAAATCCCTGGGCAGCCCCCCAAACTCCTGGTTTCCACCCAGAACCTAGGTCCTTCCAGACCCCCAGTTATTTTCCAAACCCCTGGGTCTCCCCTGACTCTTCCCACCAGACTGTTCCTGACCCTTGGGTGCTCCCTGGGCCTTCCCACCTGGTGCCGCTGGATCTGGGCCTCCACAAAGGTGTCACGGTGCTGGACAAGCCGCAGCAGCTTCTGCACTCCTGGATTGGGCAGGACCTGGGCATAGGGACTCCACAGGGACTGCCAACCCCCAAGGAACCCTTGACCTCAGAAAGATACCCCCTTCCCCAGAGATGCTGCATCTCTCCTGAGAAGTCTGCTGAGCCCCAAAGAAACCCTATGGCTGCTCCCCCGGGTCATATAGACCCTATAGGTGTCCTCCTTGCTCATACAGATCCCTCCAATGTCCTGCAGGCACCCTCAGCTCCACAGAGACATTTTACCCCATACAGACCACCCTAGCCCTATAGAGCCCCCACAATTCCCCTCCACAGAGCTCCCAAACACCATATAGACCCTGTAACCCCTGTCCAGCCCCATAGAGACCCCATAATTCCCCTCCTAAGGTTATACAGTCCATTCCCAGTGCCATAGAGACCACCCAAGCTCCCTGTGGACCCTACAGGCTCCCTGTCAGTCCCCCATACCCTCTCTAGTCCCATAGGTTGGGCCTCTCCCCTAACCCCACAAGTCCCATATCCCTCCCATGAGCCACATAACCCCCATGAGACTCACATCCCTTCCCAGGGCCCTACACCCTGCCCAAAGGCCCATAGCCCCACTGTAGCCCCCCACAGTTCCCTCATTGCCCCCATAGGCTCTACAGCCCTGGGCTCCATAGTCCCTCATGCAGCAAAAAGGCCACAGCCCCACAGGCCACCCATAGGACCTGCCAGGCTTACCCGCAGCAGGGGCAGCAACTCAAGCACCTGTACGCTGCTGCGCCCCCAAACCTGCAGCAGCTCCCCCAAGCAGCGGGAGAAGGCCCGGAGTTCCCCTGGAGGGGGCACCTGGAAAAGGACACACCTGTGTACTGTCCAGTACTCGAGTTCTCTCCGGATCCCCCAGAACACCCCCAACACAATTTCAGACACTTGGGTCCCCTCAAACTCCTGTGTGCGCCTAAAGCCCTGCCACCCAGCCGCAAATCGCTCAGTCCCCCTAAACAGCTGGATGTCCCCTCCACAAACCCCTGGGCCCACATAAAAACTAGGTCCTCCCCCAAATCTCTGTCTCCATCCTGGAGCCCCCCAAATCCTCACCAGGTCCCCAAAGAGGAGGCGTGCGATGGTGCTGCAGGTATGGAAGGTGAAAACCTCAGAGGGGTCCAGAGGGGCCTCCCCATGGGAACGCAGCTCCTGGGGGAAATAAAGGGGGAGCCTAAGGGTGGTTTAGGGGGTCGCAGGAGAGAAGCGGGGAGCTCCAAGGGGAGTTTTGTGGACTCACAGAGATAATGCCCTTTTGAGGTGCAGAGGGTAAGGTTTAGGTGGGTCATTTTTGGAGGACAGGGAGTGTGATGTGAATGCGGGGTTTGGGGACCAGGTTTGGGATGCGGAGTGTGGGGGTTGAGTGCAGGGGACATGGTTTGGGTGAAGAGAGTGGGGTTTAAGGTATCAGTTTTGGGGTGCATGGGGAAGGGTTTTACTGGTCAATATTGTGTGGGGATCTGTTTTGGAGTGCAAAGAGGATCAGTTTTGGGGGTGTCACGGTTGCAGGGGGATCAGTTGGGGTAGAAGTCAGTTTCAGGGTCTCACCTCACACAACTCCTGGCCCTGCAGCCAAAGAACGGGCCCAAGACGCCCCCCAGCCTGTGCCAGTGCCCCCCGCACTGCTCCCCGTTGCTGCTGCCATTCGGGGCAGGGACCTCCCAGTGCCAGGTCCTGGCCCCCCTGTGACACCAGCGACCCTGGCATTGGGCAGAGAAGTCAGGGACCCCTAGAAACCCCCCAAGTCCCTATAGGGACCCACTTCCATCACACCAGGGGTGTTGTGCAAGGCCCCTCTACCTCCTTCAACCCCATAGCCACGTCATCCACAGGACCCCCGTAATCCCGCTAGGAACCCTGGTTGAAAGGTGTGTCTGGTGGGACAGAGATCTGCAGAGACTGCCCTAGCCTCTATAGGCAATCCACCTCTCCAGAACTGCCCCCACCCCCTCCCAGTACCCATGTCCCCAACCGAATAGGGACCTCCTCCAAATCCCGTAACAATCCTTTCACTCTCATAGGGACCCCCTTAAATCCTAGAGCAACTCGCCATCCCACAGCTTCCCCCAAACCCTTAGAGACCCCCCAAAGCCCCACAGAGAACCCCACAGTGACTCCCTTCAAATCCTCCCAAGGGCTTCCCTACGCACACTCCATAGCGACTCCCCATACCCCACAGGAACCCTCCCAACCACCCCACCCCCGCCATAGCCCACCCGGCCTCCCCTGTCCCCATACCCAGGTAACTGCTGGGGCGCCCCAGCCAGTCCCCCCAGTGGCGGACGAGAGCCTCACGGATGGTCCCCACTGAGCTCGGCACCAGCACGTCTGGAGGGAAGAGGAGGGGCTGGAGGAGACCCCAAAATTGGGGCGGGGGGGTTGGTCCAAACCAAGTGGGGAGTCCTGGCGTTGGATTTGGGAGGGAGCATCGGGGGATTAGGGCCTCAGGAAGGGTTTGGGGGGTCGGAGGAGAGGTCTAAAGTTTGTGGAGGTCTCCTCGGCAGGGAGAAAAGCGCAGAACTGGGGTTTCTGAGAGTCCCTAAGGACCGGGAAGAGGGAGGTCTGGGAAGGATCTGGGGTCCCAGGGGAGGTTCAGGGCAGGTCCGTTTCGGGGTGCCCCGCACTCACCGCGGGCCCCCAGGCGCAGGCGCAGCACGGGCCCGTACCGCTGCGCCAGGCGGCTCAGATGCAGCGCCCCCTGCGGGTGCAACAGGTGCAGCGCCCCCCAGCGCGGGCCGCGCCCATGGCCCCGCCGCAGCAGCGCCCGCAGTGGCAGCAGCGACAGCAGCAGCAGCGACAGCAGCAGCAGCGACAGCAGCAGCACCGCGACCGCCATGGCCCGCAGAGGGTATCCGGAGAAGCCCTATATTGGGGAACCCCGAAAACACGCCCCTTAAGTCCTGCCCCTCACAGGTGGTGTGGAAGCGCCTCACCACGACGACAACCACCACACCCCGCAAGTATAAAAGCGGACCCTAAGCCCCGCCCCATAAAGAGGGCCCCTTAAAACTACGCCTCTTGAGGGTCGGCCCTCATATAGGGGACTTAAAGCCCCTTCTCTCAGTAAACTCTGCCCCTCACCGGCCCTCTGCCTTTTTAAAGAAGAGCTCTGCCCCGCGCCCCTGCAAGCAGCCCCCCGTCCTCTAGAAAACGGACTTAGAGGCCATGCCCCTAGAATCCCTGCCTTCCGATGCGTTGATTCCTCCCATAAAGCAAACCCCTAATCCCTAACCCCCCAAAATGACCCTGCCACTATAAAAGCTGCCCCTTAGGCCCTGCCTCAAGCATCACCTTATAAAGGGGACGTTTTAAGCTCCTCCACCTCGAGGCCTGGCCTGCAATTATGGGGTTCACCCCGAACTCTTTCCATCAACTTGCCAGGTGTGCCCACTCATTCCTCCCCCCTGGGGACCCTCTCAGCCCTCTGCGGGTGCCCCTGACTGAAATTTCCCCAGAAGCACCCACCCTGGGAGTGCCTCACCCCTCAAATCCTCACTTCCCTGGTGTCCTCCATCCCAATCCCCACAGCCCTCGTGGGAGTGCTCCCATCCCTGCCCTAAGTCCCCACACCCAGAGCTTCCTCCATGGGTGCCTGTCCGCGATTTCCCTCATTTTAGCAGCAGCATTTGAGGATCAGACACATTTATTGGGGCTCAGCAGCAGTGAGGGAGGTTCCTGATACGGTGTGAGTCCTAGACATGTCCCCCTGGGGGGTGATGTCCCTCCAGTGAGTGGGTCCTGAGATGATTACAGGTGGGGACCCAAGATAATCTGAGGGGGCTGAAGTCAGGAAGGGGACCCCCACCCTGGCATGTATCACTGGGGGAGTTTGTGGGGATTCCAGAGGTGGGGTCCCATGGTGGGGATCCTTGGGAGAGGTATTGGAGAAGGGAGTCCCAGTTGAGGGATGTCTCAATGTGGGGATTCCTCAGGGATTGAAGGGATGTGAAGGTGTCAGGAGGGGGCTGCCCCAGGGTGGTGGTCTCTGTGGGAGGGTACCAGGGGTTGGGTCATGGTTTGGGGATACTGGGGGTGTCCTCCATCAGATGTTCCCTCTCTGGAGCTCCTGCAGGTCCTTGGGGAACAAGATGATACAGCAGGCAGTGAACACAGGTATGTGTTCTCCGTCACCTGCACTCTGAAGCCCCTCAGCACTTCCTGACCCCTTCATGGCATCCCCCAGGAGCAGGAACCCCCTAAACACACTCTCAGGGCACAGGAACCTTTCAAATCCAACCACAGCTCAAACCCTCTGTGCCCCTAGAAGTGGAGAGTGAGCCCCAATACCAAGTGACTCTCCCCCTGGAGGAAGAGGCCCCCCCATTGCACTTCCCGCTAGCTCCCCATCTATGGAGTCCATAGACTGCCCCCCTCAGGTCCCGTAAACCCCGCCCTCTACAAACCCTCCCTTAATCCCAATGACATCCCCTTATCACCCATAGAAATCCTCCTAGGCCTCCCTAATCCCCCAGAGACACCCCCAGAACCCATAGGAACCCACAGCCCCTCTGGACACTCCCACCCCACTCAGTACCCCCAGCTCTCCTCCAAGTACCCATAGAATCCTCCAAGCCCCCCTCCTTCAACTTCCACAGGAGATGCCCTTTGGACCACCTGGCCCTCGCCTCCTGCAGCACCAGCAGGGCCATACCTGTGGTAAGGGGCCCCCTGAGTGAAGAGTAAGCAGAGTTCCTGCAAGTGTGACAGGGCATGGGAGAGTGGGATGTAGGGGAACAGGGGGACATGGGAAATGTTGGGGACATAGGGGGACGTGGGGGATGTGGGGACATGGTGGGACATGTGGGGCCAAGGAGACATGAGTGGGATATGGGGGACATGGAGACATCGGGGGTCATGGAAGGCACAGAGGTGGGAATGATATGGAGGGGCATAGGGGACATGGAGGAGGGCTGTGGGATACACCAGGATACAGGAAGATATGAGGACATCCTGGTCTGGGGCCATCACCCTGGGGAGACCTTGAGGACATGCTGGGACATGGGAACATCCTGGTTGCCAGCCTGTGGGGACGCCCCAGGGACAGGGACACACTGGACTGGGCCACCATGGGGACACCCCAGGTAGAGGGACAGGTGGGTGACATCTTGGGGATATCCTGGGCATGGAGACTTGGTGGCCACCCCCCTGGGGACATCCAGAAAGGGGACCCAATGACACCCTAGGGGCATGGAAATCCTTTAGGGACAATCTAATGGGACAGGGGAACAGTGCCACCACAGGAGAAGGGCCACAGGGGACATCCAGTCTGGGAGGCCTCTGGGGGATGGGTGGACACAAGGACATCAGGAGGCACAGAAGGACACTGCAGGAGGACAAGGCCACCATGTGGTGGGGGAAGGGCAAGGACATGGTGGGGCCAGGACAGTGTGGAGGGGGGCTCTGAGTAGAGGTGGTCCCAAGGGGTCCCAGGGACTTCTCAGCAGATGTTTGTGCTTCTCAGAATGGATTTGGGGGATCCAGAGGGTAGTGATGAACCCCAGGAGGTCCTGGGGGGTGTCTGGGAAGATCCTGAGGTGGATTTGGGGGCATCTAATGGGGGTTGAGGGTCCTGGGGGGCGTGGGATTCCCAGTCACTCTGGGGTGTAGTAGGGTTGATTTAGGGGGTCTGGAGTGGGTTGGAGTGTTCCAGAGAATGTCTTTGGTAGTTCTGAGGGTGGACTGGGGAAAGGGCAGTCTGGAGGGGTTTGGAAGGTCCCAGTAGGTGTTTGCGGGAGTCCTGGGAGGGAGAAGTTTCCAGGTTACATCTGGGCGTTGCCAAAGGGGTCCCAGGAAGTAGAGGGTATCTGGGCAGGTGGAATCCTGTGGTGAATTTGGGGGGGTCAGGATGTCCTTGAGTGAATTTGGAGTGTCCCAGGGGTTGTTTGTGAGGATACAAGGGTTGATTTGGGGGGTCTAGAGGGGTGCAATGTCCTGGGGGTTGTTGGAAGGTGAGGATAATTTGGGGTGACCCTGGGCAGATTTGGGAGACCTGGGAGGGTGACAGGGGTTGGAGGGAGATCCTGATGGATACTGAGGGTCCCAAGATGGATTTGAGGGACTCCTGAGGGGCTGTTGGGGGGTACCAAGGCATCCCTGGGGTGTTGGGGAGATTCAAGGGTGGGAGTCCTGGAGTGGATTTGGAAGGGTCCCAGGGGCTGTTTGGGAGGGTTCCCAGAATGGATTTGGGGAGGTTGGATCTTGGAAGATGTGGTGTCTCAGGGGAATTTGGGAGTCCCTGGGGAATATTGCCAGGTCCCAGGTTGGGGGAATGGGAGAGAAAGCCAGGTGTCACAACCCACCCATCAGAGGTGCAATGCTCATTGTAAATTCTCATCAGGCTGAACAAAGCCCCTAGACAATGCGTCAAGCCCCTAGGTAATGTGTCCAGACAAAGCTCAATGCACATGATCCACATGGAGGAGCTAATTTCCCAGTTCACTGGCAGTGGTGGCCTGGAGAGACAGAGGGGCATTGACGGTGAAGTGGCTCACCTAGTTCAGGAGTACAAAGACAATCTCTCTTCCTCCCTTGTATTGGCTGTGGAGAAACTGTCCTGGGAGTTCCGGCAATGAGGCATTCCAGAAGAATGTCCAGCCCCCACCTATATGGACCAGACTGACTCAGCTATCAATAGGCATCCTTTTCTTCCTCAGGGTAGGATGGAGAAGATGCAAACCATTCTGACACCAGTAACCATCTCTTGTGCCTAAACAGCTGGGCTGCTTGCCCCAGCACCTCTAACAGCTGGGCCACGAACCAAGAGTCATTACCTGTGCCTGGAAAACCAGATCGTCTCCCTCAGAGCACCAGGGAAGTGGCCCCTCCCAGCCTACACAGGCACCTAACACACGTGCCTCCATCTGATCCTACAGCTGCCCAACTCAACCAGATATGCACTGAGCCCAAAGCCCTTCAGCCCCCACAGAAATAGAACCCACTCTTAGACAGCTTCAGGGGGCAATTGGCAGTCTCAGAACAAAGACAGAATGATAAACACAGACCAGGAGCACAGTTGTCTGGCTTGTAACGGCAGCAAACCCAGGAACTCAACAGTTCTTGTGTGAGGTGGGGGATGCAGACACTGGGAATGACAGTAGCAGTGTGTGTGGGCCATTAAATACTGTTCCTGAGCACACTGGTATGAGGATGAGATTAGAGGCCAGACAGACTAAGGAGGAGGCAGTGCTCTGTGTTCACCTCTGTTTAAACTGAAGCCCATACTACAGCCTTGGCCTAACAACTGCAATTTCTGGGCATATTTTGTAGCACATTCTCCCAGTCTCAGGTTTTTGAGCATGTAGTGCTGCTGCTCAATATTCTTTCCCTTCAGAGCTGCAATTACAGTCTCCATCCAAAGAACTGCTCGTGTCACGAAGAAAACGCAAGAGCAGAACTGGGGCTGAATGTGGATCCAATGGCCATGACTCACTGCTATGTGCCAGAGGTCACCCTTGGTCTTGCTGCTGGGGAGACAAAGCTCTGTGATGTTCACATGCCCTTTTTCCCAGAGTGTAATGGCATGGCTGTGCCAGAGGCATGTCCCAGGTGTGGAAGTGTTGTGAGGCAACAGGTAGCTGTCCTCCCCTGTGCAGGCTGCCAGCGTGAGGAAGATTACCATGAAGAGCAGGAGCTGTAGGGAGCCTTCCCTGCACTCCAGGCCAGCCTGGGTGGAAAGTCCTCAAGGGGTGCCTGGGCCCCAGGAGAAGCCAAGGACTCAGAGCACAGCAGGGCTGAGGCAGCAGCTGGAAGGAGGCACTAAGCATGGGGGCTGTGGAGGGATGGCATGCCAGACCCCACAGGGAAAAGGGCAGGTGTGCCCAGTGCATCACAGAAAAGGCTTCCCCCATACCACCTTGGTGCCTTGCAGAAAAATTTCCCCTACCTTGCATCTTATGTGTCACCAAACCCCCCCTCCCCTGCCCCCCTCCTCTGCTCTGCAGTCCAGGGGTGATGGGGCAGAAGCTGTAGCTGGCCTCATCTGCCCTTCAGACCCTGTGGGCTGTACCACCAGCACTGTGGGGTCACTCTCAAAACCAGGGTTCATCCAAGGTAGAGCCCTCACATGGGTTGTGGTGGTGCAGCTCCAGGTGCAAAGGGTGGGAGCTCAGCACCCTTCAGCTACTGTAGGTGCACTGCAAAAGGGGGCAGGGGGCCACACCTTGCCTTGCTGGACCCACAGGATCCTAGTTTATTCCCATCCAAGCACCTTTAAACCGGAAGCACTGGAATCACCCTGGAGCTGGGCACCCAGCCTTGAACTGGGCACACCAGTCACCCCACTGCCAACTCTAACTGTGGCAAACTTGGAATTTTAAGAGCTGGGCAGCCCCAACCTGGGACCAGTACCCCACAACAGCGACTACTGGGATACTCATGACAGAGAACCACCTCCAAACTATGTGGCCTTAATAGGAAGATGGCACACTGGAACTCTGTCACTAGAAAAACCGAGATCCTAATCTTCTCAGGACAGCCCACAACAGCTGCCGAATGTCACCTGCTGAAACAGACCCACAAAGCACCCCAAGGTGGGTGTCACTGCCTCTCCCATACTTACAAGTATAAGGCAGTAGATAAAGAATAGAACCCTTCCCTAGCTGAAGCACTGGGGACCCCCATGAATCAGTTCAGTGCCCAGACCAGCTTAATCTCTTCTCTCTGGATTTTACTAGGGGCCTGGTGTAACCACCCCACTGGCAGGGGTCCTCCTGCCCCCTCAACACCTTATTTTTCCTCCCCTACTAGCGCCAAACTCTGCCCTCCACAGCTGGGGACAGAAGAGGACTGCTACAGTGTATGTAATTTAACTCGTTTTATTTAGACTCGAAGGTAACTGCGGCCCAGTGGGACCGTGACCCAGTAGAAACGCAGCAGTACATCAGGACTGAAGTGGGAACAAGTGAGCTGCAGCATGGTGTGGTGCCCAGGCTGCCCAAGGAATAGTTAGCTGGTGAGAGAAGGGTTTACGAGAGCTGCCCGCAGTCAGTGATGGTGATCTTCTTGCTTGTTTTGCCATCTTTGGAGCCACAGCGCTCCATGGCCTCCACCACATTCATCCCCTCCTTGACACGGCCAAAGACAACATGCTTGCCATCCAACCTGCCGGAGAAGCACCAGTCACAATTGGTCCCCAATGTCCCCCAACAGAAGATCTCTCCCAGATGCACATCCCCAAGCTTCTCCTCCCATAGCCCACAACTCACCACTCAGTCTTGGCAGTGCAGATGAAGAACTGGGAGCCGTTCGTGTTAGGGCCGGCATTGGCCATTGACAGGATACCAGGGCCTGTGTGCTTCAGGATGAAGTTCTCATCTGGGAATTTCTCCCCATAGATGGATTTGCCTCCAGTGCCATTATGGCGTGTGAAGTCACCACCCTGTAAAAAGGCAACATTTCAGGTCATAGGCGCAGAAGAACTCTCTGGAACTGGGTGCAGGCAAGAGGCAGAACCAATCTCCCACCCTAAACCCACCAGCATCCAACTCCAAAACCCACCTGAGTGCCAGATCGCCTCACCCACCCACCTACCCACTGCAGCAAGAGCACCACGCACCTGGCACATGAACCCAGGAATGATTCTGTGGAAGCAGGACCCCTTGTAGCCAAATCCCTTCTCACCAGTGCTGAGAGCACGGAAATTTTCTGCAAAAGAAATAAAATCCCATCATGAACAGCTTTATTTGTCAAGAGTTCAGCACAGTACTAGAGCTTGGTGGAGTTGCAGTGGAGCCAAAATTGCTTTACCAACCTGCTGTCTTCGGGACCTTGTCTGCAAACAGCTGTGAAGACAGGAAAAGCACTTGTCAAATCTCAGTTGTTGACTGGCCACTGCCCCCCCCGCCAAGGCCACCTTCAGACCGCGGGAATCCCCCCCCCACACACTGCTCAGAGCCCAGAGACCTGCACTGTGCAGCGGCTTCTCAGCAGCTCCAGATCCCTCCCCGCCTCACTCCGTTATCTGCAAGCTCGGAACTAAGAGCCGCAGCATCGCGCCTCACCAGCGGGGCAGAGAAACATTCGTTCCGATGGCCTGGATTAAATTAAACATTAATGTGCCCGAAGCCTTCCTGGGTGGGGCGCGCGCGCCGCCTCCCAACGCTTCAGGAGGATTTTGGGCTGGATGCGCCACCCGTGTGGGAGCGCGGCCCCGAAATTGCAGCAGCCGCGGCGCCCGGAGCAGGCCCGGCCGTTCCAGGGATACTCCGCGCCCCGGGCGGGGTGATAAATGCTTTGCCCTCCAGCGACAATCCCGCAGCGATCGGGTTGCCAGCATTCTCCGCGGGCATCCCCAGACTCAGGCAGCATTGCCCGGGAGTTCGACACGGCTCATCCCGATGCTCTGGGGGCCCTGCGATAAAATGGCGGCGAAGCAGCAACGGCCGCAGCCCGCAGTGGGGGGGCGGGGGGAACTGCCGCGTGCCCCGGGGCAGAGCAGAGGCGCGGCGGGAACATGTTAGTGGTGAGGCCAGCGCTAACGGGGAATCAGTATTACTGGACCAGGTGCGAACAGACTCTCCCTGGACGATGGCGCGCCCTGGGCGGGCATCGCGCCGCCGCTTCTCGAGCTCGCCGAGCGCAACGCTGCGGAGCCCTTTGTTCGCCCCGCCGGACCAGGGGAGCCGCAGTCCCGCAGCCACACCAACGCGCCCCCGCCGCGCAGGCGCGGCGCCTGCTGATTTCCCACCCCCCATCCCCCCCCACTGGCCTCGCGCGCCTGGCAAGGAAATGGCAACGGTGCCCCCCACCCCCACCCCAAGACGTCTCTCGCGCCCACCTCGAAGGTGACGCGACCCAGGGGCTCGCCATTGGCGGCGATATCGAAGAAGACGACGGGGTTGGCCATGGCGAGACACGAGCAGAGCAGCACACTCCAGACCGTGCAGCAGGCGCAGCGCAGCAGAAGGAGCCCCGCGCCCCGCCGCCCCTTATATAGCATAGAGGAGAGCCCGCCTCCCCCGCAGCGCTGGCCAACAGCCGCTGACGGAGTGACGGAGTGACAGGCCAGGCAACCAATCGGCGGTGCCGCGTTTGAAAGAGGGGGAAGGGGAAAAAAGCGCGGGCGGGGCGGGGGCCGCGGTTCGGGGCTGGGAAGGGCGCGGCGCGCATGCGCTGTGCGGAGAGCAAGGAGAGGTGGGATGGGGCGGGAGCGGGACCGGCAGAGAGGAGGAGGGCGCGGCGCCGGGCCGCCGTGCGGGGCCGTTCAGGGGGTCGGCGGGGTTGCGGCGGCACCAGGGTGTGTGTGGCTTGGAGCTGCCGGAGTTGCGGCCCAGCCCTGGCAGCCTACCGCCCGATGTGGGGACATTCGCTTTCCCCCCGCTCCGCCGTCGGGACTGCAGCACCGGATAGCCCGGTTAATGATTGACACCACAGGTCCGGTTCACCGCCCGGCCGGGCCGCCGCTGCTCGGGGATAGGGCAGAATTCCCTCGCTACTGGGGACACACCCTCCCCCCTCTGCCCCGAGAGAGGGCTGGATCCGCCCGCCAACCGAGAATCTCCCCTGCTTGCCCGAAGAGGGGTTGCGGGGCCAGCTCCACAGCGGTGTGACAAAAGATGGGGGAACACACGTGACCCTGCAGAAGGATCCTTTAATAGCCGTCGGGGACATACAGGGCAACTCGGCGCGGGGGAGGTGGGAGCAAAGCTCCACCCACCACACCAGACCCGTGCAGTATAAGGGGCAGCAGCATTTGCACATTGATAAAGGGGGCACAGGCAGCCCTGCAGTGACGCACTTGCCTTTAAATATGGGGAGTCTCAGGGGAGCAGTAGTGTTTCTACACTATGTACAGCCTTGTGCTTCTGGGGTGGCTCAGCCCCTCTGTCCCATCGCAGCCCTTTGAGAAAGCCCCTGCTGTGGGGGGGTCCCAGCTCTGCAGCGGGCAGGGGCACACAGTGCTGCCCCCCAGCCCCAAGAGAGGGGGGCAAGGATGGCTCAGTTATTCTCGAAGAGGGAGAGGAGGTCATCGTTGCTGCTGCTGGGGAGGTCGGGGGGCCCCAGGTAGGAGAGCAGCTCGTCAGGATTCGTCAGCTCAGGCAGGAGCTGGGGGCAGCAGTGTGTGATGATCGGCTCCCTGCAGCTTCTGCCCACCCCGCTGCAGCAGCTGGTGTCCCGAGCCAGCAGCAGGACCCTTGTCCACCCCCATGAGTACTCACGTCGAGGGTAACTTCCGAGCCATCACCCGCCACGGCCATGCTGGGTGCGGAGGGGAAGACAAGGTCAGCAGTGTGGGCCGGGGGTCCCAGGGGTTGCCGTGCCACTGCGCTCCGGGAGTGCAGCGTGGAGGCTGGCTGGCTGCCCGAGGGAGTGTTGTGCAGCCCCGTCTGCACTGCGGGGTGGGATGGCTCCATTCGTCCCAGTGGGGGAAGCTGGAGAGTGGGGGAAAAGAGCATAGCCATGAGAACTCTCCTTCCCTGAGACCTCCCCCCAGCCCTCCCACAGTGAGACATGGGGGCTTGGGAGGAATCCCTCCACCCATAGCCCAGCTGACCTGTGCAGGCAGAGGGGGCACAGGAGGCTTCTCAGGGGCCAGAAGGCCACCTGGGATGTTGGGCTGGTAGGAAATGGAAGGGGGGCCTGGTGTGAAGTCACTCAGCGTTGAGGTGCCAGGGACGCCAGGGGCAGCAAAAGGCTCTGGGAAGCCCCCAGAACCCAGAAAGCTGGAACCTGGGAGAGGAAATGGGGCAATTGGGGGACACACACACAGGGATGGAATTCAGTCCTGTCCCTCATGAATCCCCCCGTACCCGGGGTGCTGTAGTCGGTGGCAGCCCCCACTGGAGGTTGTGACAATGCCGGGAAGGGCACAGAGCCAGGCCCCAGGGCCGCAATCATCTCCATGATGTTGGGCAGCACCATGTGCGCAGGACTGAGTGTCCGGCACCGCTTCAGCGCTGGACCCTCTGGTTCCTCCTTGATGTGGACATCAGGTTTGATAGGGACAGGTTTCCAGCTGCAGGTCGGGTCAATGGTGATCTCCTCATGCTCTGAACTGGGGGCAGCAGGAGGGCAGGGGAGTTGAGGTTGGGGCCACTGGCTGCACAGCCCCTCAGGGATGGCACAGGATCAGGCATGGATGATAGACAGCCGAAGGGAAGGCACTTACTTCTGGATGTAGATCAGAATGCCCAGCATGTACTGGTCAACCTCCAGCCCCTCCAGCAAGGCTGTCTTACTGCAGGCAGAGTGAGGGCAGGGTGAGATAAGGGAACTCCCCACCAGACAGGAACCTCCCCCTAGGGCAAGAACTACTCCTCTCCCAGGGCAAGAAATACATCCTCCACAGATAGTGAAACACACACACTCATGCCCTACAGGCAGGCACACCAGGGTATGGCCCCACTGTGGACCCCACTCACTTGCAGACAGGACACCGCCATGTCCCCCTCTCACAGTTGAGCTGCAGGTATGACTCCAGGTC
Organism: Sialia sialis; assembly: GCA_009812075.1. NCBI lineage: Eukaryota > Metazoa > Chordata > Aves > Passeriformes > Turdidae > Sialia > Sialia sialis. The sequence continues at coordinate 16,379 of VRYO01000516.1, forward strand.
GAAGCACTGCGGGGGAGAGCAGCAGCTAAGATGGAAGGGATAGGATATTGGGTGGGCGATACTCCCAGCACCCTGTCATCACCACCCCTACCTGTATGTGCCGGCAGTCGTGACCCCTGGCTGGAAGCTGTATCCTCCGGAAGGTGATAGGGCACTTGAGGGACACCTTGATGGCTGTCTGCTCCACACCATCCTCACCATTGGGCCCTGGTGTCCCCGGGATGGTCCCACTGCTGAAGTTGCGCTTGACTGGGAAGGTGGGGGGGAGGGGCACCAAGGATCAAAACCAGGACACTGGGATGGGGTGGCACTGTGGTGGCACCTGGGCAGCAGTGCACCATCACCCCCATCCTGCTGTGGCGTCCCTGCCACAATGCATCCTCCTGACCCTCAGGACCCAGCTGCTCACTTTTGGTGATGCAGTGCTCAGCGGGAAGTAGACGCTTCTTGATGAGCCCCTGCAGCACTGAGCGCACCGAGGGCCGATGCACCAGCTGCAGGACGAACAGGTGGGACTGTGGGAAGATGGGACGCTAAGCTGTGGCCCCAGCCACCACCCTCCCTCTCCTGGTACCCTCCTGGTGACTCACACAGCAGCACGCGGTGACAGTGATCTGGATAGTGTTTCTGCCAGGCTGGCAGACGTGCTTCAGGTAGAGTGGCTTGTGGGAGGTCTTGTTGTCACCACGCTCAATGGTGAGTGGCGTGGCGTTGACGCTCACCTGCACGGAGGCCGGCCAGTTGGTGTTCATCTGCCGGTCCTCATGATGGTAGCACTTGAACTGCAGCTCCAGGTCAGGCCTGGGGGCAGGCAGGGTGTGGGCAGAGGGTGTGTCCACACGCGAGCCACTGCACCATGTGTCACCACAGCATGCTGCTCCAAGCCATGCAGAACCATGCAGTGCTAAGCCATTCCATGTTACACTGTGTCATATGGCATTGTGAGAAACCCCACAGCATAGCACTGTGCCAGTCCACACCATGTCCCACCGTGCTGTGCCAGGCCAAGCCACACCCCAAACCACCAGGCTGTGCCACACCGTGCCGAATACCACGACACCATGCTGAACCATGGCAAGAACAGCTGTAGCAAGCCACATTTCGCAGGACATGATGCAGGACAGTGCCGTGCCAAGCCACATTAGGCCACACCAGGTCCAGCACAGCCTCACACTACATGGTGCCATACAGCACCCCCCCAAGCAGCATCGTGCTACAGAAGGCGCTCCAGGGCCCCCACCTCATCATGAGGGTCTTATAGACAGAGTCACGGAGCTGGAAGACGTGGTTGCTGACAGCCAGGTTGTGCTGCAGGCGGAAGGGCTCCAATACCACGCCGTCCCGCACCGGGAAGGTCAATCGCAACTCCTCGCCGGGGGCCGGCCCTGCGAGACACCCCATCAGGCAAACCCACACCTTTCCTCTCGGGCCCAGCCACACCCTGGCGATGCCCCAGCCGCGCCCCGCCCACTGCACAAGAATGCACCTTGCACGAAGCCCAACCTCCACTACACGGCCATCCCCCACCCGGAAACGGCAGTCCCATGAAGGAAGCTCCTCCCATTCAAAATGGCCCCATCTCTGGGGGCCGCCCCACTACGACCCCTTATGGAGACAGCCCATCCCACCGAAGAGTCCTCCCGCTCGCTCCAGGAAACCACGCCCTATCCAAGATCTCCCAATCCAGATGGTCCCACCCTAAAAGCAGAAGCCTCCCATCAAACCACTATTCCTGATAAAGCCCCGCCCCCCGCGGCCACACCCCTTTAGTAAGCCCCTCCCATCACCCAAGCTCCCACCCCCCACAGGCAGCCCACCCCTGCCTCAATCAGCCCCCGAATCCTGGCAGAGGTCACGCCCTCTTCTCTGAAGCCCCTCCCACCCTCTATTTAAAGGGGCAAAGGCCGCAGAGCTGCTAGTAGCCATGCTACTTGAGGAATGGAGATGATCTCTGTGAAGTGCCCCTCTCACTCGCATCAGACACCTACCCGAAGGGGACGGGTGCAGGGGGGCAACGCTGGGCTTCATGTCTGCCAGGAAGGTTGACTTGACATCCTGACCGGAGGATGCATAGGCGGGGATGCCACTGCCTGGCATCATGGGTGGCGTAGGGTTCCCAGCCAGTGGCGAGCTGGGGTACCCCGGCAGCGATCGGCCCGGCTGTAGAGGCAGCATGTGCCCTCAGCGTCCAGCCAGGCCAGCACAGCCCCACCCCACCCACTGCCAGACTCACCCCACTGATGGCTGCTTGGCTGTAGGTGCTGAAGCTGGTGCTCTGCCCATTGAACTGGTCAGCTGGCTATGGGAGGAGGAGGGTCTCCAGGAGCTGGCACCGGGGGATGGCAGACACCCGGACCTCCACCCCTTGCCCACCATTCCCCCTGTGGTACCTTGTAATAGGGTCCAGCACTGCCTGAAGCGGAGAGGTACTGGCCCATGCTCTGTTGAAGCCTGTGGCCAGGGTATGAGGGGGACGGAGCAGAGGACTGGGGGGCGCTGGGGCCATACTGGGCACCAGTTGCAGTGTACTGCCCGCCCTGGAGGTACTGCTGTGCTGGGTACCCCTGTGGGGCCAGGGAGTCAGCACCAGTGGGAAAGGGGGTCACCACATGCCATAGCCTTCACCAACGCAGCACTCACCTCATTGGAGTATGCCCGCTTGAGGCCCTGGCGGGGCAGCTGCTGATTCTGGGAAGGGCCAGGATAGGTGTGTTGAGGCACTCGCTGCCCACCATAGAAGGGACCAGTCCCAGGGACCCGCACTGGGCTCATGCTCACAGGGGAGACACCAGAGGGGGCCACAACACCTGCCATGCCAGCTGGGCTCATGCTGTTGGGGCCACGGGGCCCGGCATGGGGCAGGAACTGGCTGCTGAAAGACTGCCCTGTGCCCATCTGGAGCAATGAAGAGAGAGGGGTCACGGCAGGGCAGGAGGGGCTGTCAGTGCCCCGGTTCTGCCACAGCCAGGCTCTTACCGCACCGTACTGGCTCAGCTCCTGGCTCTGTTTCTCCTGCAGTGCTGCCACTGTTGCTGTGGCTGTGGCTGTGGCTGTGGCAGCAGCTGCAGCCACAGCAGCAGCAGCTGCTGCCTGAGTGAAATCAGCAGTGGCCCGGCTGGCATGCGAGGGGAGCCCCATCCCTCCGGGGCCACTAGGGCCACCATTGTAGCTGGAGAATAGAAAAGCAGAAAGGCACATGCAGTAGCCCTGCAGCAGAGCACATGCCCGGCCACGAAGCACAGGGCTGGCCTTACCTGGCAGTGAAGCCTGGCCCACTGGGGTAGGAGTTGCGGCCATAGACGCTTGGCTGCACATATCCCTTCCCTGGTGCCCCCTCAGTGAAGGGCTGCTGTGGCAGGAATGGTGGTGAGCTCATGCCCGAGCTGGTACCTGCCATGCCAGGCATCAGTGGGGTGCTGGAGCTGCTGCCCCCAGGGCCCATGGGGCTGCCAAAAACCTGGAGGGTGCAGAGGGAGGCAGTGAGTCAGACAGGGGCAATGGCATCCAGGTCCAGGGGGTTCCTGGGGCAGGGGTGCTGCTGGTACCTGGCTCTGGGAGGGGTTGCTGACACCCCAGACAGTGGTTACCACGGAGAGGGATCCCGGTGGCTGATTGGTGCTTGGTTGCCAAGGAACAGCCTCGTATGCAAATGAACCATCACTAGAAAGAAAAACAAATTAATGAAGATGAAGGACAGAGGGATGGAGGGACAAGAGGGGACTGGAGGATGGAGAGATGAAGAATGGAAGGGACGGAGGGACAGACAGGGGGATGGATGCATGGATGAAAGGATGGAGGGATGGATGGGGGTGACGGATGCATGGGTGGATGGAGGGACGCTGCCCCGGCGCCCACCCGTGGGGCGCAGGCGGCAGCGAGGGTTTCATGGGGTTCATGGAGCTCATCAGCAGGTGTGGGCTGGGTCTTCCGAGGCCGCGGCGGGCACTGCGGGACGGCGGCACCGTCTGTCACTGGGGCTGCGGGAAGCAGTGGAGCGGCGGGTGAGGGGCAGCCGCCCCCGGAGAGGCCGGGGCGGGGGACAGCCCACAGGCTTCGCGACCCCCCAGCCTCCGCGGCCGGGACTTGGCATCCGGCCCGCGGCTGGCACGGGGCGCCGGCCGGCAACGCGCATCCCCGCTCCGGGCCGCCCCCCCGCCCCGCGCCGGCCAACGCGGCGTCAGACCTCCCCGGGGCGGCGGGCGCAGGGGGCTTCCCCCGCGCCTGTGGGCGGGGGGAACCACGGGGACTTCCCGGGGAAGGGACGCGGCCTCCCGCCCGGCACTGCACCCCCCGCTGCCCGGGGTATTTCCAGCCGGGCCCGGCACCGGGGGCCCGCGGGCGCTTTCTGTTCCTCCCGGCGCCGCGGGAGGGCGGCGGAGACGGGGTCGCCGCGAGGAAAGACGCGGCGAGGGGATCATCCGCGGTGGGCCTACCCCGGCTCCCGGGAGCCGCCACCTCGGAGCCACCAGCAGCCGGCGCGCCTCGCCGGCGGTGACAACCCCCTCCACTCCTTCCCCGGCGGCACCGCAGGGACAGGCACCGCAGGGACAGGCCCCGGGGCCAGGCTCCCCCATTGCCATGGCAACCGCCCCCAGCACCCTCACCACGGCGGGGGGGGGGGGGCCGCGAGGGCAGCGCCAGCCCCGCCCGTCTTCCCCCCCCCTCCCCCGTGCCCTCGCCCGGCGCTCCCGCTCTCACCGCGGCGGCGGCCCAAGATGGCCCTGGCGGCGCGGGACGCGCGCGGCTGCGCGGAGGCTGCGCGGGATCTTCAGCCGCGCGCGGCCGCAGCTCCGCGGGAGGCGGGGCCGGGCCACGGGCCGTGCACAATGGGGCCGCGCGTTCATCAGTATACGGGCCCCGCCCCCGCCCCGCCAGGCGCGAGTAACCGAGCGCCGAACGGCCCAGGCTCCGGGGAGCCCGCGCCAGCGGCAGCGCGCGTGCGGTAGCACGACGGGCCCTGCGACCGCAGCGGCGGGTCCGCCAGATGCGCGTGCATACAGCATGTGAACGGTTTGCGCGCAGAAACGCGGATCTGTCCGCGCTGCGCGGACGGCGTGCGGTGACACCACGTGCGACCCGGTGAGTGACAGCACAGCCACGGGTACGAGCGGGGCTGTGGCACGCGTAACCCCTCCACCCCCGCGGCCTCCCTCCTGCAGCTGAAAGAGCAGTGTCGCACCTGAAAGCCGCACAGGGTTCTGGGGGCATCGAAAGCAAGTCCCAGCTGAGATTGCCCCCGTCGCCCCCAGCCCCCCCAAGGACCTCCCATGGGAGGACGCGGTGGGCTCTGGAGATGCCAAGAATGAGCCCTATTCGGGGATCACCTCACTCGACCCCCACTCAGTATCTCCAAGGAGAGGAAACACCACCTAGCACCAGCCCTCTACCTGTGGGGGCTCAGATCTGGGAGATGGTGCAGACACAGAGGGGAAAAACTAGCTTCCCAAAGACAGGCAAAACTGAGACGGGGCACAGCACTCTCACACCTCTCTGAGCCCTCAGGAACTGCAGATGCCCTATCTCCCTCCTCCAAGTGGCAGTGGCTGCACAGAGGCAAGTCCAAGACCGAGGAACTGCAAAGAATCTGACACCCCCACAGAGAAGCTCTGGGGACCAGCCCCTCTTGAGGGGGTATGGGACACCCCCAGAGAAGAGCCCCAAGGACCAGTTGTTCCAGGGGTCAGCAGGGCCATGGGTCTTACCCACCATGGCAGCAGGCAGCCCCCAGACCCTCATGCTCCCAGGGCTGGCTGCACCCGTGCCACCCTGGCATGAGGCAGACAAGGACTCCAGGCACCAGTGTGGGGTTGACAAGATCTGTAGTTGAGGGGGGGAGGCAAATGAAGGACCGAGAGACAGACAGACAGAGGAGCATGCTGTGCTGCGCCGGCACTTAGGCCAGGTCCTTGAAGGCATCGAGGTTGAAGGCTGTGTCGAGGAGCCGCTGCAGCTCTGTCAGGTGGGTTTTCTTATTGCCAGTGGCAGGGGCAGCTGCTGGCTCCCGCCCTGCATACCTGCCGGGGAGAAGATGGGTCATGAGAAGGGTCTGCATTGACAAACTCCCTCCCAGCCTCACAGCCATCCCCTGCATCCTTACCAGACAGGCTTGGCACGGTTGATGGTGGTGCGAAGCCGGGGTTTGACATAGTCATAGTAGCCCTGGTTCTTGTGCTCCTCCTGGCACCACACCAGCTCGGCAGCTGGGTATTTCTGTGCTTCCCGCAGGAGGAGGTCAAAGGGGAATGGGGAGAGCTGCAAGGAACACAGAGTAGTGTCACCGGAGACATGAGGCAGCGTCTCAGGGAACCCCCCAGCCTGCAGGCATGGCAGTGGCAGGACCCTGCTCACCTGCTCCACTCTGGTGATGGCCACATCGGCCTCCATCTGCCGGGCCTTGCGCTCGCGGGTCAGGTCATAGTACACCTTGCCGGTGCAGAACAGCACCCGCTTCACCTGCTCGGGGTTCTGGGCTGCAGGGCCGCTTTCAGGGATGACACGGAGGAAGTGGGTACCTGCCAAGGTAGAGACCACCACCCTGAGCCACAGCAGTTCACAGCACTGTGCCAGCAGCCACTGCACCCATATCCCATGCCAGCCCCTTCCGGGACCCTGAGAGGCTGAGCCAGGCCTCTCAGGGAGAGTCAGTTGACTCAGGCAAAGGCACAACTTCCACTACAAACCATCACATGCCACTTGGGGCTGCCAAATCCCAGTCGCAAGTGGCTGCTGAGGGAGGAAGCCCCACTGAGCCAAGTCTCCTGAGGGTGCCAGGCCCAGCCCTAATGAAGGGGGACTCCTGTGTGCCAAGGAGAAGGCCTTGACCTCACTTGGCCACTCTCCAGCACGGGAAGACTGCTGCCAGGCAGACTTTACCCAAGGCCACAGCCTCCTCCCCTTCACCCTGTGGAGCGGCACAGGGGGGAACACAGGCAGCTCTGTGCTACTTGTACCTGGCAGCATGTCATCGAAGCTGGAGCGGGCTTCAGGGTGGCGCAGCAGCGACTTTGGAGTGAAGATTATCAGCTGGAGTGGGGGATAAGAGGCAGAGCAAGGTGGTCAGCCCTGCCAGGAACATCCCCACCACAAGCCAGTGCTGGAGCAGCCAGCCAGTGCCTACCCTCCCCTGCCCATCCTGCCTGAGCAAGGGAGCAGCTGCCAGAGATATGCCTCCCACTCAGCAGCAGTATTCTGCCAGATTGGACACCCATTCCCAACAGCACCAACCATCCCAGTCGGGATGCTCCCTGGGGAAGAGGCAGAGGGACATGCCGTGTCCTCTGGCTGGAGCTGACTAGAAGTGGCTGAATTAGGTTACGTATTATGCAGACACTGCACTGAATTAGCAGTGTCTGTTGGCTCCAACAGCCCTGACCTCCCCGTGGAGTTTGGGAAGGGGTCACAAGCCCCTGCAGCCAGCAGCTGCACATCAAGCGCCGAGCCAGTCCTGAGCACCATGAGGTCCTTGGTCAGGCAGAGACCAACTGCCCATGTCTGAGGTGCAGGAAGAAGCTGTCCCCAGCCCTATCCCAGTCCAGCAGGGACTGCCCTGCCTGGGCACCAAGCTGGGCACGGAGCCACTGGCACTGACCGGTTTGCGGAAGGGCAGGAGGATCTGGCGCCGGAGGACGTGGAAGAAGTTGGCTGGAGTGGAGCAGTTCACGACGATCCAGTTGCACTCATAAAGCTGACGCACATCAAAGTCATCCAGCTTCTGCCTCGGCCAGCATGGGTGAGGGGATTTCAGGAAACACAAGGTACCTCTTTGCCACACCGTTCCAGCAGTAGGGAGAGGAGTGATCCCCAGCCCTCCCTCCCCTCCCTCCCTTTCCCTCTCTCTCCAGAGACCCACAGAGACCTGGGAGAGGCTCTATGTCTTCCATCTTGGTCTAGTCTTGGGGGAGGCCAGCAATCCCCTCTCATGCCACCTTCAGGGCCACCTCTGCCTCAGACTATGCTGCAGCCCCAGGTTGCATGGAGGTGTAGCCTGGGCACCAGCTTTCCCCAAACAGTCTGAGCAGCATGACACCCACGCATCCCATGCCTCCTGCCATCGGCTCCCTCTGTGCTAAGCTGTTGCTGCCCTCTACCCAGCCCAATCCAGGACACAGGAGGGCCAGGCTGAGCATTGCACCACAGGGGCCACCACTCACAGGGAAGACATCGGGATCATCGTTGCACATCTGCAGGAATCGCTCTGGGCGGGCAGAGGAGTGCTCAGGACCCTATGGGGACCAAGAAGGGGGATAGTCATTGCAGGCCAAGGCAAGCATGAGAACCCAATGTCAGGCACTGCCATGTTATGAGCAGTACTCTGCCCGTGCCACTGCTGTCTGGGTTCTGCCTCCAGGGTGAGCCAGGGGAGTCCTTACCATGCCCTCCATGCCGTGGGGAAGCAGCAGGACAATGCCATTCTGCCTGACCCACTTGGCCTGCCCAGGACAGATGAACTGGTCGATGATGCATTGAGCAGTGTTGTGGAAATCCCCAAACTGAGCTTCCCAAAGCACCAGGGCATTGGGACTGGCCATGGCAAAGCCCAGCTCAAATCCTGAGGAACAGAAGAGCAGTGAGAGGGTTGGGTTACCCTTCTAGAGCAGCCTTACCCCAGGCAATGAGCGCAGACCTCACTTGCTTACCCAAGACACCGTACTCTGACAGGGAGCTGTTGCAGACAGTGTATGGAGCCTGGTTGGGCCAGAGGTGGTTCATGGGGATACAGGTCCTCTTGTCTACATTCTGATCATGCAGGACATGGTGGCGATGGCTGGAAAAGGGAGAAGAGTAACTTCATCGTCAGCCTTTGGATCCCTTCCAGAAGAGCTGGAATTGCCTTTAAAGCCTCCAAAAGCAGGGCTTTACCTAAATGTCCCCCTCTCAACGTCCTGGCCGCTCAGGCGGATGTGGATGCCCTCTTTGAGCAGAGAGCCAAACGCCATGTACTCTGCCAGGGCCCAGTCGACTGTGCGGTTCTTCACCATCTCCCCACGGGTTTTCAGAATACGGCTCAGACCTGCCAGGACAGGAGCCGGTTCATAGCCAGCATGGGACAGAGCTCCAATGACACTAGGTTTGCTGCACAACCAGCCCATGGACTGACAGACTGTAAGTGCCATGGGCAGAGAAATGGATTCACCTCTTCTGGAGGGAAGAACCATGGATGAGGAATCAGGACTGCAGGGAAGGATCACCTCCAAAGAAGAGCTACTCCTTGGTTCACTTCCCTTACCCACAGCTCCCTTGTGAACAAGTTCTCATAGAGCATAGTTGAGAAGGAACCTTAAAGATCATCCAGCCCAACCCTTTCTATAGGGGTTTCTTGCACCCAAAGGGACACCTTCCAGTCGACTAAGTTGCTCCAAGCCCTGTCCAACCTGGCCTTGAACACTTCCAGGGCAACTTCTCTGGGAAACCTGTGCCAGGGCCTCACCCTCACAGGGAAGAATTTCTTCCCAATATTCCATCTAACACTGCCCTCTGGCAGTGGGAAACCATCCTCTCTTGTCTTGTCACTCCATGCCCTGGTACAAAGTGCCTCTCTCTGGAAGCTCCTTTAGGCACTGGAAGGGTCTCTAAGGTCTCCCTGGAGCCTTCTTCCCTCCAGGCTAGAGAGACTCAGCTCTCTCCGAGTTCCTGCACTGGGGCTCCAACACTGCTATCATTTTCAAGGCCTCCTCTGGACCTGCTCTAACAAGTCCATGTTTTGCTTGCTCTGGGGCCCCTAGAGCTGGACATGGGTTCCAGGCACAGTCTCAAGAATGCAGCACACAGGGAGAGGATCCCCACCCTTATCCTGCTGACCACATATATTCACATACTGAAGCAGTCCAATACGTCCCTTCCTTCCAGGCCACATCCCAGCCCTATCTAACATCTCTCCAGAACAAATCTCCAACCTGGCATGACTTTCACAAGCTCCCACCTCCATGGATAGTGAAATCCTCCACTGGCACAGAGCTGGCTACTTGACCAATGTGCGTCAGGTCCTCTTCATTGAGGCCAGTGGAAGGGCAGGTCATGCTCCGGGGCTGCCCATCCAAAGTGAAGAAACCTGTCGGAGAAGGAGAAACCCCATGCTGCAGGAGATGTGCCAGACCTGTGGAAAGACCTCAGGTCACAGACACCCTCAAGCAAATGTAGGGACACCGGGAACGGGAAGAACACCGCTAACCTCCTCTGTGGGATGGTTTACTAGAAAATCCCTGCCATGGCTCTAGAGAGGCCAGGTGCTTTGCTATAGCCTCCAGATCACTGCTAGTGCCTTACCTGGCCAAGGTGAGTCCAGCCAGTGCTTGATGTGCAAGATCTTCTCATCCTTGGATCTGGCATGGGCCTCCTCACAAATCTTGTCATATTTGGCTATTTCCTCCTGAAAGGCAGAACAACATTAACAGGGGATCTCCAAACAAGGGTGTTGAGCCTGAAGACCTCAGTGTAAGCTTGCAAGGGTGCTGGAAGGCAAAGGTGGCCCCCTCAGTAGGAAGTCCCAAAGCTATGCAGTTCAGCCTCAGAGAGCACAGCCACAGCTGAGACCTCTGTACCCCCAAGCTCTGCTATGCTCAGAGCTGAAAACTTGTGTCCAACCCTACTGATGCTGAAACATGTTGCCAGGACAAGCAGGGCTAGCGAAGCCTCTGCAGCAGAACCAGCAGAACCAGGACGGGATCTGTCCCAGATAACCGTGGCCACAACAATTCTGAGCACTGGGAGCTGCCTGTGCTACAGCGGGCCCAGAGCTGCATGGCCTGTTCCACAGATCACAGCATGATCCTTGAACTAGATGTTCCTGCACTTTTCAGAGCAGGCACAGTTCAAGGATGAGCCTTGGCTCTGAACTCTACTGCTGCCAGGTCTGCAATGCATGCCCAACCCCAGCACAGCTCTGCCACCTTTAGGTTACAAGCACAAGCACATGGTTCCTATAGGCACATGTGGGCCCTTCATATGGTTCACATCCAGGTCTGAACCACGTAAGTAGTTTTCCCTGGAGATGCCACCAGCAGTTTTCCTTTCAGGCCCCACAGACGGTACCTCATACTCTGGCTGATTTACCACCCCCTGGGAAATCAGCAGCTCTGCGTATTTCTGCAACACTGGCTTCTGTTTCCGGATCTGTTTGTACATCAAGGGTTGAGTGAACATAGGTTCATCCATCTCATTGTGCCCGTTGCGCCTGTAACAAACCTGCCAGGAAAGGAAAGAGCCTTTGAATGCTGCTGCCTGTGACCTACCACTCCAAAAGCACTTGGGAGCTACCTGGATCATGTGAGCTAGGAGCCCAGGAGGGACCCAAGCACATCCTTGGCAGAGTCTCAGCTTCAGGGACTTCTGCCACATTCCTTACCAAATCCACCACCACGTCCTTGTGGAAAGTGCTTCGCCATTCTGCTGCCACATTGCACACATAGACAACAGCCTCAGGGTCATCTGCATTGACATGGAAGATGGGTGCATTGACCACACGTGCTACATCAGTCGGGTACGGGGAGGAGCGGGCCATCCGGGGGTCTGTTGTGAAGCCAATCTGTAGCAAGTGAGGGGAAACAGGATGTGCACAGTGTTACCAACTGGGTTTGGGACACAGCTTTGCTACGCAGCTCTTTCTTTGGTCACTGATGTCACAGCTGGCTTGGCGTGAGGCAGCTGCACTTGGCTGTCCCAAGAAACTTTCCACACAGCTCCAAGGGTACCTCAGCTGCTGCAGCTGGGCTGTGAATGCACAACCTCCCTGTCTCCTGCATCTGGACAAAGTGGCACATCCTGGTACCTGCTGCAGCTGCGGGGACAGGCTGCTCCCAGCCAAACACCTCTGGTTTCTGTGGTGGCAGACAGGATCAGCCCTGTCAGACCTCACACACTGAGCCATCAGGTTGTATCACCTCTGCACCAGACTGGGCTCAAAAGCTGCTGCTGTTGAGCAGCTGGGTGAGAAGTACCCGCTGCTGACCCCAGGCTAGGGCTCCTGCCAGGAACTCTGGCAGGGAAACAGCTGCTGCTGGTTCCAGCTACTCCATTCCCCAGAGACTGCAGACAGCTCTGCCAGGGACCCACAGGCACAGGGTATTTGCTCCTCACCTGGTTGTTGACCACAACATGGACAGTGCCGTGGGTGGTGTAGGAGGGAAGGTCACTCAAGTGAAATGTCTCGTACACAATGCCCTGCCCTGCAAACGCAGCATCTCCATGCAAGAGGATGGACATCACCTGGGAGAGGGGAAGCCATGATGGTCATCAGCGACAGTGAGCAGGGCACCACCAGGAAAGGGCCCAGCTCTCCCCCCCACGAGCTTTCAGCATCCCAGAAAGGGCATGGAGCAGCTCATGAACACATCCAATGCTTTCCCAGGGGATGGGAGTGGAGTCAGCCATGGCTGACACACTAGAGACTGTGGCCACCAGCACCACCCCACCAGCACAGGCAGCACACTTGGGGCACCCTGAGCAGACAGCAAAACAACAGCCAGTATGCCCCAGCTGGGCAGCAAGTTCCATTCCCAAATACATACATCCCAAAGCAAAGCCTTTTTCTCACTGGGGCAAGAAGAGAAGAAACCTCTGTTCCCTCACACTTTCAGCCCAGAAGCCCTATGGGCAAGAGTGGGCCCAGGAGCTTCAGAGCCACTGACATTATTTTGTCACCATCCCAGGGGCTGCCTGAGGACACCTCCTGCCAGGTGAGGACAGGGATCTGTCTATTTATATCCAGCCCTTGAGGTGTAGGTGGGAGGGAAGTACTTTGGATCTCACTCTTCCACTTCTTGGGGTTGGAAACAGGTCTGCAGACAATCACACAGCAAACAGCTCCCCACAGCCCCTTCCCACTGGGGTGCAGAGAACTGCCTCCTGTTGCCAGCTCCAGCTTTCCCAGTCCCAGGAATGGTTATCTCTAGTCACACTGAGATCCTGCTGCCAAGCTCCTCAATGTGTGGTGCTTGGATTGGCTTGGGGTTCACCCCATGTCCCTGTTTTCCAGTCAGGGGTTGTTCATTTGCTGTGCCCCCACTCCAGCTTAGTCAGTTTAGAGATGAAGAAAGCAGCAATGGGAGCCTAGGGTGGGCAAGCCCCTCCAGAAGTTATCTCCAAAAACAGAAGGAAAGGATGGGGGAGTGAAGTCAGGGTGACAGCAGGGGAAGGTGCACATCAAGCAGAAAACTTCACTTTCCCACGAGCCTGTCTCCACCAAAATTCATTCAGCCTAGGCCACTTCACCACACACATCTGAGCAGCACTCACCTTCTTCCCCTCTGTGTCCCCGCAGTAAAACTGCTCTGCCTTAGTCTTGCCTTGAACAACAGGATCAGCTGCTTCCAAATGAGAAGGATTTGCCACCAAGGAAAGGGTGATGTTCCTGTCAGTGACACGGTTAATCCGCCGGTGGTACATTCCCAGGTGGTACTTCACGTCACCAGAGCCCTGATGGAGAGGAGAAGAGAGTCATCCCCAGGAACGGCTTCTGGGGCATGGAAGGAGACAGAGGAGCAGTGACCTCAAGGCTGGAAGAGGAGGGCATTTCTTGGAGGTATTGCCACAACACAGCAGGCACTCACTGCAGGAGCTGAACTGGCACCCAGGAAAGCCTATTCAAGGTGACAAAGCACCACGAACTTCAGATATCCACCCAGCCCATCTAAATACAGCCAAAGGAGTGGGGCATGAAGCAAGTGTGCTGGGTTGAGCAAAGACTCTGAATAACAGGCAACACTTGCCTGAGGTCTACACACACTGCAGTAGCATGGCCATCCATGGCACCATCCCCAGTATGGGGCCAGGTACCCTGCCAGGGCACTTTGAGGCCCCAGCCTGCTGCCTTCTCACCATGAAATCCCACTGAAGCTCATGGCAGGATCAAGACAGCCCAGCCCACCTTCCCCAAAGCCAAATCATCCCAGCTTATGATGCTGAAGCTTTGCAGCATGAGTTTATTGCAGTGACAGAGCTGCTTTTAGAATCCCAGATGGGGATCAGAGACACAAATTAACTTCTGCTCCTGTCCACCTTCCCCTCCTCTCAGCATCCACTCCAAGCCTGCTTCATGCCCTGGAGAGCTGCCAACAGCCAAGCTTGTGCTGGAGACACCGGCACATGTCACCCCAGGACAGGCAAAGACAGACCAGCACTGACTTCTATAAAGGCTCCCATCATCCAGGTGTGCTTGCAAAGTGGAAATCCTTGCAACACCAGTGCCACTGAGTGACACCAGAAGCAGTGGCACAATGCAGCCACAGCCCTTGGGGATACTGCTCAGGGACAGGCAGCAGCAGCCTGCTGCAGACAGGGAAGAAGCTCACCTCATCAGCAGCCTCCAGCTTGGAGTCGAACTGGCAGAAGATCTGCTCCAGCTCTTTCCTGATCACGTTGGCGAGAACATTCAGGCGTCCCCTGCAAAACCAAGGCCACTGCTGACACCTATTGAGTGCTGATGGTGACCTACAACCCCAACTGGCACAGCCCACACCTCCTGCGAGGGCTGTGGGGTCACCCAGAGACGGGGACTCCCCAGAAGGAGTTTGAAGATCCCTCAGCACAGGGATGGTTTGGCCAACACCACATCCTACATACTTGCTGAGATGCCCCAGAGTGGGCAGGTGCTGGGATTCCAGTATGATTCCAGCTCTGACCTCAAGCCACCACTCCTCTCCAGATGAATTTACAAAGAAGCTAGAAAGACCCTGATGATCAGAGGGTCTTCAAGGCCTGAGCTCTCCAGCTGAGGTTCATCACCAACCAAGATCAATTAGGTGATGGCAGAAATCAATTTGGTACTGGCCCCTTCAGTACCAAACCCCAGCAGCATCCTCCCACCTTCTACCCGCACCAAGCAGCACCATGGCTTGAGGCAAGATTACCTGTGGGGCATCCCCATGATCACATAATCCACTCCCTTCTCACTTGACTTATCAATAATGGTCTTTAAGGCTGGGATCAGCACTTCACATCCCTCCAGACCAAAACGTTTCTCTGAAGACCATTTCCGATGGAGGAACTCCTCGAACCTAGAAGGCAAATGGGGGGAGGGATCAATACCAGGGCTGCAGCTGACGGCAGAAACTAGAGAAGAGACAGGGACCGCACCAAGGGAACAGCACTGACTGATGCTCAACATGGTACAATACAGCACACAACAATCACTTCAGCGTCTTCCCACAGAGCTCAGCTGGTCATTTCCCCCCACTCCAACACCATACTGCATTTAATCCTTATTTTTAGACCTTTTCTTTCAGCATTATCCACACTTTCAGGTTTTTTGCCAGCACCTGAGCCTGCCAGGTTGGCAGTTCACTGGTGTCAACCTGCTCATTAAGCTGATGGTGACAGATCATGTCAAGATGTGACTCAGCTGGTGACTGCATCACTCTGGCCAGGTGAAAAGCTCCTAGGGAAGATATGGAGAAGGTGAAGTGCCCCCAGGGTACCTGGTAGAGCGGACCAGCCTGGCCAGCAGCGTGCGCTTCTCCTCATTGGTGAACTGCATGATGCCTGGGGTCTCAAACTTCTGCCGGATCCACTGGCACTGCTCCAGGTCATTGATGAACATGAACTCCACGCCAATGTGCTGGCAGTATGCCATCTGCTCCAAGGGGAAATGAGGGGCCATTAGACAACAGCCAGGCCTTCAGCACCTCAACCCCCCAAAGGACTGCCACTTGCAGCACCCCACTGGATTACAGGGCCAGGGGCTCTTAATTTCCCCCTTTACCCTTTCAGCCAAAGAGCCATTCTATGCTAGCAGAGACATCGACCTACATGCCTGGCAGCTGGAGGGAGATCCTGGGGGGGAACACAGCTGCCAGCCCTGCAACAGCTCTGCCTTGTCTGAGTTGTATTCCCAGGAAAAGGGATGTAGCAAAGCACGTTCCAGTATGCTGCAGGGCAGCTGGGACTGCGCATATGATCCTGCATCAAGCTGTTTCATTCCCCTTCCCTGATGAGCCCACCATCAGCCCCTCAAGTCCTTCACATCCACTTCAGAGGAGATTTTCCCTCTTGGTAGCATCACCTGTGAGCAGTCCAAAAATCTCACATCACAGAGCAGGGGAGAATCAGAAGAAGCTCCTCCCACAATGAGGAGCCCATTCCTGCAGCTGAAGTAAAATATTGGCACAGTTTTGCTTCTTCCAAGGTCAGCGAGTCTCAGCAGAGACCATCTGAGCAGCCTGCAGCGTGCCTGAGAGCTGCCTGAGATCAGTCAAAGCATAGGAGGGGATGAAATTTGGCAGAAAAGGGAAACTACCTGCATGAGCTGGAAGCTCTAGCCCCAGGGGTCTCAAGCCTGCACCAAGACCCTCTGATGGATGCCCTTGCAGGACAGCAACACTGCTGCAGTGTCTGGAGAAGGGATCACCCCACTCCTGTGCTCTGCCAGCACCAGCTGCTGCTTCAAACTGGAAAGCATAGCTGGAGAGGTTTCAAAAATGCATTATCTAGCTGGCTGGGCTTTGCTCCACCTTGGGCAAAGCAAGCGCATTGCTGCAATGCAGCAGAAAGATGGAGGCAATCAGAGCTGAGCAGGTTACTCGAGGTGCCTCTTGTGAGTGGGGTGAGTGCTGAGAAGCAGTTCCCAAACTGAAAATCCAGGACATTCAAAGACAAGTTTTCCACCCCTGCCCCTGGTTGTACACAGGTCTGGTCTAGAGCCCTGCCCTCCTCACCTCCAGCCGACGGATGATTTCCCGGAGTGGAAGAGCCGATTCATTTCCACCGATGAATGTGGTTGTGGGCAAGTGGAAAACTTTGTCGAGGTCAGATTCATCCAGACCATAAAAGCCTGCAGGATTTGTCATGGGTGGGACAAGCAAGAGAAAGAAGGAAGGAAAAGGGACGGGAATCACATGGGGACCAGGTACATTTGGGAGAGGTGGGGAAGGGACAAAAAAAGCAGCATAAAAAAAATAAGCATGAAGGAGGTTTATATGGATAAAAACCAAGCCATAATTAAACAAAAAGACATTAAGCACAGAACAATGAGTTATTACAGAAGGCACCAGAGGAAATGACCCACAAAGCAATGTATATGCATGGAAATGGGCAATTAAAATCCAGGGTGAGTCAGGGAGTTTGGAGCCCCAAGTACACAAAAAATACACAACAAATTATAACAGAGGGGAGAGAAAAGAAACAGGAATTGAGTCGTCACCAAGCACATCAGAGGTCTTGGCACATGGTGGGAATTAAAAATGGAGAGTCAATGCAGAGAAGGAAACAGTTAAAACAGACACAACCAAGCAGACAAAACCCCAAGGAGAGAGAGACAAAGAAGCAAGAAAGAGAAAAGGAAACAGGGCTCTGATGGACTCTCTGAATAGCTCAGCCTGGGAGCAGGGTGGCCAGCAGCCACTCAGGGGTTTGGCTGCCCAGGTACCCTTTCACCCCAATCAGCAACTTTTTAATTACAGCTTTTGCCTACCTCTGCTCAGAAAACCTCCTCCCTCTGGCGCTGGTAGCTGATGATTTAGAGGCAGCTCCTACTCATGGTATGGGGGCTGTGGGGAACTGAGCTGGGCCTGGAGAGGGGCCAAGCAGGCCTCAAGAGCTGGAGGTTGGGATTTAGGGCTGCAGGCAAGTTCCACTGTACCCCAAAGCCATCAGAAGTGCCTCATTACCCCCTGAAGCTCATGGCTGTCTTTGGGGAAACTGAGGCACAGAGGAGGGACAGTGCTGACTTCGCTAAACCGATGCAGAAAGGCAGAAGCAGGTCCAGGAATTGGAGAGTCCCATGACCATCCTGAAGCAGGAGCTTGGACGAAGGAGTCTCTAGCCTTGGCCCCTCTTTCAGGCTCCTGTTTATCCCTCTCGCACTCCCAACAAGACCTGGTCCCAAGGTGTTTCCTAACCTCAGGGCAGGAGCCACAGAAGACACACAAAGAAGCTCCTCCCAGCTTCCTTCAAACCAGCCCTAGCTGGGGGTTCTTTTAGAGAGGTGATGGGGAACACCACCTAAACATGGCAGAGCAGTCTAACCCATCTTCTCCAGGGGAATGGGAGGCAAAAACTGACCCCTCCTGAGCTGGCCCCTTTCTTGAACTTCATCTTAAAAGTCTGGTCAGGAATGGACAGGGAGCTGTAGGCAGCCTGATCCCTGGAAGTGTTCAATGCCAGGCTTAGAGCAATCTAGTCTAGTGGACTGGGTAGTAAGAAAGGCTCATTCCAGCCTGAGCCAGTCTGTGATACCATTATGACAGGGATGGTCATGGCTCATCCCTGTGCAGCCTTGAGGGGTGAGTCCAGAAACTAGGAACACTCCAGTCAGCCTGTAGTGGACACATTCCTGGCTGCTACTGCTGTTCATCCCTTCTGGACACTTGAGTCCCAGGAGAGGGAATGAAGCCAGGCCCCAGCAGCTCTGCTCTGGACCCATGCCTAGGAACACTGAACCAGACAGAAGTTGAGAGTTTGGCCCCGTGTCTCTGGGGCTTGTCTTTGTTTCCCATTCAAACAGAAATCCCAGAGAGAGGCAGCAAGGAGCATCCCAGACAAGCTGCCTGTTGAAGGGTTTCAGGGAATCCTCAGTAATTTGCTGAAGCTTGCAGACCTGCAGCATAGGGCTTTGGCTTGTTCTGCTGTGATGCTTTGGAGACACTGAGGCCCACTTTGGGGAATATCAGATTTTACAAGGAATTTTAGGACATGTAAGCATCTTTACTGCTTCTTCTTTGCTGCAGCCTGCCAGCCCTGACAACACTCGGTATTTATAGGCAGCAACACCGTAAGATGGAGGAAGACAAGGGGCAAGCTGCCAAATTTTCCCTGCGACAAAACCAGGAGATGACAGCTTGGATTTTTAGGAGCCTTGAACCAGTGAACGAGATTGAGGCCTTGTAGAATTAATATTCACAATAAAACATGTACTCTAGCAAGCCAGGCATGCAAACACAGTATAGAAAAGGCCAGCAAGGCTCAAACTGAGGATTTATGCAAGGCAAAGTGTCACTAACCACACACCTACATCCACACTTTGAATAGAAATTAAAAATAAAACACATTGCAAAACTCAGGAGTGGTGGGAGATGGGAGGGGGCCCACTTTACCGGTTCAGTTCATGCCCAGAATAACCTATTCAAAGAGAGTCCTGCACTGAAGAGGGTTAAGGGCTCATTAATTGCATACCTCCTACTGTTAACACTCTCAGCCGCTCCTTGAACACTGCGAGGTCTGGGGGGGACAGGGAGGGGGTGCAGAAAGGGAGAAGATAGAGAGATGCAGTCAAAGTTAGTAAAAAAAACCTGGAAACGTGAAAACTAGTCATGGAAAGCACGAGTCAAAAAATTACAGTATTTTAAATAGTCAAAATCCAGCAGAGGTAAAAGGGCAGGGATGGAGGATGACTACACACTAGGCAGAAGAGAAATCTTGGTGGGAAGTCTGATGAGAGGAAGGAGGAGCAGGAGGGGAAGGGGGGCATCAGACACTGGGGAGCAGTTGAGCTGCACAGTTTGAGATCTCTTCTCGAACCTTGATGGGAGAGAGGGTGGCCTGGCATCTTCATTTGCCACAGCTGAATGCATCCTGTCAAGCTGCATCACAGAGAGTGGGGACCCTCCGCAGAGCTGGGAGCTGCCTCCCACCAACACCTGCCTCAGAGGGTTTGCTCTGCTCGTGCTGCTGGGAGGATTTCAAGGTCAGCCCACAGAGGTAAGGATGCTGCCTTTGCACAGAGGAGGAGGACTAGGGTGTTAACAAGCAGGCAGTTCATGAGGAAGCCATCTCTTCTGGAGCACACTGGAGCAATGGGCAAACACACAGCACCAGAGCTGCCGGCCTGGATAGGTGACCCAAGTGCCTCAATCTCACCTGGGTTACAAAAAAGACCTTGAAAACACTTGTTCTTTGGGTCAGCAGGGACAATCAGACACATCCCCAAACTGGGGAAAAGGAAGGTGGGAGCACCTCAAGTCCAGCTCCCTGCAGGAGCTCGCCTGGCTCTTCCTGAGCTGGAGGATTTCCATCAATTCCCCTTGGCATGAGACAAGGCAGCTGCCTTCCACGGGGAGAAAGACAGACAGACACTTACACACACAGACTTCCACACACTGCACGGATTTCAGGATGCTAAATTTCTAATTCTTTCTTTCTATTTTCAGGGTCATACTGAGCTCTTGTAGTCATCCTATCCTTGTTTTATACACTTACCATGCCAGACCAGCTGCAGTGGAAGACCAAGATGAGATTACTTTGGATTTTTTTAAATGGAAGAGACAAGAGAAAGGGGAGTTGGGTGGCTCCAGCCTCACCACTCTTCAGACTGAGTAGCCCTAGGCAGTTTTTCTCCCTCTGATATTTTCCCAAAAGACTGCCAAAGAGAGCTTCCAAACCAGAACCAAACCAGTTGCTAAACAAAAGGTAATTGAGAAGGATCAGTTTCTGAGATTAACCATCCAACTCCTTTGAATCACAGCACTACCACTTAAACTGTTGGCAAGTGCGATCACACCACAAGAGCTGACCTTTAAAGGACCTCACTGTTCAAAAAGAGGAAACAACATTGTTTTCCAAGTTTCAAATCCACTCCTGTTACTAACTGCCCTGTCAAGTGCTACATATTCTTTAAAAGCAAAAACAAAAAGCGAGCAGGATCTGCTTAGAAACTGGCTTTTTCTGCCACAAGCAAGCAACACCCAACCTTAGGCCCAGACGACATTCTGTGTTCTGCACCACCGCAGCTCCTTCCTTGCTTCCTGAAAACTATTTCCAAACTAAGTTCACCCAGTTACACCTACCATTGA
The DNA here is from genome assembly GCA_009812075.1 of Sialia sialis. Lineage (NCBI taxonomy): Eukaryota > Metazoa > Chordata > Aves > Passeriformes > Turdidae > Sialia > Sialia sialis. Next base: position 37,096 of record VRYO01000516.1, read on the forward strand.
CTAGATGAGGTTTTTCAAGTTAAGAATACCAGGAGAAAATCTACTCAGTATACATAACACTTCTAGGAAGATTAAAAAAAAGTCTTTTGGTAAGATCTAGCCACCTGAGTCTGAGGTTCTACCATGAGACACAACCCCAGCATGAGCTGGCAGCTGCCACCATTGTATCTTGTTCCCATTATTTTCTATGAATTAATGGATTACTGGGAAGCAAAACAAGTAGCCACAAAGACAGGTATTTTAGTAAGAAAGCCACAAAGGAACAGAGATTGTCTAAGGGCTTGCTCAGACACAAGAGATCCCATGCTGAGGTTCCTTCCAGCCAAACCTATGGACTAGCTATGCCTGAATGCTTCTCACCACAGTGAGCCACACTGGGATACACTGCCTGGCTTGTGGCAACTCACCCTGGGGAAGCAGGGAAAATGGATCCTAGACTGCTTCCCCCAGATGTTGTTACAGCTGTACACTGGCATCAGCCCAGCACGCTGGCTGGCACTGCCTGGGAGGACTTGCTCTTGGATCACACTGGGCTCTGCATTCTCTGAAGCTAGGACATGACTGGAACACACTTGGCCCCTGAGGAACCAGCAGACTCAGCAGCTCTCTGAAGGGGCTTTCCCTCTGAACTGACCTTCCCCTGAAGCACACCTGTGAGTTTAATGTACAGAGAGAGTAGTAAAGAGCAATGTCTCTCAAGGGTCTCTGCTGGCATCAGTAGGGTTTAATTCCTCCATCAATGACATGGACAGTGGAATGATGGGCACCCTCAGCCAGTGCTCCAGTGACATGCTGGAGTGACAGGATGCCATCCAGAGGGACTTGAACAGGTTGGAAGAGAGGGACTATGTGAATTTCATGAAGTTCAACAATGCCAAATGCAAGATTTGGGATAATCCCCAGTCCATGGATGGATGGAGAGCAGCTCTGTAGAGAAAGACTTTGAGGTCCTGGTCGATAAGAAGCTGGCCATGAGCAATCCATACATATGCACTGACAATTCAGAAATCCATAGATGTCCTGGGCTGCATTGCAAGTGTGACCAGCAGGTCCCCAGAGGGGGGCATTCTATCCCTCTGCTTCACTCAGCTGAGATCCCACCAGTACTGCCTTCAGCACTGGGGTCCCGAGGTCAAAACAGATGTGGACCTGCTGGAGCAAGTCCAGAGGAGGCCAAGAGGATTCTCTAAGGTCTGGAGCCCCTCTGCTATGGAGATAGGCTAGGAAAGCTGGGGGTGTCAAGCCTGGAGGAGAGGAAGTTCCAGGAGATCCTGTTGTGACCTTTCAGTCTATAAAGGGAGTTACAGGAAAGGAGCAAAAGACTTTTTCCCATAGTCTGCAGTGCCAGGACCAGGGACAAGGGTTGCACACTGATAAAGGGCATGTCAATGACTGGACATAAGGAAGAAATTCTTCCCTGCAAGGGTGGTGAGGCCCTAGCACAGGCTGCTCAGGGCAGCTGTGTGTGCCCCATCCCTGGAAATGTTCAAGGATGGGTTGGACATAGGGTTAGGCTAGCTGACCTCTTAAGTTCCCTTTCAACCCAGATCACCCTGCGAGTCTATGACTTCCTGAGCAGCATAGTAACTCTGCTCCCCACACCCAAGGGACACCTGTCACTGCCACCACTCACAGCGGACTCACTCCACTCTCAAAAGGGATACACATCCACCAGGCATAAGGCTTCAAGGCTCTCCTCTCCTGCTCTGCTTCAGAACTGTAGTGCCCACAGCAGAGGCCAAATACCTTGAATTGGAAAAGCCTTTCCTCATCCTCTCCACTACTCAGCCATGGTGAGTGGCTTTAAGTCCACCTAAAAAAGTCTTCCTGCTTCCCTCACAGTGCTGGCTATGAGCATGTGTGTCTCCTCCCACAGCTGGGTTCACAGCCATCATCTTTCTACCCCTCGCCATCAAAATATCTCAGACACAGAACACCCTATAAGCTGGAGCTGGATGGCTCTGGAGGTTCAGCCAAGGGTTGGCCCTCCAGAGAAGCATATCAGAGTCCAGACTGTGGATGAGCTTCCTCATCATCCAGCGAACTGGTCCAACCAAAACCTACTCCCTTCCCTACTGCTCCTGGTACATGTAATCCTGTCCGAAGGTCCAGCAGGTCCAGGACTGGTGTCCCTGTGCTGGCAGACGAATAAGGAAACAAGGCAGTTTACATGCACCGTGCATTCTGATCAGCTGTTTTGATTGGCGTGGTTAGTAATCATCAATGCTGCTCTACTCTACGTTAGGAGCATGAGCATGCCTCTGGAGCACTTGGAGTGCCAGGGAACCACCCTAGGAAGCACCAGTGAGGTGACCTCATCCTGGCTAGGAGAATGGTAGCGAAGTACAGAAATCAGCTCTAAAGCACATGGAGAGGTGCTGGATTTAAGCACTTTCAGATCAGGACTTCAAGTCCTGGGCACCACACACTCTTCTGTACAACACTCATGCAGCTCTCACACAAACGCATTGGGATTTCCACCTCTCTACTTGGACAGAATGCATCCCAAAGCTTCCTTGTTATGATCACCAGTAAGGACTCATAGCTCAGTCTTGGAAAAAGGGCAATTAAAGGATTTACAGATGCTGGGGCAAGCTGGAAGTTCAGGAGGGCAGCCTCAGCCCTGCAAAGACGAACCCAGTACATTCATCCCAGCTCCGAAGGTCCCCAAGGGCAGCAAGAGGAGCTGAGAGAACAGACCTCCAGCTCTCACCAACACAAAACCCCTCTGTTTTGCATTTCCAGAAGATGCAATTGCTTCCAGCCCTTCTGGGTTTTTGCTTCTGGGTGAGCAAGATCAGTGATAACACTGATTAGCAATGGTTGAAGAACCATGAGCTGAGTACTGGAGTGACAGCCAGAGGACTGCATTGCTGCTGCTGCTGCCAGCAACTACAATTTTAGAGTGATCATTACTAAGGAAACTTCAGACCCCCAGCCTGTGAAGCAATCTACCTATGAAGCTGTGAAAGAGAGGGGAGCTCAAGCAATGCAGCACCAACTGCTCTCAAAGCCCTCACCCAGTTTGTCTGTGGATGTGATAATATCGGCTGGAAGGGAGGAGTCCAGATCTGCATCCAAGATGCCCAGTGGATCGAGTTGTGCTACATGATGCCCTCGAATCTATGAAATGCACCAGGAATGGAAAGGAGAACAGGAACCAAAAGGGAGAGAAAAACAAAAGAGGGGAGGGGTAAAAAAGTTAAATTACATTAGAATTAATTTGCAGAGTAATTCTCACCGACGTTTGGAGAAACAGTTACTGGCGCATCATCAAAATTTACACAACTAATGCCGAGAGGATCAAGCTTTGCAATGTGGTGACCCCTGACCTGGAAGCAATAACACAGATTAAAACAAGTTAATTTAAGAGACATATCTAAAAAAAAAAAATTCATTCAGTTTCCCTCTTTACATTTTCTGCAGAACTACCCCAATTCTAGCTGCAGATGAAGCCTGAAGCAATTTGGTTTATTTTCACCTATAGCACATAGGAGAGTGCCAGCAGTCACCAGGACTGCTCTGCTCTACCTGACAACAGGTTTGGCAGGTGTACGGGGGGATGGCAAGCTCCTTCACAGCAGAGACAGAGTCTAAGGGTCTCCTGATGCTTTCCCAGCATCAGCACCATGTCCAACTTGAGCAGCCCCTTTCTACAGGTGCAGGAACTTCACACTGATGGTCTCCTCCTAAGAATCACAGGCACACAAAGAGGCAATTTGCACAGAAAAGCTGTGGTTGCCCCGTCCCAGGCAGTGTTCAAGGCCAGGTTGGATGGGGCTTGTGGAGGAACTTGGAAGGTTGTAGTAGATGTCCTTGCCTGTGGCAGGGGGGCAGCAGGGTAGAACAAGATAGGCTTTAAGGACTCTTCCAAACCAGACTGTTCTGATGTGTGGTGTTTTAAGTACATTACCAATCACATGGGCCTCCTTCACCTTCCTACTCTTTCATACCTCCATATACTGTCCTGAACCTCCCCACCTGGACATCTTGCTGCAGCTACAGCCCTACTGTGACACCAAGGCAGGGAGGGAGGTAGATTCTCACTATGGACAGTTTAGAAAAATATATCCAAGAGCCATCATCTTCCTGTACTGCCATTCAGAGCCTGAAGAAGAGATGGGCATGCTGAAGAGGTTATGGATTTTGTTTTCAAATCTCTGACTTCAAGCTTCTGCTTCCAATTACATCAGTCACTCCATATTCAAACTCAGCATCTGCCCGCCTGTTCCACTGGCAGGTGCTGCCTGAGAGCTGGCAGGGCGGTCATCTCTCATGGAATCAGCCATGCAGGTCCTCACAAACAGGTCTCGATGCTGATATTACCACAGTTGCAGTGGCAGGCACAGCAGGGGCATGGTCTTGGAGCCAGAGAGCTGGGCAGACCTCTGTACTCGCCCAGTGCTACAGTTCCTGCTGCATCTCATAGCCTTTTACATTGGATTTTCCCTGTACTTCAGCAGGAACACAACTGCACGGCACACGGGCTTCATCAGAGGTCCGGTGAGAAGCTCATGGTCACAACTGCACAGCATCTGGGTTCATTAACTTCTCACCACAGCCATAATTACAGCCCCCATCAATAAACCAGAGCATAACAAAAAATAAAAGGATAACACAGATGTAGAAACACATTTAAATACTCTCCAGAGTTAAAATACTTGCTAGCCTTCCCTCAGCCAGAGGATTTTTCTTTCCTGCTCCAAACTTGTTTCTCCCAGAAGGCTGACATGGCAGCATAGGTCTGAGCTGCCACCCATGAGCTCCACGGGCCACTTCCAGGTTGCAAATCACATGGAAATGTTTCCTGACCTTTTATTTTAGGACCTTGGAAGCTCTGTCAGCAACAGGGGGAAGCAGGATGGGTGCTCCATGCCACTGCTAAGCATGGCAGGAGCCCATGGCACAGGAGCAGCATTCCAGACAGCAGCAAACTACCCAGTGTGGAGAAGACTGCCCACTCCCTGCCACCCTGTTTGGATGACAATAGCTTTAATCTTCCTATTGTCCAGCAAAGCATCAGCTGAGCTTCTGCCCCAACAGACCAGCTGCTCCTATTCCTAATGAGGCAGCCCAGCTCCTATCCTGCATGCTCTGCATGCAAACACGTACTTCACTTGCACTAACTCCAGCCCACCTCAGCTACTGCAAGCCCCTCAACAAAGGACATGACCCTCCCCGGCACAAAGTCCCCTTACCTGATATGCCCTGATGAGAGATTGCACTGCAAGATGGTCCTCCACCAGTTTATCCACATTAGGTTGTGCCTGAACCAGGGACTGGGCTTGGGACAGGGTGGAGAGGCTGGTAGTCAGTGGAGGGGGGCTTTGGTAAGCGGTGCCTGGAGCAGCTCCAGCATTGGCGTTGCGAAAAAAGATGTCCCATGACTAGAAAAAAGGAAAGAAGAGACATCACCAGGGTCTTCACTTGCAGTCCAACACCTCCTCGGTCAAGGTTCCAAAGGTCTCTACTGCCAAAGCAAGGGACAGAGCTGCCTCCTCCCCTGTACCTCAGCTCTGCAGCCACTGCTGAAGGCACCATCCGAAGTGAAAAAAAGAGCACTAAAGCTCTCCCACTATTCCAACTACATCACTATCCCACTTCTCACCCATCTGGATTGTTTCTTCTGGCAGGAGGCCAACGCCAGAGCCAGCCCTCCCTTAGCAGTGATACCAGGACAGGACAGTCATATGCCATCCCTTGGCTCCGCTCTTGGAACTGCTGCCCTGAGCAATTAGCCCCAGCCTGGACTTCCAGCTCATTTCCTACTCCCCAGGGGAGGCCACTGCTCTCTAAATACCCCAATATTTTCTGAAAAATATTTCTGCAGTGTCATCAAATACACCTCTTTCTCTTTCCATGGTCTGAATGGCCAGAGACTTAAATCCCAGCATAAGCTGTGCTGTTCAGCCCTTAACCAGCAACAGTTTTGTTTTTCTATCTCTTCTTCAATTTCCCCCCATCTTTTTGGTGTCACCAATGACAGCACTATGGAGGTACTCCCATACCAGCTCTCCCATACCCAGAACAAGGCAGCTGCCACCTCTTCTCCTGTTCCTTCTGCAGATGGGCATATCTAGGTGTTAAGAAAACAAATCAAAACACTGGAAAAAAGCCCTGGACAGACTTGGTGTACTGTCATACTTTTCCAGCACCGTCTGAAAAGCCTGGAAGTGTCCCAGGCCAAGCTCAAGTTAACCAGTCTTCTTGTAGAAGCACCAATAGATCTGGCGAAGGAGAGAGCCTGGCCAAAGTCCAATCCACATCCTCCCATCACACTTGTGCCTCGTCTCATGTGCCACCAAATGATGAGGGCACAGTGGAACAGCAGCTGTGTGCCAGCACAGACCCAGAGAGCCAGCCACAGCAAGTAAATCCCATGGATTTGCACGCTGGCTTAAGCCCAAGGGTCTCCCCACCAACTGGGAGCTTGCATCCTGCACCTTGGAGAGCACCAAATACAGCCTTGGTGATTGGAGATGGGTGAAGCCCAGCCATCACCAAAGAGTTTAATTCAAGTAGAAAAGTGCCCTCAAAGCAGGGGTTGTTTGGGGCAGAAAACAGTTTTTGTCCCCTGGAAACAGGGTGGAGAAGACTGAAAACCTGCCTTTTGCTTGGAGTTGCCCCAGCTCAGCTGTTCCCCTTAGAGCTCCTCCAGCTGCAGCACTCATCACATGCCCCAGGAATGTATTTCCAGTCCCAATTTACTCAAACACCCCACTGTCCCATCGCATCACTGCACAAGGTGAACAAATTTAGAAATGGGTCACACTAAAGGAACATAAATAAGATCTGGAACATTTTTGACACTAACTGATAAACAATCACTCCCCCAAAAGGAAAAGAAAGGGAAGACAGAAAACACCCAACCCTGTTCTGACTGGCTAAAGAAAATTCCAGTGGAAAAGAGGGAGAGCTGCTTTTTGCTCCATCCCTGCTCTTCCCTTCCACAGGCTCACAGAGCTCCTGGGAGCCCCCGAAACTATGAGCTCCTGCAAATGGAGGGACAAGAACCCAGAGATGGGCTCTGTGCCCTTGGCATAGAGAGGAACCTTCTGGCCACTTTGCTCTGTTTGTTTCATGTACTGGCAAATAAAAACAGGCAGGAGAAAAGGAGCATCTGTCGACCTGTGAGGGGGGTGGGGACAGGGACAGAGCCAGGAGTGTTGCCTTCATAACTCCTCCCTTCTGCCACTCATACCTCTTGGAGTTGCAACTAGCTTCTGTTTTGGAAGAAAAAGTTCACTTTAAACTCTGCAAACAAGGTGTGGCACCGGCTGGGTCAGCTTGAGCACTTTCACTGAGTGCTTTATTGCCCCACAGAATGATGTCCCAGTGGCACAGGGCCGGCTAGAGCCCTGATAAGTGCCATAAAAACATCAACTTTCAACCTGCTGATGTTGTTTTGAATTCAGGAGAATCCAAGGGTTATCCCATGGGTTTCTGGGAAGCACAGAGGTGCCTCTGGAGCTCGTATCTCCCATGGAAGAGGCTGAATAGCCCCATCAGAGTTATCCTGCTTTATCACAGGAAAGAGAACTTTGTCTTAATTCAGCACTTGCCAAAGTACACCAGTAATAAACTCATGGGGTTATTTCCCTCTGACTCCTCTGTGACCATGGCAGCTCTGTGAGCGCTCTGCTTGCTTTTATACCCTGCATAGACGCATACAGGACAGAAGATACATAGATAAACATTTTGAGAGAGCTCAGATTCAGGGCATTTTTAGACAGTCCCACAGCTGCAACACAAAACATTAGCCTGGACTGGCTTTCCCAGCGCTCCTTCACTGGCAAAGTCAGATTGATGAACCAGCTGCCTGCCACACACCAGGATAGTTCAGGGCTTTAGAGGGATCCTGAGCTCAGTTCTGTGAGTGGAGCTCAGGGCAGGCTCCTCTACTGGGAACAGCCCCAAACCAGCTCACCAAACCAAACCAGCACCTTCTACCAGATTCAGCTTCTGAAGAAGGGTGTGGGCTCATACTGTAATGTCCAAGTTTCCATGCTTGGAGGTCAGGCATGCACAGCAAAGGAAGAGGGGTGATATTTCCCATCCACTGCAGCACTGAGGTTGCTTCAGGCTGGGACATGCATAAGGGACACACAGCTTCCCCCTTCAGCTCAGGCTGCTTCCTGCTCCTTCCCGTGCCACAGGCTCCAGAAGCATCAACCCTGCTTGGCATGGTCCGCAAGATCTGCCAGTACCTCCTGCTCCAGCAGGGAGAAGATGACAAACATCAGAACTTGAGCCTGCAGGAGGAGTTGCCTGAACCAAATTTAAGTCAGGTAACCTTTGCTGACAGCATGCAGTCAAGCAGCAGCCAATGGGTTCACGCCATGCACACTGCTGTGTCCTTTATCAACCTAGACAAGGACCTTACGTTTTCTCAGGTGTGATGGTGTCATCAAACCCCTTTCAGTTTAAAATCCCAAACACGGGCAAGTTAATGAGCCTGTTTTAAGGGCTGTCTCATGTGCAGATCCATACGGAGAGCTGTGTCCCTGTCCCCCAGCTCAACCCAAACTCCAGGGCTGCCGCTTAGGGAGCCTGAACCTCCCCCAGATGTATGCAAGTACCACCCACCTGCAGCCACAGGTGTTTGGCCACCTTCTCTGAAGACTATGATGTTGCTTAGGGTATGGGGAGACAGTGTGGGCTGTGCCAAGCACCCAAGATGGTCAAATGGAGGGCAGGAGGATGGTGCCCCCACTTCCAAGGGATGCAGTCACAGGAGCAAGCAGCTCTGTGGCAGCCCACTGGCACCCATCCCCCATGCCCTCCCCTCCTCTTTCTCCCACTCTGCTCTAATTTTTATTATTCTACTGTTATAAGCATGAAGTCAACATTTTTGTGAAAATCCTATGTTAAGAACTTTTTGGCATGTTCATTTTGGATGGGTGGGACCGGTGTCATTGAAAACACATCAAACTGTCATGAGTGCTGAGGCATAGGATTCCTTATACTCCTAATCACTCATTCACTCATTCTATCCTGGTCTGCACATGGCTCATAAATAAAGAAAATCCCTGCTCCGTATCAGGACATGTTCAAAACTGTCCTAAAAGTCCCCTGGGTAATGCTGAGACTTAGTCACTGGAGGAACATTTTCATTGTGAAATACTGAGGATGGGGAAAAACACTGTCAGGTTTCAGAACGCCTCCTCCCAGTTGAGCCCTCACCTGCTGGGCTCAGCCTCGCTGGAAGAGCTTCAGGGATCCAGATCAGGACAGACCTCTGCACATATCGCCAACAGCTGAATTGTTTTCCCAGTTTTAAGTACAGAAGCAGCTGGTGGGAATTCCTCTGGCCACCAGACCCTGTCCCCCACCCCATCTGTAGATCAGCAGTCTGGCTTTACACACACAAGCTCAAAGACAAGCTTAGCTACATCTGCCCCAACACATAACACCGCCCATGCCAGAGACAAGAACAAAAGCAGTCATCATGTGGAGAACACCCTCCTTGCCTCCTTTTTCCCATCAACCCTCTTGATGAGCCACCAGAGATGGGAAAAAAATACAGCATTGGGAGCTTGCTACAGGTGAATTCCCAGGAGCCATTCCTTGTATCCGCTTGTGATCCAGGATGCTGCCCGTGTCCCGAGCCCACGGCTTTCCCACTTGAACAGAAAAGGCTCCTTTTGGCTCTTGCTCAAGGAATCGCTGCTGTTTCTTTTAGACAAAGCGAGGCAGAAGGACCATCCACAAACATCCAGCTCCTACAGATGAATTCACTGTTCTTCAAGAGGTGGCACTTACCTGCACCCTCTGCTCAGATACATAGAGAAGTGAAGGTGACGTCCTGGCAAGGTTGATCCTTACCTTATGTACACTTTTGGGATTTTCCAGCCAAGCATAATACATTTCCTCCACATAGTTTGAACTAGTCCCACTCAGAAATGGTTCGGCAGCCACAGGTGCACTGTAGCACCTGAGCTGTTGGAACGTCCTGGGTGCTGCCGGTCTGTGTTGGGAAATTGTCTTTACAGTCTGTGAGGCCGTCAGTGGCCTCAGTTTTGCTGCACAAGTCCTTAAATTAAGCATTTTTGTCCTGTTGCCTCACACAAATTCCTGTTGAGGGAGAACAGAAAAGTGGGTTACAAATTACTGCAGGAGAGCACTGAACAGAGACCAGCCCCTCCTCCTCCCCTGAGCACAGAGAATCCATCTTAGGATCAGTTTTTAATTTGGATTAATCCATCCACCCTGTCCCACAGTGAGGTCTTTGATGGCTTGGAAATGCAGTTTTCACTTAGTACACCTGGCATGGCCGGTATGCCTCTCCCATCTCTGGCAGCATGGCATCATCATCTCCCCTGTCACAACAGTGCAAAGCAAATTCGCTTGGTGGGTATCCGACACCAGCCTCAAATGAGCCACTGCACACCAAAGCCACCCACATCTCGATTTCAGCTTCTTCCATCACGTTCCCTCCCAGGTAGGTCTGGGCTTCCATTTCTCTGACCAGTCTGCTCAACCAAGGTTTTCTTCTTTGTTTGTTGTCATGGGCACCAGGATACGGCAGGGAAGAAACCATCTACAGGGAAAATCCCTTGCAAAGTAGGGGTACAGTAGTGCAAAACACTTGAGAAGTGGGCTCCAGGAAAGACTGCTTCTCCTCAAAAGTCCAGACCCAAGAATATTAGTGCAGATGAAAGACCCAGAGAGGGACTCTCCCCTGCTCAGAGAAATCAGAAAAGTAACCCAGAGCTGGTGTGGGACTTTAGAGAGGTCCCACCTTGCAGCTTTCACTAGGGTATGTACTGGGTGGCCTGGAGTTAGCATGCTGGTTTGCCATAGGGTCAGCCATGGGGTTTTATACACATTCAACCAAACACCACAGCCCATGCAAAGCACTGGAGATTATCCTGAAGGAAGTGCAGGCACTTGGAGCAACTCTTCTTGGAGCTGCCCTTTCCACCCAGCTCCTTCCGGAAGAGGCAGGACCTAAGGCTAGAGGTGACCCAGCTGGCTGGTTTCCATATCCCAGACCAGTTTAACAAGCAGCAACCCAATGTCAAAGCAGTTATCATATGTTCACCAGATTAAAATGAAATTTCACAAGGGACTAGAAAAAACAACACACCTTCATGGCCAGCATTCTCCTAGCCAGCCTTCCAGGTTTGTCCTCCTGAATCTAGTTCAAACACTGATCTCTTCTCTGTAGTGACCAGTAACAGGACCCAAGAGTTGGGAGGCTTAGGTTAGATATTAGAAAAAAGGTCTTTACCCAGAGGGTGCAAATAGACTCCCCAGGGAAGTGGTCAATGCACAAAGCCTGAGAGTTCAAGGAGTGTTTAGACAATGCTCTCAGGCACAAGGTTTGACTCTTGGGTATGCAGGGCCAGGAATTGGACTTGATGATCCTTGTGGATCCCTTCCAACTGAGCATATCCTGTGATTCTGTAGTTCTGGCTGCCTGGCATGACAGGTGCTACACTTCCAATTGTAAAACATAAGGTTTTGGTTCAAAGAGCCTGAGGAAGACTCAGAGTCACTCAATTCAAAGCGATTGACAGATTTACTCATAGGAAAAAGAGAACCACTTGTCGTTTCCACCCTGCCCACAATCACACATGGCAAGAAAGGCCAGCAGGTGCAAGACCACAAGTGCTACAGCTTTGGGGGATCTCCCAGTTCACCCTCATCACATCTACACAGCAAAACGCACACTGTTATTTTTCTGAAAGGCTGAGAAAGTCAGAGATGTTTAGCCTAGAGAAAAGAAGGCTCCAGGGAGACCTGTGAGACCCTCACAATACCTAAAGGGCCCCCAAGAGAGCTGAGGAGGGACTTTAGACAAGGGCTTGGGATTGGGTTCCCACTACCAGAGGGTAGGGTTAGATGAGATGTTGGGTGGAAATTCTTCCCTGTGAGGGTAGTGAGACCCTGGCACCTGGTGAGGTTGCCCAGAGAAGCTGCAGCTGCCCCTGGATCCCTGGAAGTGTCCAAGGCCAGGGTGGATGGGGTTTGGAGCAACCTGGGCTAGTGTAAGGTGTCCCTGATTATGGGAGGGAGGTGGAACTGGATGATCTTCCCACTGATTCCATGGTATTTCAGAGAGCCAACTGAGTCAGGTGACAGAGTACAGGCGTGCATATGGCAGGGGAAAAAGCTTTAGGACAGAAGCAGTAGCATCATCTCCAGTTTCATGTCCAGTTTCGGTGCTGTCACTCAGCAGCATCCAGTGACCTCTCTGGAAAACAGTGAGGTTAATGCCAGTTTGACCCAACGTAAGCCGAACTAGCTGCTGTTTGAGCTTTGAGGATCTCTTGGGAAGGGTTAGCTAGGAACCTGGACAGAGACAAGCGAGCTTGGAGCTGGGATGACTGCAAGTTCGATCAAAATAGAGAACCAGAAGCAAGGACGTAGGAAACCAAGTCTGAGATAAGGGATATCAGGGTCACACAAGAATGCAAAGGTCACACTGGGAGTGACGGCTGAGGAGAGTGCAGAGGGGCAGCCAGTCACAGCCCAAACCTAACCAAAAGGTCACACCTCAGGAATGCCCACAACATATGACGGCCTAGAGCGTGCCAATAAGCAGATTAAAGTGCTAAATGTGACCCACCCGCAGCCGGGAAGGGGACGTCAGCCCAGACGGCAGGTACTTGGTAACGACTTGGGACTTAGGAACACTTTCTAGGTTAAAAACAGCACAAATTCCACCATCGCACAGCCACCGGCTGCAGCCACAGCCGATCCAGCACCGGGCATCTCGGGCCCGCGGCAGGGGAAGGCTTCAGGGCGGGCGGGGGCCTGCGTAGACCCTCTGTGGCCGCTACACGGCAGACAGTGGCCCAGCAGAGCCCTGCAGACATGTCCGCGAGGCGCCGCGGGCTCGGGCGGCATTCTGCGACCGAGAAACGGAACGAAGCGGCGCCGCGGGGGGCTCAGGGAGGGCGCGGGGCGTGAGGCGCGCGGCAGCTCCGCGTGCCGGGGGGCGCGGGAAGGCGCGGCGCTCCCGCTGCCCCAACCCCTCGCCCCCCAATCACCGCCCGCTGTCGCCGCCCGGACTTGGCGCCCCTTGCTGCCTATAGGACAGGAGGGAGTAGCCGAGCCTTCCTATTGGCCGAAGGGCTGCCCATCTCACTACAGTCCCGCCCCCCTCGCTCCCCTCCTCCCAGGCACCCGGGCGGCGCCAAGGACACCGGGGCGCGACCGCGGGCCCGCGGGTCCCCGGCCCAGCGCGGTCTCCGGCGCGACCCCCGCCCCGCTCCGGCGCGACCCCCACCCCTGACTCTCCCGCACGGCTGGGTCCGGACCCACCGTCCGGCTCCGCCGCGGAACCCACCGGCGCGTCCGTACGCCCCGCTCGTGGCCCCAGCTCTGACAGCGGCCCCGATCACCGGTCCCGCTCGGCCCCGCCCCTCCCTTGCGTCACCACGTCACGTCACCACGCCCCTTTTGCCACTCCCGTCGATCCCGGCCTAATGCGGCTGCGCCACCCGGCGAGAAGCAGTGATGGGGCCGGCCCGGGTAGGGTAGGGTAGGGTGGGGTAGGGTAGCCTCTGGGCGTTGGCTGGAGTTTGCTGTACGGTCTGGGGACCTCACTATGGCCACAGAATTCTCACCATGGCGTGGAGTCCGCTGTACGGTCTGCGGACCCTCACTATGGCTACAGAACGCTCACCATGGCCTGGGGTCTGCTGTACGGTCTGGGACCCTCACCATGGCCACAGAACTCTCACCATGGCCTGGAGTCCCTTGATATGGCCTGGGATTCCCGCCGTGGCCACAGAACTCTCACCATGGCCTGGAGCCCCATGTTGTAGGCTGGGGCTATCCACTGTGGTTCATGACTCACAACCCTCATCATGGCTTCAGGACCCCAACCATGGCCTGGGGACCTCTGCCATGGCCTAGGGACTTACACTGTGTTGTGGCGGACCCCTTGCCCTGAGGCACCTCAGGCTTTTGGGGATATCCCACCACATGTGACAGCCAGCAGATGCCCATTGGGCACGGGAGGTGCTCTGGGAGCTCTGCACTTCTCGCAATTTCCTGACAGTGAGTCATGGTGGTGCCAGTCTTGGCCACAGCGGCTGTGCAGGGCTGGAAGGCACTTTCAGGAAGTGAAACGGATGCCAGGAAAACACCCCAACAGCCCAAGTCCACGCAAGCCTGGCCACGCACATCCCCGGTCCTCCCAGCATGGTGCAATCTCCAGCACACCGGATGGACATGAGGATGAGGAGTGTCCCTAAAGGCTATGTCTATGAAGGCTATGTCCTCAGGGCACATAAGTGGGCACAAGAAACTTAGTAGAGAGCAGGATTCTGCACCCACTGGTGTTAGGACAATGAGGACAAGAGGGGTGACAGAAGAGACACAGTTGGCTGTGGCACCAGGGGTCTGGGCAGTGGTGGAAGAAGGTGTGGGGAAATGGTGGAGTGGCAGCACTTGCACCACCGGCCACTTCCGGGACACCCGCAATGCCTGGCCCTGACAAGGGTGGGTGTCATCACAGCTGGGCCGAGACTGGGATTGGGACTGGGGTTGGAGCTGGCACTGAATGAGTCCAGCGAGGCCAGATCTCTGCTGGGTCAACCGAATGGCAGGCTGGCACACGGTCACAGGCCCCACACATCATCCTCAAACATCCTGTCTGCTCTCTGCCCCACACACCGGCCCTGGAGCATCCTTCTGCTCTGCTCCACAACCCTGCTGTGCCCCATATTCTGGTCCTAGAGTAGCCCCTGCTCTGGTCCATGCTCTGCCTCCTCACTACACTGCTTGGAGGCAACCAGCTCCTCCAGTCCTCCAGTCTCAACAGAATAATTGGGCAAAACAGGGTGTTGCGAAACCTGGAAATCCCACTCTGACGGTGCTTCCTCCTAGAGGCTCTTGAAAACCAGCCACACTGACACTGGGCTCAGAGAGCAGCCAAGCAGCACTGCAGGCAGGACAGGCAGGAGCAGGCAGCCAAGTGCCTCAGAAGTTTGCAGGTACTGTGAAGTCTCTACCCAGGACTCTGCAGTCAGTGGCGCCGATGGCATTCGTCCCTGATCTGGACACTCTGGAGAGCAGCAGGTAAGAACAGTCATGCTGGAGAGGACTTTGGGGATGTGTTGCTGCATTCCTCACCCTGACTTCCCCATCTCCCTTTGCCTTTTAGCCTGAATGAGGAGACGTTGTATGGCCCAAATTGTCCCTGCCCACAGAAGGTAAAGCTGGAGCAATGGGAGTGTGGGGTCCATGTTGTATGGAAGCCAGGCTCTCACCCTGCATCCCCTTTTTTCCCCAGAAGCCCAGACTGGACTTGGAGGTGACATCACCTGGGGTGGACATCCAGGTGAAAGTGACAAAAGGACACCATTCCAGGACCTTTCGCCAGGCTGCCGTCCTGGTGGCTGCTGTGACCAAGCTCCTAAAGCAGCCATCACACAACGACTTTGCTGATAGTGACCTTGGCAGCTTCTTCAATGATATTTTTGGTATGAGGTTGATGTCAGGGGTGTCACTCCAGCCAGAGGATACTCTTGGACCTGGGAGCAGCATCCTCCTGACTCTCTTACTCCCCACAGAGCCCATCTCCTTCCAGTGCATCACGGGCAGTCATACCAGGGCACCTGTTTTCCGCTACACTCGCTCCCAGTCCTTCGACATCCTGGACATAGATCACAAGTGCTTCGTACTGGAGTCACCCACCCAGCTGGTGGCCCTGCACCTGCAGGGGCCCTCTGCTGGACGGAAAGGTGAGACCATACGCTCCCATCCCAATGTCCCTGTCCTCAAACCCAGGACCACCCAGGAGCCACCCCACAACCCCATGACAACCCATTTCTCTCTTCAGTGAAGCTCGACATTGCTCTGTACCGTCCTCGGTCATCGCAAGGCGGTCCAGGGTCTGGAAGGGTGCCAGTGGCGTTGGGTATCAAGGGCTACCAGCTCTACATGTCATGTGTGATGAGTGACGCTAAGCCCGTGCTGCAGCTGGAGGTGAGCAGGGGGTCCCATCAGTTTGTCCTCTGTGGAGCTGGGGGCTCCACTCCACCTTGACCCCCATTTCAACTCCCCCGCCTATAGGAAGCTGACATCAGGAGGGATATTGAGAGTGTGGAGCTGACCCGCTTCATCTTCTACCGCCTGGACAGCCCAGCTGAGGGGACCACCCGCTTCGAGTCGGCCGCCTTCCCCGGCTGGTTCATTTGCACATCCCTGCAGCCCCGCCAGCCTGTCGGCATC
Organism: Sialia sialis; assembly: GCA_009812075.1. NCBI lineage: Eukaryota > Metazoa > Chordata > Aves > Passeriformes > Turdidae > Sialia > Sialia sialis. Next base: position 53,287 of record VRYO01000516.1, read on the forward strand.
ACGAACACCCCAGACCAGGTGAACATTGCTACCTATGAGCTGAGCGGGCGCTGAGGACACTGCATCAACCCAACCGGCAGTCACCGGTTTTCAGGCTGTATGTACTAAGTACAACCCTCTGGGACACAACCCCCCTTCCCCATCTATTTCATGTGAAATAGCAGCTCTGGGCCCCATGGGCTCGAGCCATCCCAATCTTATTTATTTACTGTGTCTGCCCATTGCTTTGGTACTTATTTATTGTGCCTCCTTATTTATTTTTGCTTTGAACTTGTGTGTGTATGGAGGTCGAAATAAAAAGTTTTCTAAGACAGCATTGCTCAACTCATCGTTCATGGGGATGAGGTTATGGATGGGAAAATCCTTCTGCTTTGTCTGCTTTTTGGGTAAAAACCCAGGGAGTGATGGGCCACCCCTTAGCCCAGGGATCACCCTGACCCGTGCAGGGCCCTCCACTACTCTGTCTCCATGCCCACATCACAGCTGGGAGGTGACTGGGATGGAGCCCCGGCAGCTGCCTGGAGCTGTCTCCTCTGCCCCAGCTGCGGCCAGGACATGGCATGGTGGGCCACAGTGCAGCAGGGCGTGGCATTACAGGATGTGGCATGATGTCACATAGTATGATGTGGTGTACCGTATCATATAATTTCACACCACACCGTGCCTTATCATGTGTGCTGCATACCATGGTGTGCC
>VRYO01000516.1:54874-116056 GCA_009812075.1 Sialia sialis
AACTCACACTTTTACGGAGTTGCAATGCCAATGGGAATTTATTGATTAAAAGAGCAAGCAATAGCAGGCAAGTACAGCGCTGGGTGTGGCTGGGGAGTCTCTGCCCCTCTGCAGCCAACAAACAAAAGTTCAATTCTCAGTCTTTTTATCCTCTTATTCTTGTTAAAGACGTCAGTCTTCCGATGTATTTTGCGGATGCGCACCTTGTTGTTAGGGAGCCTTCTGTCTTCTGGTGGTCGTGGGAAAAGGCTCAGTGTTTCTTCCTCAGCTTTTGAACAATGGACTAAAAACAACTTTTCCAAATGTGGTTAGACCACTTTTCTGACAAGCTCAGTGGCCCCAACGTGACAGCTTTATATTTTCCTGCTATTTACACAATTCTTATCAATTGATGAACAAATGATTCATGCAATAAACCAGTGGAAGGTAGTGTGGGGGCATTGGAAGTATTATATTGGTGATTCTGTGTCTCGAACACACCCTTTGGAGAAGCGGAAAAAGTTAAAGGTTTATTTTGTACATCCCTTTGTATAGAGTTTTACGAACTATGCCCTATTGGTCAGTGACAAACTGTTACTTGCTAATAATTGGTCAGTTCAGAGGAGGTGTCTACGTGCAGGGAAGTTTTTTGTGAAATATTGTTTTCATTCTTCCACTGAGACAGTTGGCAATTGTTGAAACAGGTGCAAGAAACAGTCCTAATCTGTAGAATTCTTTCGCAGGGAAACACGTTGTTTCTTGCCATTGCAGGACTCATTTCTCACAAAGTTGGTAGCACTCTCACAGTTTATGTTGGATTAAGTCAGAATTGTTGGATTAAGTCAGAATTCAGCCTGCTGTTAGCCACCACAAAGGAGTGACTTGAGTGGTGATGTTTCCCAATGGCTGGTGGTGTCTCTTCTGCATGTTTTATGAGACTCTGAAACTTTCTCATCTCAGCTCCTGGCTCTGGCTGAACAAGCCTTGCTGCTAAAACTTCAGATCTGGAACCAGATCTCAAGGAAAGGGTGATGGGAATCTCACCACTGGTTTTTAATGGCAGCTTCCACCTGCCTTTTGAATATGTTAATATCACAAAGGGACATTTTCTGTGCATCTGGCAGGAAAAGGTGAAAAGAAGCAGGATCAAAGAGCACAAAGACCACACCAGTCCCTGCTGCTAGGCTCTGGGAAACACCATTAATGTAATAGAAATGAGAGAAGATTCATGACCTTTCTTTTTGGCATAGAGCAGCACTTGGGCAGAACAGAGGATGGTCCCCTCACTCTCTAGGCTCTCTCTTACAGAAAAAAAACTTACGCAGACATTAATCTTCCCAGAGGGCTGAGTTGCTACCCTGGAGCATAGCATGGGAGAACACCACAGCTGGCTGCTGTTGGAGAGATCCAGTTCTGTGGGGAGGAGGAGGGGAGGACAGAACTGTGGGAGCTGACAGTGGCCTGCTGTTCCACCTTCTTGCTTAGCTTAGCCAGTGCCTGGACAGCTGCAGGGCTTGTGGATTAACCACACTGCAGTGAACTGTGATCAGGATTCTCCAGGCACCATTATGATCTGCAGCATGGCCTCAGGGCGGTTTGGGAGCCTCCAAACCCACTGCAGGAATCATTTTGGTTAGTTGTGTCATCCATGGGAGTTTTGTGACAATCTTGGATGTTAATGGCTTGTGTTGCTTTTCTGTTGCCACATAAAAGAAGAAGAAAAATGTGGTAGTATTCCTTGACAGGTTTTTGATTTCTGAAAGCTAGTCCTAAGATCCTGTGCCTGAGGCAACCAGCAGTGGGTTAAGTATTTAACTCTTTCTGCTTTTCTGATGGCTGATAAATAACCTGATAACTTGTTGGACTTTTACAGACCCTGCTTAAGGAACTGGACCAATCACCTGAATTTACCCTTAGAACCAGTTTCTAAACTCAAGCACGTAAGTAGGAAGCTCTTGAGTCCTTCATGCTTTTAAGTGAGTCTGAGGAGAACAGGGTCTCCTATCACAAATGAGTGTTTTATGGTTGCTTAAAGAATCACTGGCAAAGTTATCAGTAAAAGCAGGTTTAGTATAAAAGTGAAAGCACAACAAAGTTCATTGTCAAACTTCGCTCTACTACAACTTACTGGATGGTTAAAGCACCTAGAGAAGAAGCAAGCTAAAATCTCAATCAATCAATCTAAAACCAAAACCAACCCAAAAATTATCGATGTGAAGGCTGGGGAAGTGGGGCAGGGGAAGGGAAGGATAAGAACAAAAAGGAATAAGGAGTGTCCATTGAGTCACACGATTCAGAGCAGACTGCCTTACTTATCTGGGCACTGGACTTGACCAACAGTTTGGGCTTGAAGGTTTTAACAGCATTTAAACTTTATCTATTCGTTAAGTGCTGTTAGGTTAAACAATTTAACTAAGGATTAATATAGAATTTACTGTAGCACAATAATAACTTGCTTACAGGCCTGACATTAAAATCTAAGTACAATAATTTCACAATTATAAGCCGCACATCCAGGTAGCCGAGTAGACCACCGGATTTGTCCATATATAAGCCGCACCCCAATATAAGCTGCATTTTTTTTTTTTTTTTTTTTTAAAGGAGGATCCGTGTGTGACAAAGTAACAAATTAGTAACAGAATCGTGCCAGCGTGGGGTTTAGTGTCAGGTGCTCAAGTTGCAAACAGTTTTCATAAACCAACAAAGCCTTTAAAGGCAGCCCCAGGCACCCTCCCCAGCTGGCTCTCACTTCTGGATTGGCATTTCGCTGGGATTTGTCCATAGATAAGCCACACCAGATAATTAGCCGCACTACTGGGGTAGGCTGGATTCTTCAATGAAAAAGGCACAGCTTATAATTGTGAAATTACTGTACTTAAGAACCAAGGAAAGCCATGGAACTCATGGAACATTTGCTCTAGCATACTTACACACATATAGACCTAAAGTGTTTGTATAAGGTATATATCTGTGAAAAATTCCCCTTGAATTCAGTGAAGGACTCATGTTGGTGCCTTTGTGTCTTCTAAACAGGCAAAGAGTTGAGCCTTGGGGAAAGGGGGTATCAGCCCAGGCTCTGTTAACATCCTTTGTTGTTCCTCCAAGTGCAGCAAACATTAGAGTTTGCTGGCTCTGAAAAGCCCCACTCAGAGGGAAATGCTGGTCACAGTCCACAGCAGTCCAAGAGAGCTCAAAAGGTCTCACTTGGGATTGCTGCTTATAGGGTCACAAGAGAATGTACAGTAATTTTACACATATAAGGCAAACTTCCAGGTAGCTGGGAAGCCCACGGAATTTGTCCATATATAAGGCGCACTTCCAGCTTTGGATCAAAACTTCAGTCAAAAAGGTGCACCTTATACATGTGAAATTATTGTACTTCAGTAATAATAATTTTTCATTCTGGCTGCAATTCAGATCTGTAACTTGTTTTGAAAACCCTAAATCAGGGTCATGAGTTCCTGACTGCTAATGGAGGACCTAACCACAGATTGCTGAATTGCTGGCAATGAGTCAGCTAGCTATTTTTCAAGGGAGTTTAGCTTATTTAGGAGCTTCAATTTGGGAGACTGATTCTTTGCTTATGTCCTGGTGGGTGTTGTGTTGTTGTTCTCTTTGTCATGCTTTGTCACATGACTGTCCCCTGAGCAAACTGTAAAGGTCTAACCAAGCTATGCTCTCCTTGGAGGTGAGGGCTGCTTTGTCTTTCCAGGTTGACAGGAGCAAGAAGGGTGTGTTTGGGAGTGTGATGGCAGGTGCTCAGGAGGATGGCAGGCTTGGAGCCAGATCCATGCAGCACACTGGCCACACTCTTCAGAAGAAGCCTTCAAATACATCCCAGGGAGCAGGAAGGGTACAGACAGGGAACATCATGATGCTTCCTGCTTCTACACAGACTAGTGGCAGGCTCCCACCTTCAAGCTCTGGTCACCTAAACCCAGAAAGGAACCAGAGGCCTGCACAGGAGACTGTCACTGCTGCAGCAGCTCAGGTGGGAAGTGACCACCCGCCTCCTGGAGCACCTCACTCTCTGAATAAGGGGTTTCAGGGCAGGCTGGTCTGCCACAAGGAAAACCTTGACCCAAGAGCCTCCACATCCCTGGAGCCAATCAGAACTTTCCAATCTGATGCAAACAGTGTCAGGAAGTTTGGAGTCTTGGCCCAGAGGCAAATTTCAGCTGTAACATCAAGGCCTGTTCTGGGTCCAAAAGGAAGAATTAGTAACCAGCAGCCTAAGGAAGAGGCAGTTGTGGACAAATTCAGGAAAACCCTGCCGGAATCGAAGAACATATCTCAAAATACAAGTATCAGAACTCAGCCATTGCAGCCCTCTGGATTCCTTCCTGCTTCTGCTAATTTGCTACATAAAAAGTCTGGGACAAACCAGGGAAAAACTACTCTGGTGAGGCAACCTGGCACAGCTGCAGGGGGAGGTCTTAAAAACCACAGCCAACTTCCTGCAGCAAGAAGATCTCCCGGCAAGCCCCTGGGTATCACAAACCTGGAAACCAGCCTGAACCCAGGTGTCACTTTGCCATGGTCAAGGCCTACAGTTAAAGAGGGCATGGACAGGAAGGACATGAGGGTGGTGCTTCCTGGACACACAGCAGCATGCCAAGGGACAAGTCACCCAAACCAGTCCTGCAGCTGGTTACACAGCTCCAAAACTCACATACTTGAGGATGATTTGCGGGGAGAGCAGCTTAAACCAGAACTGCCGAAGGCAAGTGGCATGCAGGCTAGGCGCATTCCAAGGATCCCATCAGCTGCAGACCGTAAGTAAGTGGCAGCTTGGGCCACCTGCATCTTGTCTCCAGGACACAGCAGAGTTTAAAAGGTTTGACTGGGTTTGAGCCTGCGCTATCCTGCTGAAAACAGAGTCCAAAGTCTCTTATCGGAGAAGGCTTGTTGGGAGGTTGATGCCCTGAAAAAGAAGGGGTTGGGGGTGATGTTGGATGGTACCCTGGGTTCCTCTCCCACTGATTCAGTAAGCGGAAGGAGAGTGTGTGGCCACTCTCCTGCTTTGGCCTCAAGGCTTACGCTTGAGAGTGTTTTCCTTTCCCAGTCCAGAACTCAGGTGTGTTTTTGGGACAGATATACTGATTCTTTTTAAGCAGCTGAAGTTGGCTGAAGGGAGATCCTAAGGAAAACCAGCCACCTCTTGCCAAGGTACTGTCTACTGGGGTGGTAACTGTGATCTTTTGGTCTTTGGACAGGAAACAGCTGGAGGAGTGGTTGGCATCCAAAGGCAAGAAATACAAGCGACCACCAATGGCACAGCTTCAGAAGCAGGCAGTGAAACCATCCTTTAGGAAGGTCAAAGCAAAAGCAAATCAAGAGAATCCAGAGCAGCACTGCCAAGTGATGATCAACAGTGTATTAACTGAGTGCCTGAAGCTCATTGAGGAGGTGGGAATGGGAAAGGAGCTGCTTAAATGAGCTTCTCCTCTCTTGGAACATGCCAGGGGATGAGGGCTGCGTCCCTCCAGTAGCTAGAGAGGTTGGGAGCAAGTGTTTAGTTGCCAGAGGGGAAACAAAGGAAAATAGAAGTCCTCATAAAGTTATGGGTTGGCCAAAGGTATGCAGTGGGCTGTACCAACCAGGAGAGTGCAGAGGTGCCCTGTCAAAAGAGACTGTTCTGGTTTAACCCCAGCCAGCAGCCAAGCCCCATGCAGCTGCTCACGCAGTCCTCCACTGTTGCAGTAGACCTCTCATTAGGAGTAGAAATGAGCCAAGACACACACTTACCTTGAAAAGTGTCCTAGTTTATTCTTCTTTATAGCTTAGCTATCCTGACTGACTACAGCAAGCTCCTACTGTACAGTCCAAGTGCAGGCTGATTGCTGGTTATTTCTTGCTGTACTATGACTGCAAGTATTGGCTTGGAGACTCCGAACACAGGCTTTCACCTAGCTCAACTGTGACTGCAGGCTCCAACCCCATCAGACCCAGACTGTCCTCACAGAAGGTCTTTTGCTAGCAGTAACTCTCTTCCTTGTTTTGTTCATTTTTGTGTCTCTCTGGATCATTCCTTCTCCCTCGAGGCTCTCTTTCTCTGGGTCCTCCTTGACCAGCCAAACCACTCCTTTTATCACACTTACCTTTATTAGTCACAGCTGTGACCCATTAAGAGCAAGGCTGTTTCTCTTCTTTGGTAATTACTACAACTGTGACTTACCAGGGGCAAGGTCGCCTGTAATCCCTTCTTCCACACCTACACTCCACCAGCAGGGCTGAGGAGAGAATCATAAGGGTAAAAGAGAAATAATTAGTTGATTGAGGTAAAGACAGTTTAATTGGGAAAGCAAAAGCTGCACACACAAGCAAAGCAAAACATCAATTCTCTGCTTCCCATGACAAGGCAGATGTTCTACCCCCTCCAGGAGAGCAGTACATCACATACAGTAGGGACTTGGGAAGACAAATACCATCACTCCAAATGTCTCCCCACTTTATATACTGACTATAGGGTCTGGAATATCTCTTTGGTCTGTTGGAGTCACATCTCCTGGCCGTGTCTCCTCTCAGCTTCCCACACCTCCCCAGCCTCCTTGCCAGCATGGCAGCACAAAAAGTAAAAGAGGCCTTGGCCCTGTGCAAATCCTGCTCAGCAATTATGAAAAAACCTCTTATTATTGTCACCGATTACAGTGGAGGCACAACTGATACCAGCATCAGTCACTTATTATCCCTTATTATCTTAAAAGCTCCTCTTACCCACAAGCAGCTCCCCACAGCATTGGCTGCTTCTCTCCTGCCCTCTTCCTTCTTTCTCCTTCTACCTTGCCAGCTAACTCCATCCTGTCCCTTACACAGCCACCTAACCCTGCCTGTCCCTTGCATAGCATGGCCAGCAGACTCCCCTCAACCAACTAACCCACTCTTTTATAACACCCATCCTCTGTGGACGGGCAAGGCTGCTTCCAGTCTTCAATAATTAGCATGGCCGTAATTCATCAGGGGCAGGGTTGCTTGAAATCCATTTTACATCCTGTCATCACTGTGTTTCTCACAAATCCCAAGTACAGCCCCATACCAGCCACTGAGAAGGAAATTAATTCTACCCCAGCCAAAGCCAGCATGGCCCTTGTATGTGTCACTGACAGTGTCCTGGAACTGGGCAGTGCAGTCTGCAGCAGCAGCCCTGGCTGATTGAGTCAGCTTGAGGTAGATCCCTGGTGGGTGTCACAGCTTGAGGTATGGCCCTGGTGGGCAAGAGCTGCTGCGAAGCTCTTGCTGCTAGCCCTGCTCCTGGGTTTACTGGCCCCAGTTAATGCCAGCACTGGAGTTTATCCTTTGACACCCCTCTGCAATACTAGACTCAATTATCCAAGAGGAAGATAGAGGCCCGACAGCTTTTATGTGCCATGGTTATGTAAGGAGACTTGCAAACCCAGACTTTTGAGGCATTCCTCCTGGAGAGTGCTGGGAGCCACGGTCAGGCACAGACTGCTTCCTGGTGCACACACTTGTCTATGCCATGGACACCTCTCTTCAGGCCCTTACCCTTGTCTTTGCAGGGTGTCTGTGCAGAGGAGCTCTCAGCAGTGATGTCCCTTGTGCCCCAGGCAGAGAAATTTGCCAAATTCTGGATCTGCCAAGCAAAGCTGCTGGCCCGGAGTGGCCCCTTTGACGTGTTGCGGCTGTACAGAGAAGCAGTCATTGCTGGGGCTGAGGTGAGTGGGGTATGCCAGCTCCGTCTGTTCCCTGCCTCTGCTCTGGAGGGCTTCCTCTAGTTCCAGGGGCCAGGTTTTGGAATTACATAAGCAGCATTCACTGGTGAAAAAGTCCTTTAGAGCTGCCAGTCCTATTCCTTGCTGGAGAATGTGTCCATGCAGGGTGTGCAGCTGGCCAGTTGTGCTGGATGCTGATGGTTCCCACTAGGCAAAGGAGAATCCTGCAGCCTCTTCCAGCTGTCCTCAGCACAGGGTGTTCTGGTGCAGCAAAAGCCTTTCCTCCTATTCAACTGGAATTCTGGTCTCTTTTCCCATGCCAGACCTGCCCTGACCTATGTTCTGCTTTTCCTGCAGCCAATCGAGGAGCTCAGGGAAACTGTTCTCAGTATTTTGAAGGATGCAGGCCAAAAACTGGAAGGTAACCTGAACGTTAATGGGTTGACTGGAGCATGGGCATGTGGGGGCTCCCTGGTGTTGCCAGCTGGGAAGCAAGAAGGTTTGCTGCCTGTCCCAGCACCTCACCTCCTGAGGAGTGTTGTGAAAGTCTGGAATCCTGATCTGAAAAATGAGACACTGTTACTCTGCCTGGGCTAGGGAGGGTCCTGAGCCAGCAAGCCTCTGCAGGCAGGCACCTTGCCCTGGTACAGAGTGCCAAGGTGTAATCCCTTCCCAGCAGCTGCTCTCTGCAACTGGTTTGCCCTTGTCCTCTCCTGCCAGGAGAAAAGGCAGAGGAACCCATTCTTTGGGAGCCTAGGAGGTGTTGTCCAGATGGGAGGCAGCCCATAGCATCGACTCCAGGTCTGGTGGGGAGGCCCATGACCTCCCTTCCCCTCTCAATCAAGTTACAGGTTACACCTGCATCCAGGTAAGGTTGAACCTCCTGTTGTTGGTAGCACACACCCTCCATGCCAGTGGTCTTCTGCAGGGTTTACCCAAGGCTCTTGTCCTTTCCATAGAGGAAGGGAATTCCTGGAAGGCCCAGAATTGAAATTTCTGACACCTGTGCGGCGCTCATTACGGATTGAGCGGGCTGGGAGTCACTACCCAGAGATGTTGAAGGACCATGATCCTGTGGTATCATCCCTCAGTGAAATCCTGGATGCTGAGGAGATGACTTGCTTCTTCTTCCGGAAAAACCTGGCTTTGCCAGAAGTGACAGAGCTGGAGGGTTTGAGTCCATATCCCCTCAAGAGCCCCTGAGGGGTTCCCAGTAGGCACAGGCTGCCTGCCCACCATGCTGCCTGGTACACACTCCCCTGACTGCTCTTGCTCCCCTCAGATGTAGAGGGGAACAAGCTTGTCTTAAATATCTAAATTCTAGTATCTAAATAATATTAAAATTTGCAGTAGAGATGTGTGTGGGCTAGTGAGTGGTGTGGAGACACCAGCTATGTCTCCTGGAACTGTGTCCCCCAGGACTGCCCTCAGCTCCTCTGCCATGACACGCACACTGGTTTTCCTGCTGTAGAATGGCATCAGTTGGACTGCGATGTTCCAGGTACCTCTCAGTGTCTGGAAACAATGTCCTGAGCTATTTGCTCTGGAACTGTCTCCTGCCTTACCTGGACAGAATCTATATGTCCCCTATTGAGAGGCATATATGCAGCCCCATGTTTAGAGGCACAGGTGGTAGCAATGGCTCTGCCTGAGGGGCTGAGGGACCTGCAGTACCCCTGAGATTGACAGCAGCACCAAGGGTTGCAGAGGACCTTGGGATGCAGCAGGCCAGACCCCCAGCTCCTGGACGTGGTTGGGGTCTTGGGACAAATGAGCCTTGTAAAATGCACTCAGAACCCATCTACTGCTGTCCGTGCTCTTGGAGCAGGCAGCACCACAAAGTACTAGGCAAGAGGCTGGCAAGGGGATTGGCAGGTGCTCTCTGCTGAGAACAGTGACCACACAGTGCCCTACTGTCATCCACCCAGCCCCAGCAAGCGGTGGTCCTGGCCCCATCACCTTCTTTTGCCTCCTCTTTCCTTCACGATGCACCCAACCCCAGCCTTGGTTCAGCATCTCCACTGAGTCGTGGCTGCTGGCAGAAGTCTCGGAGCAGTGTGCCAGAGGTCTGGCATGGGGCTGGCTCCACTCTGTGGAGCACTGCTGGTCTTGCCCCCCTCCTCTGCAGAGGTGGGGATAGCTCAGGGCCACCACCTTCTACCCAGGGGCTTGTGCTTGTCCCAGCTGCTGGGCAAGGATTTGGGGACTACCCTTTGCTCCCACCTCTCAGGCGCAGGGACAAAGCAGTTTTCCTTTAAAACAGCTAATTTTATGTCTCTGCAGTGCCAGGAGTTTTGAGTATCTTTTATAAATAGAAAAGGGTAGGAAAAAGAAGAGGGGAAGAGCAGGTGAAGGGGGTTCCATTGGTACAGCTGTCACCTCCACAGCCCCACCCCAGCATTGCAGTGCTCAGGGCCTCACCCAGAGGCTAAAGGAGCTGGAGCTGCTGGGACTCCAACTGCTGCAGTGGAGCTTCCAGTAATACTGCAGCAGTGGCACTGCCTGTTCACCTGGTGTTGGTGGGCATTGAGCTGCTGGGAGAGGTAAGAGTTAAAGGGGCACCAGGCAAATATGAATTAAAGGGGCAGGAGCTAGCAGGCTTTGTAGGGGGAGGAATTCTCCTGGCTCTGGGCACAGTCAGGAGAAGGTTCCAACTGCCCAGGCACAGGTGTGACAGGGCTACCAGCCATTCTGTAGCCACCAGAGATGGTAGCTGGCCATGAGTGGCTTCAATCTAGCAATGCAAGTGATCCAGGGCCACTGAATGCCCTCATGTGGGTCGGGCACCAGGCATGGCAGCAGTTGGGGGTGTGCTCAGGCTTCTCCGTCATCTTCCTCCTCCCCACTCGAGTCCTGGGGGACCTGAGACAGTGCAGAAGGGGCCCAGTGGGTATAGGACCCCTAGGGCATCAGGGGTGGCAGGACACCCATGTCCTTCTGCCCATCTATTCCTTGCCACCCACCTGCTGGCCAGGGTCACCATGCGAGGCCAGCCAGGGAGGAAGGGCAGTGACTGTGTCCCCTGAGTCCGGGCGAGAGTGCTCCACTGTTGACTCATGGGCCATCTGCAGGGGTGGGGTGTACAAGGCTCCCAGAGCTGGCACCAGCCAGCCAAGGGGTTGGGTGTCCATGGCTCCCTCAGGCAAGGAGGGAAACTGAGGCACAGTGGGTAACCAGCAGGGGCTGGGGCCTGCATACCAGGACAGGGGGTGCCCGGAAGAGGTAACTGAAGGGGTAATAGAGGAAGTTGATGAAGGAGGCAGCGTAGAGGTCTGCGTAGCGCATCAGCTGGTTGGCAAAGAGTGTCTGGCGTGAGCCACAGCGGAAGAGGCTGCCCATCTTCCCATAGCACATGTCCATCTCATGTGTGACTTTCTGTGGGTGAAGCAGGACAGTCAGGGCACCTAACGGCCCCTGGGGAGCCCCCCATGGAGGAAGTTGTGGCAGGGGGGTGAGCTGAGGTGCGTGTCAGCCCTGGGTGTCACCTGGATCTGACGCTTGATGGAGCTGATGTCTGGGCGCTCACTACTGCCACTGTCTAAGTGCCTGGAATGGAACAGACCAGGCTAATGGCTCACCTGGTGGGTTCCCCACAAGTGCTCCCACCCCTGCCTGTCTTCCACCCTAACCAACTCACTGGTACAGCTCAGCCAGGAAGAGATCCAGGCTCCGCAGCTCCTCAAACAGCTCTGCAAGGGCAACAGCCAGCTCAGTGCAAGAGCATCGCCCACTGCCCACCACAACCAACAAAGAGGGTCAGGGCATGGCCCACTGAGGCAGTTTTGCCATTGAAGGGTGTAGGAGGCTCCAGGCCACCTCCCCTTGCATGGCAAAGTCTGTGTCCCCAACCCAGCACTGCTCACCACTCTTCTCCGTCCAGACCTGCAGCTCACGGGCCAGCTCAGGCACCACCAGAAAGGTGCGCCAGCCCTGCCTCTTCTTGGATTTGAGGATGTCCCCAAAGATGTGGTCCCCCATGTAGAGGATGTCTTTGCCCTTCACACCCAGGAGGTCACACACCACATCTGAGGAGCCTGTGACAGCCGGGGGTCAAGGTGGGGGGTGGGCATGTCCCCCTGTGCTGCCCACAGAGCCCGGACAGAGCCCAGCTGGGCGCTTACCACCGGAGTAGACAGTGCAGTGCTGGAGGGGGCCAGTGTATGTCCCAATGCGCAGCTTCCCCGTGTCCTGTAGGACAAGAGGACCCCAGGATGGGGACACTGTTACCTGGGCCTGCTTGGTGTCCAACCAGCCTTAGTGCCTAAATAATGCCCACCACCCCAACTAAGCTTGCAGCAGGGGAGAGGTACCCACCGTGTCGACTTGGCGCAGGACAGTGCCCTCAGCAAAGAAGAGGGGCTTGCGGGTGTCCACCACAATCAGATCGAAATAGGACCTCCATGGGCGCTGTGGGACATCAGCCTGCGCATGATGGGGAGGGGGTCAACAAGAGGGTGCTGATGGACACCCTGCACCCTCCACCCAGCCCACATGGGGACAGACTCGCCTTGTCCTCATTGCTGAAGTCAAACAGGTAGGACATGATGGCCTGCAAGGACATCTGGCATCATCACTGCTGCCCCCAGGGCACCTGTGGTTCAACACCTCCCCTCTGCCTCCCCCATCCAGGGCAGGCGTGGCCTGGTGGTGGAGGATACTGGACATCCCCTACTCACGTCAGTGTAGGTGTAGTCACTGTTGGTGGCCAGGAAGATCTTCCCCACCTCCTTCATGCGGCTCAGCAGCAGTGGCACACGGGGCTAGTGAGGGGCAAGTCAGTGCGGGGGAGCACAGGGGGAAGCACAAGGAATTGACTGCAGGGACCAGAATAGGGAGGGGTCCACAGGGGTCTGTACGACTCACATCCTTCACCACATATTTCTCCAGGTTCTCTAGGGTCTTCTCCTTGAGGCAGCCCTGCAGAAGGAATGGGTGCAGCTGGTCCAAATCTCCCAGGGTGTGCATGTGGGAAAACCCCAGCACTCTCAGCACCCACCACGAGCAGCCCCCTGCCCATTGCACCCACAGAGAGGTGGACATGGTCCATGGCCTCGCGCACATCCTGGAACATGCTGCGGAAGGACATGAAGAGGTTCCCGTGCTTGTAGCCGGTGTCACAGCTGCAACAGACAGGAAGGGAGGGGGTGAAGGGGCTGCCCTGCTAAGGGAAGCTCCCCCCAAGATTTAAGCCCTGTCCAATCCAATACCAAGCCCCCACCCACCACCTTCCTCTTACTTGACGTATCTGGAGCAGTTGGTGAAAAAGTCCACGAGACAGGCATAGAGGTGGGCCTCTGTGGGGGAGGGGGCTGTGAGATGGGGTGCAGGGCAGAACAGCAACCCAGGATGGTGGGAGGGCTAGGGCAATAGGAGTTCTCACTCACCTGTGAGGTTGAAGAGGGTGTTGAGGATGTGGAAGCGCTTCATATCATCCCTCTGGATGAACTTGTTGGGATAATAGTGGAGGATTTCGGCTCTGGGGAGGGAGCATGGAGCTACACTCCATCCTGAGGGACCCCCAACTTCCCCTTGCCCCAGCAGTAGTGAATTCACAGACTCACCCCTTGAGGAAGCGGAAACCATGGGCACAGACCAGCAGGTTCCCATGGGAATCCACCTTCAGCAGGTTCCCGTACAGGGCATCAAACACCAGTCCCCTGCACCACACAGCTGTCAGTGGACAGGGGGCTCACCTCCCCTCCCATCTCTGGGACCCTCTCCACAAACTGACCGGGTGGGGAAGGTGGGGTCATATTTGTAGGCAAGGATCTCAGGAGGGTACCCAATGGCGACAAGGTGTTCCAGCAACAGGGTGAAGGCCAGCTCCTCGTAGTCAGGGGACTTATACACTGCAGAGGGGAAAGGGGGATACGGGCAGGGGCTGGGGGGATCCCACCATTACCCCACAACTGCCCCACCCTGCCTTAGGGCCCTCGCAAAACGCACTGGCCAAGGTGTAGTCCATGTCAAAGCCAAAGCACTTGATCTTCTCTAGCGCCAGGCTCCGGTTGACGAAGATCCTGAGGGTGACCATGGGGGGTGTTACCGAATGAGGAGAGGTTTAGGGCTGGGGGTGGCAGAGAGGAAGAGATGGGGTCGTGTTTCCCTATCCCAGTCGCTGATCAGTGTTCACATCCTAGCCTAGGGCCCCCACAGCAAGTTACTGGAGCTGAAAAACGGGCTGGGAAGATGGAAATGCAGCTGGAGGAGGCAGGGAAGGCAGAGGATGTGCAGCGCAGGTAAGGGGGATAGTAAGCCCCTGTTTGGACCTGCTCCCACCCCGGCATGTCTACATGATACCCAGGGCCTCTGCCCCCTCTCGATACAAGTATCTCTCCCCTACCTGAACCCCAGGACCCTGCTCCCCTCCCCACTGCTCTTCCCAACTGTCCTTCCTCAAGCCCTTGCCCCGCATCCCCAAGTCCTGCTGCCCCCGTTGCCCGCCAGTCCCTCCGCAGTCCTCAGCCCACCGGTGCTGGCAGTCTCTCCGCAGAGCCCGCGGGTCGCCCTGTCCCGGGCCCCGGGCCGCCGCCGGGCCCCGCTGTCCCTCGCTGCCCATCGCCACCGCCTCCGGCCACCGCCTCCGGCCGCTGCCGCTTTAATGTGGCCCTGCGGAACCGCCCCTCCCCGGCACCGCCTCGGGTAGCACAGTGGGGACGGAGCCGGGGTACCCCGGTGACCCCCAGATGGGGGAGTGATCCCCCCATGCGGTACGGACACCTCCTCACGCGTGGTCCCCGCACATGGGGAGTGCTCCCCATGCCCTCCCTGAACGCTGCTCCCCGCTCCTCGGCCGTGGCCAGCGCGCTGCCCCCGTCGTCGCCCCCGGGCCCGGAGCCCCGGGCTGCTGTTTGCGTAGCGGCGCCGGTGGCAGCGGAAAGCGCCCGACGGCAAATCATTAACCGGGGTCAGGGACTGACCTCGCCGCCGCCCCAAAGCCGCCCCGATGGGAGCGCATCCACCCCGGCCTCACACCATGGGGAGATGGGGACAGGACGGAGCAGCCACGTTACACAGAACACAGCGACCGCCGCGGCTGCGTTAGCGTCCCCGCGCAGCACATAAAGCACCTCGGGGAACCTACGTCTGCCGGACCACCCCCCCCAGCACTCCCGGCTGCCTCAACCGAGGCTCTTGCGACAGCCCGGAGCCGCTGACGTGGCGATCTGGGACCGGCCTTGACCCAGGCAGGAGGAGGCATCCCACGGCCCATGGAGGGGCAAGGCAGAAGCTGTTGTCCCACGGCCAGACACACACAACCTCACACTGGGCAGGGGGGGTCGGGCCAGGAGCCGTCCCCAGGTGCAGGGCCGCGATAACCCCTGCGCAGGGTTGTTTACAGCCCCTCCCATGACACACAGGGCACGTGGGGCTGTTATCTGTGTCCCCAGCTCCCTCGTAGGGCACAGGGCCACGGTAGGGAGGGGCAATAGGGCAGCATCTGGCCCCCATTGTATCCCAAATCCCCAGAACCACAGGCAGCACTGGCATACGAAGGAAATCTTTATTAAGTGTCCGAGGTAGCAGCAGTGACAGGGGCCAGAGGGCAGCCCCCAGGGCCCCCGAGCAGGATGGTGTCCACAGCACTACAGCAATGGAGGCAAAGCTGAAGACTGCACAGCCTGCAAGAGGGGTACCCTACGACTCCCCAGCCCTTTGTTCCAGGGCAGGCAAGAACCAACCTGTCCTTCCTCCAAGAAATCACTACCAGGGGATCAGCAGAAGTGTGAAAGTGGCCCCCAGTAACTTATCTACAGCTACAGCAGATCAGGGGGGGTTACCTGGGGGCAGATACAGCCCCGGTAGCACCCCCCACCCCCACAATGTTAGCGCCAAGACAGTTATATATAAAAAAAAAAAAAAAAACAAACAAACCCAACAAACAAACAAACAAAAAAAAAAACTTCAGAGACAGCACTATGCACAGATGGGTGCAGCCACCACCCCACAGCAGGCAGCCTCAGAGGGTTCTCGAGGGAGGACAGCAGTGGGAAGCAGGAGCAGTGGGAGCCCTGGTGGCCTCACACCTTTAGCACAGCGAACCTGAAGACAGCCATGATGGCAGCGCTAATGAGGCCAGAGATGGGAACAGTGACGAACCACGCCATGAAGATGTTCCGGAAGAGGCGCCAGTCCACTGCCTTCCTGGAGCGCAGCCAGCCCACTGAGACCACTGAGCCCACCTGCCCAAGGAGGAAGGGCACAGCTCAGCACCAGAGCAGGCATCTGCATCCCCCAAACAAACACTGGGTCCAGTCTGTGGGGACCTCACAGAGCATATGCAAGGAGTGCAGGACAAGGAGTTGCCACCCCAGAGGGGTGACAGGACCAGGACCTGGCAGCACTTGGATTCCCATGGCTTCTTGGCAGAGCCTAGGGGGCCATGAAAGGGGTTTTGTTCTGCCATCATCTCCCAAGTGTCCCAGGGACACACCTCGTGGCTGGGCAGCCGCTGCCACCTCACATTGAGATGCAAGCGGCAGAGCTGGGAGCTGACAGTGGCCAGCAGCCCAGAGTGGGGCCTCCCACACAGCTCAGCCCTATGAGCACCAAGATTTGGAAACACTGAGCTCACATTGTGCCAAAGCCATCCCCCCGCTACTCCTCCTACCTTGCAGTGAGTTGTGCTGATTGGGAGGCCAACATTGGAGGCAATGACCACTGTCAGTGCTGATGCCAGCTCAATGCTGAAGCCGCTGCAGAGACAGAAAGCAGATCAGAATTGAGGCACTAGATACCCCAAAAAACCCAGTGGGCTCAAGACAGCTTGGTTCCCCAGACCCCTGAATGAACCCCCCAGGATGCAGCAACATGTTGGAGCCATACACACCCCAGTTCCACCACTGAAACCCCCAAAAGAGAAGGGAGTGGCTCCTGGAGCAGAATGCAGCTCTCAGGCTGCCTGGAACCTCCCATCTGCTCCATGGTAGCCCTTACCTGGATGGTGTGATTGGAGTCAGGTCCTTTCCCATTGTCTGGATGACTCTCCTTCCCCAGACCCACAAGCCAATGCAAATCCCTGCACCCCCATAGAGAAGCAGCCAGATGGGAGTTGCCACCTTGGTAGTCACATCGCCCGTCTGATAGACCAGGTAGAGTGCAACCAGGGGCCCAATGGCATTGCTGGAAGAGAAAGGGGATCTGGTCTAGAGGGCCAGAGGCTCTTGGCAAGATAGAATATGAACTGGATAGTGATAGAACTGAAGTGTTCAAGGCCAAGTTGGATGGCACATGGAGCAACTTGGTCAAGAGGAACACGTCCATGGCAGGGGGTTGGAACAAGATGATATTTACGGTCCCTTCCACCCCAAACTATTTTGTGATTCCATGATTCTGTGAGCACTAGCCCCAGTTAGAAGCCTCCCTGGCTCCCACTAACTCCACTGACCTGACATCATTGCCACCATGAGCGAAGGAGCCAAAGCAGGCCGTGAGGATCTGCAGGAACTGGAAGAGTAGGGACACCTCAGGCTTATCCTGCTCATGCCACTCTTCCAGGGACCTAGTGCTGCCCTTGCGATCACTGGCACCCAGCTCTGCCTGGGCTGTGTTCAGGTCCACATCTGTAGCTGGGTGTGCATCTGCCACTGCATTGCAGTAGCTCGTATAGCTGTCCATGCGGACCCTCTTCTTGGTGTCCACCACAGACCAGCTCAGCTTCTCCCCATCCTCACTATCCCTGGCACGCAGAGAGTCCAGGGGCATGCCACAGATGGCCATGGTGTAGGAGGTATAGCTGTTATTGCGCCGCAGGGGCTTGTCCCCCGAGTCCCCCATGCAGTCCCCCATCTTGGCCAGATGCAGCTTGTGCAGCAGCTCCTTGTAGAGGCCGGAGTCCTTGTGCACGGTGTGGTACTGGTAATGCCCACCTGAACCCAGCTGGTGGCCCACTGCCTGGCTCAGGTGGACCAGGTTGCCATTGGGCAGCCGCACAGCTCCTGCCAGTAGGGACAGCAGGTGGAGGGGTTAGCACCAAGGGTTGCCTGGAGTCAGGGAAGTCTTACCACCTGAATCAGCCCGTCCTACTCACCACTGTCAATGCTTGTTTCCTTCAAGTCGAGGCTGGGAAGCCTCTCCTGCTCCGGGGCCTCCTCCAGCTCCCCCAGGTTGAAGGAGACCATCCTCTCCTCCACCACTGCCTGGAGGGGGATGGCTAACCCTGCATCAGCAGCAGGGCTCTTGGCATCACTCAGGGGCATCTTGGCCTCCTCTTGCTCCTCCTTTGGGCAAACATTCTTCTCCATCAAAGGGCTTTCAGAAGGACTTGATTTTATCTCTCCTGTGAAGAGGGGCAGCCACCATCAAACCCCTTTCCACCACTGCACCCAATGCCAGCAACAAGCCCACACCCCCTCGCCACTCAGATTTATGGCAGCTAAATAAAATTTACAGCTCCTCCTCATCCTGAACTTTGGAAACTGCTGAACAGTCAGACCTTGTCCCAGGCACAACAGCCAAACCATCTAAGCCAGCTCATCTCCTATTTTTAGGTACCCCCACCCACACTGGGTGTGGTGAACACCATTATGAGGCTTTTATGTTAGCAACGTCTAGAGCAGAGGTTCCTCTTTGGGCCATGTTTGTCCCATCCCTGTGGGCAGTGGGATGCTCTGGACCCACTTCTGGACAGGTTATGACCCCTGAAGCTGACAGAAAGGCACCCAGAAGAGCCCAGCTCCTCTCCCAGTCCAGCAGCTCCAGACTGGGCTCCTCTCCAGCTTCCACTGGTGGATGACAAACCCAAACAGGAGCTTGTCTCCACCTCCCAAAGGCAGCCTGGTTTCCTGTCCACCCTGGGGAGCCAAACCAGCAGCAACCCAGCTGTGAAGGCTGAGGCTGTTCCTCCGCCTCTAACAGGAAAAGTATGTTTTCTCCAGGTGAAAACATGAGGTCAGCTCCTTCAGACAACAACCAAAACCACCTTCTTGTCACAAACATGACCATTTCTCTGTCACTTTGTTTGCCTCAAGGGCAGGGTTGTGGCATCAACCCTTCATCCTGGTATCCGGTCCCAGCAGAAATGTCTCCCCCCTGCGTGCCCACCTCCTCCCAGGGATGCTGTGCGTAGGCAGGGAGCATGTCTGCCAGGCTGAAGACTCACCTCACAGGCAGGAATTAAGTTAAACAGCTGGAAGATTGTCAAGAACAGCCATAAAGTTGTTAGTTGCACCCCAGTTAGACCAGCACATAAAGGACATCCCCTCATCACCAACTCCCAAGGCCCCAGCTTGCACACATGATTGATATTCAGGACCACATGCAGTTCCAAGCACTGCTCTGGAAGCAGAACTCAGGGCTGATCCTTTGGATGCCTTTCAATAGAGTGTTTTGTGGTTGGTTTTTTTCTGTTTGTTTTTTGTGTATTTTTTTGTTTCTCTCTCTCTTTTTTTTTTTTTTTTTTTTTCTTTCTACAGGGAAACGATTTCATCAGCTTTAAACTTGTGATCTGCATCAGCCAGGCCAAGGATTGCTCAGCAGGTATAAGAACTAAAAGTTACAACAGACACATTGTCTCTTGCCTTATCTTTCCTCTATTAGAGTGGGACAAGCTGTCTGATACTGCCCAGAGCTCCAGGAGACATCACCCCACAGACGAGTCAGCCCCAGACACGGCTCAGCAGCACAACAGCTGCTCCTGGGGGGGCTTTGGGTGCCTGGGTTGGGAGCAGGCAGAGCCCAGTGTGGCGAGTGCCCCAGTGATTCACAGCAGGTTAAATCCTAAGGATTCTGTTAATAACAGCCCCACAGCTAATGTGATCTCCCACTGGGAAGAGAAGTCAGTTAAGGCAGAGTGTGCCCTTCCCTGAGGATTGCAGAGGAATGCAGTACTTACGGTCAATTTTTTTCTTCATTCTCGGACATACAAAGAACCAGACGACGAGAGCACAGACAACAGCACTCCCCGCCGAAATTAGGAGGATACCCCACAGAGGAAGTTTGTCAAAGCCCAGCACTAGGAAATAAAACAACGGATCTTTGAAAACTTCTGGGCAAAACCCTCCTCAATACATGACTTTGGTTTTCTCAGGCACAGGGACTCCATCACCTGCAATAGCCCTGAGCTAATCCACCTGCCAGGGAAACACACTATTGGGAAGGCCAAGACCCCAGGTATACTGTCTGAGCCCCACAGGTCATACCCCTATCAGCAGCTGATCATTCACAGCCCTTCCCCCAGCCAAACCCTGTACAGAGCGGTGCATGCCGCAGGCTCCATACAACTCGTGTCTCCTCATTTGCTGCAATGTCAAAGGAAAAAACACCTCCAAGCACAGCTGCTGCAGTGCCAGTGCTGCTTCCCTGCTCTGAAGAGGACATGGAAGATTGGGCTGCTCCCCCCAGAACTCCCCAGCCCCTCCAGCTGCTGGGGAGGGCAGCTCTCCTGCTCCACAAGTCAATGGAATTTAGGCTTTATGGTATCTGAGGTGATACATGACCCACTCAGGAGCATTCTCACAGGCAGTCTGAGCAGGATTCTGGCATCACGCAGCCCCAGGTAGGGCATCAGGTGCTTGTAACAATCCAAACCATGCATTTGTTGCTACAGGCAGTGATTTACTGCTCCTGAAGTAGCCCAGACACCTCTCCCAGGCACAGGTCTGCCTGCAAACCCTGTGCTCAAGCAACCTAGAGCTCACTCAGCAGTTCACAACTCAGGATAAACACAGATTTGGATATGCCAAACGATTAAGTGATTTTGGAGCAGCACCACTGCAGACCTGTCCTCCTCTCTCCCATATTGGAGAGCCTGGGGAAGGGGAAGCTGACATACCTCCAAAAAATTTTCCAGGCACTGTTTACAGAGCAAACCCTGCCAGAGCCAGCACTGCCTGTCCGCATCCCACCTCCAGAAGCTCCTCCACAACAGGAAACCCACACTCACACCCAAAAAACAGCTCAGGCCAAGTCATCCCAGCAAACAATGGAGGTGACGGAGCCTCTGGCTCCATGGACAAATCTGGCCATCCCTGATGAGCCCTCCTGCTTGTGATCTGTCCCTGGCAACCCAGCATCTTAGCTTGACTTTTCCAACTCAGCTCAGACTCTACAGCACACGGGCCAGCTCTTCTTGACCTGAGTAACTGGCTTGTTTTTAGGGACAGGATGAACCAGGAGGCTCAGCCCCATTCCCTGCTCCTGGCCCCACCAGCAGCCTGAGGAGTCTCTTCAGCAGTCAGCAGATACCTGAGTTTTAGCACAGGTAAGAGAAGGGAAGGAGAAGCCAGGTTATTGGCCAGTCCTGGGAAGTCTAAGGAGAAATGTCTGGAGGAGTTTAGTTTGAGCAGGTCTCTTTGGTTGGGCAACTACCTAGCCCAGACAGTGCAGGCTAGCCTGCCGCTTTCCGTAACCGGCACAGGCCAGCCGCCTTCTAGGAGATCTCAGCCCTGTAAAGCAAAAAAGGGGTAAATCGTGCATTTAATGGAAGCTTTAGAAAGAATTTCAAAATTCAGGTTCAAGCATTCTGCTGTGCACTTACACGGTGCCCCAGTGTACATGATGGAGAAGAGGTTGATTCCCACTGTGCAAGCATAGAAGACAGGCAAAGCTCGCAGGCCGTTGGGAACAGGATCTGCCTGGAAAACACAGATCAGTGCTGTAGAGAGGTGGACACGGGGGCTGTGTAGCAGCCAGTGAGCAGCTTAACAACAGATTCTTTCCAGAAGGGGTCTGTGCCCTCAGTCACCAGATGACAGCTCCTTTTATTTACTGTGGGAACAACCCACAGTCACACACCCCCAGCTGGGAGGGCAAGAGGTAGCACAATACCTGGGTCCCACAAGGCTCCCCAGAGAGCGAGGGCAGGCCCAGCCAAAGGTTCCAGCACTCTTAAGCCTGGAAAAACTCATCCCTACTTGGCTTCTGAACCCATTCTCTGGCTTCCCGAACTGCCATCTCCACTCACATTTTTCTTTCAATTCTCCAAGAACTTTCAAAGCTTTTACCCTTTCCAGCTGACTTGAACAAAATAAAAAGTCCATTACTCACAAAGGAGCTTATTTGACCAGATACCTGGCAGCGAGGCCCTTACCTCAGCAGCAGGAGTGTTTAATCCCCACTGCTTGCCCGGCAATTGGGATTTGGCAGGACAAGAACACCAAGCCTTCCTGAATGCCAAGCAGCACAGAGCAACTGGACTGTTCAGCACCAGAAGGGAGCATGACAGGGCCAGCCCCATTTTGGGAGGCTGGTTACACAAGGTTACTGTGACAGTGGTGACGCTGAGCTGTTTTAAAGGGCTGCCAGCGATAAGATCTTAACATCACCTGAATCGTAAAACTTAAAGGAATTTAACCTCTGATATGCAGAAGAAAATGCTGGAGTTTCTCTGCATAGCTAGGGTCCTGAGTAGAAGCAATGTGGTTTCCCCAGCCCTGGGGAGAATTCTGTCCCTCCCAGCTGAGGAAAGCTACAGCTCTCCATGGTGGATCACCACCTTCACCAGCAGTCTACCCCAAGGAAAAAAAAAATCCTTACACTAGGATTTTAGAAAAGCCTAACTGACAGCTCAGGTCTTATCAGTTCTGGGTTACTTAATTACTGGAAAACAGGGCTCATCTTGCTAAAGCCAGGCAGGACAACTCCCATGTTTCAGAGGGGAGGCGATGCCCCAAAACCATCTAGGTTCACTCTGGCGCGGCCACAGGCCCCATTTTCTCACTTCTTCAACTCCCAAAGGGCTCCCCTGGTGCCAGCACACACTCCAGAAAGTGCCAGGAGAAGCCCTGGTGACCATAAGCCAACCAACAAGTCCACTGAGAGCAGCCAAGAGCCCCAAAATGTCAGAAAACAGGGCACAGAGCCCTTACCTTACAGAGGATGAGCCTCTGGACAAGGAAGAACAGGATAGCAGACATGATGCCCGAAAGAAGGGGTGAGATGAACCAGGACAACACTAGAAAGTGGGAGGCACAATCAGCATCCAGCTGCAGGAAAAGGAATCCCAAGGACACGGAGTCCACTGCTGGGGTGGTCCTGCCAGCTGGACTTACCAATCTTCAGCAACTCAGACCACTTGACACCGTCTTGACCTTGGGCCACCAGTGAGAAGCCAATGGTCGCTCCAACAATGCAGTGGGTACCAGAAATGGGGAGCTTCAAGAATGAAGCTATCAGCTGCCATACAGCAGATCCTGGAGAAGAAGCAGCCTACTAAGAAAGCCATCACCAGGGCACCCTGGGACACACTGCCCCCACACTGTGACCTCCCTGCTCCTTACCAGACATGGCGCTGATCGAACCCGCCATCAGCACCTCCTCTGTGGAGTTGTACATCTCTACATCAATCAGACCCTTCCGGATGGTCTCACTGACCTTGGCTCCCAGCAGGACAGAGCCCACTGTCTCAAAGATGCTGGCCAGGATGCAGGCCTGCCGCAGGGTCACCACCCCCGAGCCCACAGCCGTGCCGAAGGAGTTAGCCACGTCGTTTGCACCAACGGAGAAGGCCAGGACGAAGGCAATGATGAAGCCCAGGATCAGCATCCAGAGAAAGTCAGTCATGGGGGCGGTGGGCACCACGGAGGTCAGTTCCATGGTGGGGGCGGGGCGATGGGTTAATAAATTAGGTAAAAAATTAAATAGAGGGATCGCTATAGGACTCGGGTGGGCTGCGACGTCCTACGGGCCCGTCGGTCGCAGGGGCTGGGGGCTGAGTACCGCGGCATGGTCCGTGCCTCTCTTCATCCTGCGGGAAGGACAGAGCTTAGCAGGATGAGCACCGGATACCGGCCCTTCCCGCCGCCGGTAACGGCCGCTCCCGCGCGCGCCACCGCCCCCTCCCGCCGCCATGTGTATGTGTGACCGCTCCTGCCCTCTGCTCACCGGCTGGGCCGCGCCGCGCTAACCAGGAATCCCCAACTGCGGTCCCGCCTCGCTACCGCTTCGGCCCCGCTCCACTCGCAGCACAACCCAGCGAGTCACACCCGCCCCCGCCGCCCAGACTGACGCGGCCACAGCGCCGGGCGCCCTTTAACACCGCCCTCCGTTCCCACGTGACCAAAACCCCGCCCTCCCGCCGGGGCCCGGCATCGTCCTCGCTATTCATTGGCCTACACGCCGAGGGAAGGGGCGGGGCTTCGCTGCCATTGGGCAGCGCCGAGCACGCACCGGGACCCAGCCCCGCCCCTCCGTGCGGGCCCCGCGCCTGAGAACCACGTGCGCGCTCGCTGTCCTGCGGGGTGTAGGGGCGGCTGTGCTGGCACCGGCACCAGCACCGGCACCGGAATGGTATAGCCCGGCCCGGCCCGGCCCGGCCCTGCTCGACAGTAGGCTCGCTCGACTCTGGCACGACCCAGCACCGGTGTAGCACAGCCTAACCCAGGTGTGTGCTCTGCCCTGGCGTTGTCTGGCTCAGCCCTGCACGGGTGTGGCCTTGATGGGGTTCACGCACATTTGGTACGGCTTGGAATAGATGTGAGCTCTGCTCCTGTGTGGCACGGGCACAGGTCAGCACGTGTGAGGGCCCAGGCTGGGCTCCAGCACAGCCTGACACACTTTGGCATGGATATGAGTCTGGCCCACTTGTGGAACGGCTCTGCTCAGCTCCAGCATGACCGGCCTGTGCCAGGCACAGCAACAGTGCTGCACCAGCCTGGGCAGGTACTGAGCAGCTGACCACTGGGCTGGCATTCCAGCTCCGAACTGACATCATGCATAGGCCTTGTGCACTGGTTGAGACCAGCACTCAGCAACAGCACCAACCCAGGGGTGCCTGCTGGCCTCAGTAAGGGCCACCCTTGGGGAGTGAAATCAGGATCAACCATGGCACCAGCATCCAGAGCTGAGTGGCAGCTCAGGGCATCCTGCAAGGCCCCAGAAGATTCCCAGGAGATCCTGCTGGGTTTCCCCCAGCACCTCCAGCCTGGGTGAGACAGGTGGGGGTGAAGCCCTGCTCGTGGATAGTGCACATCCCTGTGTGAACATGTGTGCACACACAGCCCCATGTGCACACGCACATGCTGGGGGCACACACGTGCCCCGAGCAGGGTGAGCTCCACTGCCCATTCCCATCTTGGGGTGATCATTGCCCAGCAGGAACCACGGCTCAGTGGTCAGAGGCCACAGGCAGCCCCAGGGTAGCGGGTCAGCCAGCACGGGAAGCTGGGGTGTCTGGCCGGGGATTGTGCCATTGCACGGGTCAGCAGCTGGGAGCTGGCCACAGCTGGGCCATTGCACGCCATCGCATCATGGGACACTAGTGACAAGGGGCTGCAAATGGCACCTGGTGCGGGGGTGGGGGGCAAAGTGGCCAGGGTGCCCCAGCCCTGATGCATCACTGCCCCTGCGTCACCCGGGCAGAGTCCGTCCTGTGTCCCCATGGGCCCTGTGTCCCGGGCCACGTGCAGTACTGTGTGTGCAGAACCACAGCACAGGCTGGGCCTGGGGGGTAAGGAGGAATGTGTACCTGGAGCCTGGGGAACCCCTGCCACTCTCAGCTTGCCAAAGCAGTAGCAGGGGCTGACTCCACACCTTTAGGCTGTCCCCACTCCGCATTCCTGTCACCCCTGGGTGTACCCATTTGCCCTAGGTTCGAGAACTGGGGAGACAACTTCTCCAAGAGTCCTTGGATGAAGCTAGGAACATCCCCCAGGTCCCATAACCCTGTACCCCTAAAGCTGAAAAGGGATCCAGGTGTGTCTACATACCTGCAGTGGCTGAGGCAGGTCTGGGCATGCAGGGTGCAGCAACATGTACATGGGGTACTGAGTATTTGGGATGCAGCCCTGAACATGGGGCACAGCACAAAGTGTTCAGTGTGTGGCCAAGTGTGGAGGGGTGTAGGACTGAGCAAAAGGGAGTACAGAGCCTTGCACATGGGGAGCAACACTGATCACAAATAGATGGGGTGCAGGGTCAAGGATGTGCTGGGAAGGAGCAGGATGGGTGGCCCCTTCAAGATGCCCCCAGGAAAATTTTGGATCTTGCAGGTTCCCAGCACTGGGAGGGGATCCTTAGACCTACAGTGAGCCCCACTCCTGAGCAGTGACACTGGAGGCACTTAAAGCAGTGAGGCAGCACTCTGGGAGCTGCTAGGAAATGCCCTGGGAAACACTCCAGCCTGTGGCAATCTCACATACAGACACAGGGGATACATCCCCTCTCCCCGCCACTTCACACCCCAGTAGCACCAGTAAGTCTGTAACTCCTGCGTTGGGAGCTTTGGATGGATGCTGAGCCCACCCCGAAATCCACCTGCTTGGCATCAGCACTCCCAGTCCTTAATGCTGGCTTTGACCTGCAGGATCCTGCACATGTCCTGGTATTCAATAACATCACTGGGCATCCCAATACTCGTTTGCACACTATGGACTTCTTAAGTGTCACCAGCAGTCTCCGGAAACCCTCAGCAACGCAGCAGTTTGTGCTCCTGCCTACCTATGCTCCATTCCTGACTCTTGTTTCATGTTGTCCTACTCTGTTGTTAATTGGTAATAAATTAAAATTACTTTTCCTGAGTCAAGTGTTTTGCCTGTGTCTTAACTGTTGAATGATCTCTCTCTCCTTATCTCACCCCAAAAGTTGTTCCATTGCTCACACCCCTGCCACATGTGCCTACATCACCTCTCCCTATAGCACCAACTGGGCACTGTAAGTGCAGTCATGTTCCATGAGAACTTACTTGATCCAGATTCATTAATAGTTTGGTTTATTGGAGCAACAGGAAAGCAGGTTCAGAATAAATGTATGAACCAAAGAGTGTTAATATGTCAAAATATGACAAAAGGTATAGAACAATATATATAAAATATTCCTGTGTCTGTGTGTTGCTGGAGGCTAGGGAGAACTCAGTGCCTGTTCTGGACAGCAGCCAGACACAGGGGTCCTATAGCAGAGCTCCACAGGGGATGCCTGCACAGGCAGCCCACCTTTTCCTGGTGTCCCAGTAAGCTGGGATGGAAAAAGCCCTGCCAAGGTCTGCCCCAGCTCACTCATCCAGCTCCTTTCTTTGCCATGCATTTCTCCAGGAGATGGTGCCCAAGCATATGAAGAAATCTTACTGGGTGCCTCCCCTGCATGGGAGACCACTTCCACTCACTGCATGCTGGTGAATCACTGGCAAAGGTATTAGTGAAAACAAACTTCAGTCACATTGTGGATAAGGTTGAAAGGGACAGCAGTGGGGTCATCTGGTCCCACCCCCCTCCTCAAGCAGGATAATCCAGAGCACATTGCACAGACTTGTGTCCAGACAGTCCTGGAATATCACAAGTGAGTGAGACTCCAAAACCTAGGCAATCTGTTCCAGTGCGTGGTCACCTGAATAGAAAAGTTCTTCCTCACGTTCAGGTGGAATTAATATGAATTTGCAAAAAACACAACAAAGGATTGTGTCCCGGGTTACCTTATTGCTTACAGCAATACATATAGTGAAAATCAAATAAGAATCAATTAGAATCTGTGCAAGCTAGATTCGGTGGCATCATGGGGCTCCCTGCATCCCCTCCCCAAGACCCAGGGGACTCCCATGCCCTGCAGTGGCACCCATGGAAGTTTGGAGCCAGTACAACAAAATTGATTGTGCTGCTGCTCTTTATTTATACTCCTCCAAATGCTCCTGTCTGGCTGTCCAGGCACTCCAAACTGGCTCAGGAAGCTGTGAGGTGTTTCCTGATCCTATGTTTTCCTAGGGAGAGAGGAAGCTGCTGAGGCCCAGCCGGGGTGCAGGGTGGGTGTGAGGGAGCAGAGCAGCACTGGGCACCCCACGGGCTGTGGGCACAGAGAACTCTGGGCAGATCATGGAGCACCAGCTCACAGCACCGATATCCATGGCGACTTACTGGGCACCCTGAGCACCACAGCTCAAAATACCTCATGCCACCCCATACTGCCCCACCAACTTACTTTCTCCTCTTCCTCCATACGTGGAGCACACAACACAGCACCATTCCCAGCACCATCGAGCCAAGGACTGCCATAATTCCTTCAATGCAGTACTTCTGGAAAGAATTAGCATCCACAGCGTTTATGTTTGCCCTGCCCAGCACAGTGTCTGGGTCTGCCCTGTTATCCACGTTTGGGTCTGCTCTGCTGTTCCCACCGCTGGTGGATCTCCTGCTGACAGCGCTGTTGAGGCTCAGGCTCTTCACACCTGGAGGAGCAATTGTGCATGTTAGCATGTCCTGCACACCCCTGCTAATCTCACTGGAGGGCTGACATTGCCAACAAATGTTCTTTCCTACTTCACTGGGATCTCTGAATGAGGGAATATCCTGTGGCGGCAACGTTTCCATGGCTTCAGTAGAAGCCAAGGGAACTCCCAAAGGCCTTGCAAATCCCTGCTCTCTGGAGCCTCTCTCTTCTCTCAGCTTTGCTTACATTTTGGTGTGGCCACAATCCAGTTCTTCCTTTGCTCCCTGTTTCTGGGGATTCTTCACATGTGCCCACAATTTCTCTCGTGCTCTGGCCAGGGATGATCTGACTGGGGCAAACAGTCCCTGGGACTCAGCCAGAGACACAACTGGGAGTACAGACCCTTGCAGCTCACGAGTACCGCAGGGCATCACATGGAGGGTCCTGCAGTAAGGATCTGAGGGGAGGGGTGGAGGGGCTATGATGTGCCCCACATGCACCTGAAGCCTCTGCTGCCCGATTGTGCTGGTTAGGAGTGACCTGTACCCACCTCCTAGTACCATCCTCAACGCCCGCAGAATTTCATGTAGCACTTTGGATGTCTCCATGGAAGATTGTCCCCTTCCATCTTGATACTCTGGACATTAATGGAAAGAATAAAGTTGCATTTTCCCCCCAGCAAATCCTGGAAGCAGCACTTAGGCTATGCAGTTGGTCAGGACTGACCAGTGATTCCTGCAGTGCCAGAGGAGTTCAAGTGCAGAATCCAGCTGAGAAGCTGGGAAAGCCCTACCTGTGCCCACAGCTGCAAACAGACTTCCCCCCCAAAGAGCTTCCCTTATACCCTGGAGCACCATCTGTCCTGATGGAACAACAGAACAGGGAAGAGGATCATGGAAGAACATGGCACACCCAGGCTTTGCTCCCTGTTCCTGGGGATCCTTCACATTCGCCTGCTCTTTCTTTTGCCCTTGCCCATCTTCCCTTTCGAGACTCGGCAGGTGCTGCCCTGGATGCAGACACTCTCTGATGCTGAAGGATACACCTGTCTCTATGGACAGGACTCAGGGGGCTGGACAGAGAGCATGGGTGGACCGAAGCTTCCATTCGCCCCTTGGAGTGAGATGGACAAAACCCATTCCTGTGTCAAGGAGAGCCACCCCCCCAGCTCCCCCGCCCCAGCCCAGCACCCACACCCCAAGGGAATTCAGTCAGGCCCTCTAGGGAGATACCTGAATTTCCCTCTCCCTTTATTGCCTTTTCTGCAGTATGGGCAGCATTTGCTGGCCCCCAGTTTTCAGGACTTGTCTCCCACTTATAACCTGTGGCAGGACTGCCCAGTGCCTGCATAATTTTGAAAGCATTCTTATATCCTGGCATGGGGGCCTTCCCCAGGGTTGGCCAGCACTGTCAAGGATCGGGGAAAAGTAAAGCCTCAGCATGACTCAGGCACAGAGTTTGCAGGAGGATGATGTAGGGTCCTCCTAAGCCATGCCTATCTAAGAGTGCACCCCTTTGGAGCCCAGTTCCAAGCAGGGATCCCCCTCTGTTATGTTAGGAACTCCAGGATGTCACAGCAAGATCTGGGATGCAGGTGCTGGGGGCGGGACATTAGATCCAAAGACACATGGTGGCCTCATTCCCAAAAGAACAAAGTTCTGAAATCCATGGGGATGGAGTGTGAGAGCTGCTGAGCATCTTGCTGCACCCACAGAGCATCCAAGTGTGTGTCTCTGGGACAGCAACAGCCTGCACCCCCGAGGTGATGGCCCCAAGCTGCTCCTGGCTGCTGGCAGAGCACTGGCTCTGCACTGACAGTTTGGCACCGGGGCAGAGCCTGCAGACACGTGGGGATCTCGGCAGATGCTGCTGAATGGCCAAAGGACAGCGATTACCCGACCCACCTGTTGTGTAAAAGGCCCTGGTGTTTTCCCCAGGGACTGGCACTGCCTGCTGGCCTTCCTGAGGCGCTTCCTCCTGCGTAGCCTCACGCTCCAGCGCTTTAGAGAGAAAGTGTGTCAGTAGAATTCTGAGTCACTGCTGCTCATTGGGATCTGGCAGACCTGGGTGCTGGCCTTGGCCTGCCCACCTACCCACTGCCTGTGCTCGCCACGGAGCAGCCTCAACATCCTGGGCTGGCAGGGCCACCAGAAGGAGGATGAGAGTCAAAGCACACCGTGCCTGTACCATGATGCAGCTGCTGCTGCTGCTCCTGCCACTGCTGCTGAAGCCTGTGACACGAAACACACATTGCACACCAGGGCCTGGCTTTGTGACCTCATGGGGGCTTCTACCAGCAACATTCTGCCATCTCCATGGGGGGCCCAAATATTCCCCAGTTGCTGGTGACAGGTCAAGCAGAGCCACCAGATTCAGCCCTTCCCCAGCATACACAGAGTTCTCTGGAGAGCTGCTCTAAAAAACTCTGCAGAAACTACCTGGGACTTCACCTGCCTCCAGAGCCAATCCCAGCGCACCTGGAAGTGCCCGAGGGTGTCAGGCAGCTGCTGGTGTGGACCTGCCCTGAACATGGACCAAACAGTTCCTGGAGTTCCCTTGGAGGAGTCAGAAGCTGGCGCCTGGGAATTATTTCAAACTCTTCATGCCCCACATCAGTCATCGAAAAGGACTGTCAGCTGGCAATTAAGCACCATGAAACTGTTTGCTTACTTTGCCCCTCATGGAGTAAAGAGCATACTCAGGAAAGTAAAGAAAATAGGACTTGTGGGCTGAGATAAAAACAGTTTAATAATTGAAATACAGTAAAATATTAATGGTAATAATTTAAAAAGAAAAAAAAAGAGATAATGAGAGGGAGAGAACACACAAGGAAACAAGTGATGCACATTACAACACCTCACCACCTACCAAAGGAGCATAGAGGAGTGGCCCACATACCTGGGGACCCTGCTGGCACCAACACAGAGGGACAGAGGGGGCCCCAGCCCCCACGGTGCCACTGATATCCATCATAGCCACCACCGCAGGGACATCCCCCGGCAGCCACATGTCCCAGGACAGCCACATCCTTCTCAAGGCACTGCCCAAGGAGATCCTTTGGGACTGACTCCCTGGTCAGACAGGGCAATCTGAGCAGCATCCCCATGGCTTGGAACCCTGGAGCCATCCTCTACGGAGAGTCTGGTTTGCTCTCACTGCCAGTGGAGTTGTTCAGCCCCACAGCAGCATGTCCAAGAGCAGCAACTGTCTTGAGTCTGGAGCAACAGGCAGGATAGAGCCCTGGAAGCTGTGCTGGGGTACATGGCAGGTCTCACCATCACCACGGCCTGTCATGTGTACTTACTCCTTAGCCTCAGCTGAGCCAGGAAGATGATGGAACAGATCCTCCTGGGAGCTCTGCTGAGGCCCATGGAGGGTGTGAGGTGATTCAGGACAGCCAGCACAGCTTCACCAAGGGCAAGGCCTGCCTGACCAACCTTCTGCGATGGGGCAACTCCGCCCCGGGACAAAGGGCAGCCTATGGATGGCACATCTCTGGGCTGTTGACATGGCAACCCCAACACTCCTCTCTCCCCGGGAGAGGGGGATTTGCAGGGGGTATCTGGTGGGTGAGTTGATTGGATAGTCGCAGTCTTGATCAAGTCGATCAAGGAAAGCAGCTGATGGAATCATTTTTGATTTCGGTAATTTTGACACGGTCTGTCCCAGGACCTTTCTGGACCAAACCTCCTGCTCACGGCTAGATAAACCCATGCTGCAACAGATGAGGAGCGGGCCGAGGGGTCACAGCGGCCGGACCAACACGAGGGCAGAGACCGGGAGCAGGAGCGAGGGAGAGCTCCCCAACTCCGAACGCAGGCGCTGCCGACGGAGCCGGGATGGGACGGCGGGAGCCAGAACGGGCCCAACCCACCCGGCCCTCAGCGCTGCCGGCCCTCAGCCCTGCCGCTTCCGCGCTCTGCCCGGGCCCCGCCCCCGAGAGGCGGTGGCGGGGCGTGAGCGCCCCCTGGAGGCTCGGAGCGGGTCCTGCACACCCCTCACGTCTCCCGTGGGGGGCAGAGTCCGGAATAGCGAGGGGAGGGGAGGCCGAGGACATAGGAGACACAGAGGGTCACAGGGACGCGCGGTCTGGGCGACTCCCGGTGCTGCGAGGGGACAGGAGCTCCCAGGGGCGCCACTGGGGGCCGGGAATGCATTGGAACCCGCAGCCAGGAGGGAGGGGCCTCCCGGAGGGCCGGAATCCATATGCGCGGGGCGGGTTCCGGGCGGACCGGAAGCGCGGCAGAACCCGTTGCCGTGACAGCGGGCCTTGAGCCGCCATGGAGGCCTCGCTCACTGACATGTACGACCAGGCACTTCTGGGCATCCTGCAGCATGTCGGCAACGTGGAGGAATTCCTACGCATCCTCTTCGGCTTCCTCTACCGCAAGACCGACTTCTATCGGCTCCTGCTGCGGCCCGGGGACCGCCTGGGCTTTCCGCCCGGCGCGGCGCAGGCCATGGCCCTGCAGGTACCGGCGAGGCCTGGGGGGATGGCGCGGCCTGGCCTTGCTGGCGGCCGGCGCTGTCCCTGCCGCATAGCCGAGTCGAACGAGTCGTGTCTTCCCGGCTGGGCGGTGTTCGTATCGGGCCGGCGGCGGGGTTAGGTCCGGGCAGAGCGGGGAATGCGGGGCGGGGGTCGGGCGGCGCTGCAGCCCCCAGGGCACCGGCGCTGCCAGGAGGAGCGCAGAGGAAGGCAGGAGAGGTCCTTTCAAGCGGGGGGAAGTGTCACTCTCGCAAGAAGATGAGGAGCCCTGGAGGCAGGTGAGGACTGTGAAACCCCTGTGGGAAGAGTCCAGTTGCGACATCATCTCGGAGCTTGGCCCCGGGAGCACCGGGGCAGGGTGGTCTCAGGGAGCTGCCGCCAAGAGCCGTGGGAGCAGAGTGCCCAAAGAGAGGCAGGAGGCAGATGAGGACCCGGGAGTCGTTGGGGGAAGCAGGTCTGAGCTCGGCTGAGCGACAGCTTGTGGCCGGCATTGCACTGGTCCCGCTCCTGACCTGCCAGGTTCGGTGCTGGAGCAGCTTTGACTTGGGGTCCTCTGGCCTGTTGTTAATCTTCACTTGCAAGGAGGAAATGAGCTCGTAAAGTTTAGAGTGGGGACAGTGTGGAAGTGGCTCATTCCTCCACATCCTCGCTCGACTGCAGTCCAGGGGACTCATTTCTGAGGTGTTGCTTTGCATGATCCATGCAGGGCTGGTGCTCGCCTCTCCGACATCCTCCCCTCTGCTCACTGCCTGGGGAGAAAAGCTGGGGTGAGTGGCACAAACTTCTATCCTGTTGTGATTGTGCTGGCAGGAGCCCTCCCTGGGCCATGTCCTTTGTCCTGCACCTCCTGGACCCAGAGGAAGACTTGAATTGAGCAGGTGTGCCAGTCCACTGCTGGAAGCCTAAAATCTGCCTCCAAAATATTCCTGGGAAGCGAAGGAGGGCTGTGTTTGGTGCTTGCACACATTTAGAATGTGCTTACAGTTGCTTACAAGTGCTAAAGCCCTGGCACTTGGGTGGGAGAACTTGCTGCCTTTTTAAGAAGCAGGTGCAGGGTCTGAGTAGCCATCACTCCTTGCTGCAGATGCAGTTGTGGGCTTCACTTCTGGCCTTCAGCCTGCACTGGACAGGCATGGCCAGAAGCCAGATGAGGGGTAGGATTGCATCTCCTGGGATCACGTCTTCTTCTGCACCTGTCTGTTTGGGCACAGCCAGTACCAGATCATCTGTCCTGCAACTTCTCCTGGGGTAGCTCATTCTGTTTGCCATCCAGGCTTGCCAATGGTCCCTGGGTGAGCCTGGAATATGGGGTAAGGGGAGGCTCTCTTGGAGCTCCCTCCTAGCCAAGAGCTGAATCTCACCACTCTGCTTTTCCTTGGAGTAACCCTCTTCCCAGGCTGGGGTGAGGTTGGCTGTGAGAATACAATCCTAGGAAAAATTCGAAAATGCTCCCAGGATTTTCTGAGGTCTGCTTGATGTGGCCAAGGGACTTTTCAAAGAGTCACCAGCAAGCAGCTGAGGATGGGTGTGTGGTGCAGAGAGAGGAAAGGTGGGAAGGAGTAGGTGCCCCAAGTGTGTGATGCTGCTCCTTTCCTTCTCTTAGCATCCCAGGCAGAGCTGGCAGTGCTGCTTACTCAGTTTGCTCCTTCTCTCCCAGGCATTCCGAGTGTTTGAACGGATGGCCAGGCAGGATGATGAGAAGAGGCGCCGGGAGCTGGAGGCGAAGCTGAGGAAGAAGGAGGAGGAGGAGGAGGCAGCTGCTGAGAGGGTGAAGCTGTGCCCTGCAGCTCAGGAGATTGAGGTGGAGACAACAGAGCACATCCCAGCACCACACAGTGGGGAAGCTGCAGGCACTCAGGAATCAGCTACAGCCCAGGGTGCCACAGACCCCAGCCCAGTGATAGTGGAGCCTCCGGGGGCTGCTGCCCCAGCAGAGCTGCCCACGTAAGGGTCTCTTTCTTTCTTTCTTCGTGCTCCTGGTGGTGGGAGGGGCGTGGTGTGTACTGTGGACAGGATGTCCACTGTTTCCTGCACAGCCCTTTTCAGGTTTTGACCTTCCTGTGCAAGCATTCAGCCCTTCGGCAGGCTGTGAGGATTTCCCTTGCAGGCTTCCAAGGCTAAAGGCATTGTGGAACTTCCCATGGGAGGGCAGCAGTTGTTGTCCTGTGGGTGGTTCAGGGTTTCCCACTCTGCTCTCAGCAGGGGAAGCGGCATATTGTGTGTGTGGCCCCACAAAACTGGGCTGGGCCATGCGGCTCCTCCACAAACAGGTTGTGGTGTGCACTGTTCCTTTTCTGGCACTTGCTAAGGTTCACATGGAACTCGTGGCACCAGTCTGCAGTTGTTTTCTTAGTGCTGGGTGACATCCCAGCAGCCGTCTGGGAGTGTGCATGGATACCTGCAATACCTCCAAGTTGGTGCTGGCAGGCCTGGCCATGTGACATTTGCAGCAGGTTTGGAGCCCTCTGGAGGTCTCTGGCTGAGCCCTTGGCTCAGAGAAGAGCCAGCTTTGAAGATCAAGCAAGTACTGCGGAGTTTTCTTTTTAGCCAGGCCTGGTGGCTTTCCAGCAGTGCCAAGCAGCCTCCATTTGTGCAGAAATGTCCTTGTGTCAAAGTCCTTCCACAGCTTCTGGGATACTTCCAGTCTCTGACTCTGCTCAGCAAGACATGAGCTCCAGAGGGCCAGCATGGCCTTTCTGAACCATGT
Organism: Sialia sialis; assembly: GCA_009812075.1. NCBI lineage: Eukaryota > Metazoa > Chordata > Aves > Passeriformes > Turdidae > Sialia > Sialia sialis. The sequence goes on from VRYO01000516.1 coordinate 89,790, forward strand.
CCCTGTATGCAGGTCCTATACAGGGTTCACTCATCCTTCCGTGGCATCACCTTCACCCTGAGCCAAGTCAGAGCTGCCCAGCCCTTACTCAGGGCCTCATGAGGTTCAAATTCCTGTGTTTCTTTGCTGACCAAGTCAGGGGAGTGATGCTGTGAGCTGGCTGTGCAGACTCCATCTCCTCCTCCCCTTCCTGGTGTGTTCTGTGGTCAGACCCCATGTGATGCCAACCTTCTCCAATCATCACAATGGTCCTGGCCATATGTGGGGCTTTGCTGTGGCTTGTCCCTGCTGTCCCACTGGTGCTTGGTGGGAGAGAAGCTTGGGCTGGTGATCCCAGTCCTCCCAGCCAGTTTTGGACACGTCATTGGGAAGAGCAAGCTGCCAGAAAGAAGTGGACCACTGGAAGAACCCTAAGGACATCTAGGGGCAGAGAGAATTCAGAACTCAGACTTTGGGGCTGTTGACCCTTGGAAGGGACAGTCTGAGAACCAAAATCTTGGGAACAGTGGAATAAGTGGCAGGAGTGGAGAGGTTTGGTTCTTCCCCCAGGGGTGGTTGGGCAGTCAGACAGGTTCTTTGGTCACAACTTCAAGGCTGACAGAGCTCAAGGAGGTTGTCCTGTGCAAGGCCAGGAGTTGATCCTCGTCGGTGCCTTCCAGTTCAGGATACTATTCCATGAATCCATTATTCTAGGACAGTGATGGAGTCAGGTTCTGCAGCCTTGGCTGGAGGCCGTGTTGGGGAAGAGCCTTAGAGTGACTACCATTGGGGGGGAGGGAAAGGGGACTGGCAAGCTGCCTGGTGAGTCACATGGTCCAATGGGAGGAGGAGAAAGGGCTTATGTGTAACTGATGTGCATCCCACGGGATCAAGATAAGCCAGATGCCAAAAATGAAATCACTGCAATGCCTGTGCTGGAGCTGTCCTGGTATAGGAGGATTGTCCATGGGGCTACCAGTCTGACACCAATCCCTGGGCAAAGTTAGCAAGTCAAAAAAACACCCTGCCAGAGTGCACAGCACAGGCCTGGGTGTATGGAGCTTAGCTTTCTCTCAGTGGAGAAGAGAGGGAGAGTTTGGAGGTCTGCTGAAGCTGTGAGCGGAGAGAGCTGGGCTGGGCTGAGTGCCAGTTGCACGTGTTCCTGCACAGGCCGTGTTTGCTGTGGTTTGCTCTGTGAAGTTTCACCTCAGGACTTTGGTTGTGGGGCAGCAGCTGGTGTGAGGAGAGTTCAGCTGCCTGAAAACGAATGTCAGAGCTGCAGGAAGGAAACTGAAGGGATCAGGAAGGAAGATGAGAGCTCATGTGGGAGCAGGGTGGATTTGACAGCAAGTGGGGTAGAGCCAAGAGGGATGGTTTCCGCTGTGCGTGGTGAGAGCCTGGTTAAAACCCTCACATGTGCCACCCTCTGAGTGTGTCCTGGCACCGCTGGAGAGTAGCCCCGTCAGACATCAGACACTCAGGTGCTGTTTTGCAGCCTGCAGCTGTGGCTTTGAACACGAAACACTGTGTAGTGGCTTTCCCCTGGTGTTGCCATGAAAAGAAGGTGCCTTCTGCTGAATATAGCTGCCACTGTGACTTCTGCCCTCCGTCTTCTCTTACTGCTTCCACCATCCCAAACTTGGTGGGGTGGATCACCTGCAGCCCCCTTGGTGCCTGCCCAGTTTCAACACCTGGTGGGTGAGACCGGGTGCAGGAGGTCCCATCCCAGTTCCAGAAGTCTAGTGGTTTCCAGGCCAGGAGAATGGGGTGTCTGCAGGCTTGAAGTAGGGCAGAGGAATCCACGAGTTTCTCATGGGGCTGTAGTTGGTTTTGATGCCTCTAGGGGGCACTGGAGCCCCCTGAAAGGCAATGGGGGCCAGGCGGGCACCCCACACAGACTATTAATAATTTAGCCAACTGCTTAATTCTCCACAGCCCCTTCCTTCTGAGCAAAACCCAGAGCTACCAGCCTGAGTACGAGGGGCGCATGAGTAATGCACAACTCTGGCAGCAGGAATGAAGAAAAGAGCTTAAACAAAAATATTTTCCATCTCCCTTCCTTCCCTCTGCCTCTCCAGCCGCTGGTGAAGAAAACCACTGCCACCAAAATCTATATAAAAACTTGCTCATTCTGTCAACCTGATGGCTCTGGAAATGTAGGGCAGGTACCATCCCAGATCTGCCAGCTCCCATCAGAGCCTCACTCTGTGCCAGGATGCTGGGGTGCTGGTTGGGAGCATCTTACAAAGCACAGTGAGGTGTCAGCTTTTTCAGCATCAATCCAGATGAATCAAGCCAGTTTTGCAGGTGTGGAGGTTTTCAGGGCTCAGTTTGGGGCTCAGCCAGGTCTCTCCAAGTCCCTCACCTTTCCCACTTGTGAAAGAGAAGTGAATCGATTCTCTCTGCTGTCCTATAAATACACTGGGGATTGAGGTGGCTTTGGGGTGACACCAGTGCCAGGAGCTGTGCTGAGGGTGACAGAAGTCTCTGCCACAGAAGAAGCCAGGCTCCCCTTGCCCCGAGTGTTCCAGCTGTTGCTGCTCTCTTGCTTGTCCCTGCCTTGCCAGGAGGGTAGCAGGGCACAGCCCTCCTCACTCCTCACACCTCACCATGGGGCTGTTCTTCCTGGCATTGCAGCTGCACAGTCCCAGCTCTGGCTCTTCCCCCATCTGCTCCCAGAAGCCATCCTTGCCTGAGCTCAGCTCCTAATTTTGAACACCTCAGCTGCCCAGCACCCTCCCCTTCCCCCAGCTTGGATTCCATCCTGCATATATTTGCCACACAGCATTTAAAATAGAGCCTGGCAGCCCACGTGTGGCACTGCGCAGCCTGGCCTGTGCTTGTGCTTTATGACTTTGGTTCCTGGCTTCCCACTGCTCCTTGCTTTCTCCCAGTAGGAACTGGGGGGAAGCTCTCATCCCCCTGTCCTGCGAATCCCTTCCCTTACTCCATGTATGGATAAAAGGTAGTGGCAGGAGGCTGGGAAGGGCAGTCCTGTAAGACTGTGCATGATGGTGAATGTGTCACCTTCATATGTTTCTCCATATAGCTTTTGTGTCTCTCCCAGGTGGTCCAACCACGTGTGCTCAGGATGGGGCAGCTCTGGTCTGTACCTTACAGATCAGCTGGGCAGGTGAGATCTCTGAGAGGAGGATCTGTGAGTGTGGACAGCACAGCCAGGGCTGGAAGCAGGGCCACTGGGACACAGAACACCATGCCAGGTAGGCCCAGTAGGATATGCAAGTGTCTCATTCCTAGGAGGCCTTTGGCTGCTGCTGGGCAATCTGGCACAGTAACATGCAGAGCAGAATAAAACCCTGGGGTCTCTGTGGCCTCAGCCATTTGCCTTCTGCAGTGTGGAGAGGGAAGCAGAGGCTAGAGGAGTGAGCTGAAGTGAGGAGGGGGCTCTTCATGGCTCCCCACTTTGTGGGGCCTTGAAGGAGACACTTCAGGTGTTTTGAAGTCTGTGAGTGGGGAAGGGACTCCACTCACCCTATGTTCACAGTGCCATTGTGCCAAGGAAGGGGGAAAAACAGGCTGAGTAGCAGAGCCCTGCCCAGCCTGACTGCCCCAGTCACCTGGTCCAGGTGAGCCCTGCTTTGCTCTCCTGGGAGTGGGTTTTGGGGCTCAGCAGTGACCTACAAAATCCCTGGTGTATTCTCTGGCTTGCTGGCTGGTGAGAAGGAGAGTAGAATTGAACTGAAATGCATTAATCTGGTGAGCTGACACCTAACATTCCAGCTCTCTCTTGAGACCCATCACTCCCATTCCCAGAGCCCCTGGTGACCTGGAGTTAACCCTTTGTGAGATCACTGGGAGCATCCCTGTGATGACACAGCAGTGCTCTGGGAAATTTCCATGAGGCGCCTGTGTGAATCTAACTCGACTTAGCAACAGCTTGGCTTTGCTGGAAGCCCAGATGGCATTTTGTTGTGAGGTGCCTGCAGGATGGGCTTCCTGGCATGGCTTCATCCTCCTTAGGGTGCTGGGGACAGGAATTTCACTGCTGGTCACCCTATGTGGGACAGCAGTGCTGTGAAGAGGAGCTGTTGCTGCATGCTGCTAACTTTGAAGCTGGTTTTGTTTGACTCAGAGACTGCGTTATCCCAAGCTTCTTCCTCTCAAGCCCTTTTCCATTCAGAAGGGTGGGGAGCCCTTAGGTTCATCCCAGTTTTGTTTGGGATTGTCCAGACCAGAAGCCAGTTAAACAGGTTTCCTTCTCCACTGCCCCTATGGACTTTGCTGATGAGCTCACCTCAGAGTCTGTGTTGTTCTTCTGGCCTGACCTAGAAAGGAGCTGATCTTGATCCATATTTAAGGAGAATCTGTCCTGGTTCCGATTCCTCTTATGCACATGGGGCTGTGCACAGGGAGTTCCTCTGGCACGGCCAAGGCCTGTCATGAGCAGGAGTCAGACAGAGCTCAGAGAACGGCCTGACCTGATATAGCTGAGCTCCGTCTGGCCCCATATCCTGTCTCCATCAGCAGCAGATGCTGGGGGAAGAGGAGAACAGAATGAGTGGTGCAGTGATACTTTCTCTGTGCTTTCACCCTGCCCTGATACATAGTGGCTCAGCAGGTTTCTAAACACTTGCTCCTTCAGCCCTTTGGAAGGATTATTTTCCCTTTTCTTTCTGAGTTTCAGCCCTCCCATTCCTGAGGGCTCTGCAACAGCATCCTGCAGCAGGTCCTTGTGGTGCAGTACTGCCATGCATGGCTGTTTTCTCTATGCAGGTAAACAGGCACTGAGTGGGTCCCCAGTCCCCTTCTCTGCCTTCTGTGGGGTTCTTTTGTCATGTCTGTTTTCCCTTTCACTCTGTTTTTGGGCTGAAGAGTCATCATTTCCATGCTACTTTCTCCCTTGAGCATCCTTGTGCTCCTGGTCCTACACGATTCTCTGGTGTTCTGAGGGCCATACCCATGCTTGTGTGTGGACCCATTGGTGTTCTCTGCCTCCTACCCTCTTTCTTTTCTCTTTGGCTGTCCTGCTTTTGCAATGAAGCCAGGAAATCCTCTTCCAACCACGTGGTACCTCTTACCATGTGACATCACTCCAACCTCTTTTCCTCCAGTCCCAGCTCTCCCCAGTGCTGACAGCTTTTTCAGGTGGGAGCAAAAATTCTGTGTTGGTGACACCTTTTTCTGCTGACACACCCCACTGCTCTTGGCTCCTTATGTGGCACCAAGGCTTCTGGCCCTCAGGGTCTGCAGCACTTCACTCACAATGCTGTTGTATTTGGCGTCTGGGAGGAATGTGTCCAGGGAATACTGAGGAAAGCAGGGAAATTTAACTTAAGTAATCTTTGTTAAGTGGAGTCTTTCTTGCAATGGAGAGAAGCCATTCCTGCTGGGAGAATGATTTAAATCCATATGCCTTCTCTCATTGTGGTGGAAACTTAACTGCTCAGGAAGCATCCTTTCAAAGGGCTGAAACACTTGAGCTGAGGGTGAAATCCCTTAGCCCTTTCTGGTGCAGCCCTTATCACTGAAGCCTTTTGTAGATGAGGAGGAGCAGTCAGGGTCCAATTTTCCAGTGTTCTCATGGAGAACCAGGCCCCTCTGGTTGGGTAGCTGAGATCAGCAGTAGAGTGCCAGTTTCCCTGTGCTGCACTGAACTGCTAAGGCTTTTGGTTGCCCTACCAAGGTACTGAGCTCCAAAATTAGGTCCCGGGACCAAAAATAACTAAATTAAAACCTATGAATTTTTCTCTTCACGAGCAGAAGATCACAGAGCTGGAAACCAAGGGACAGCATGTGCCCAATTCTTAGGTAAAAAAGCAATCGCTGTTTGATTGGTTTAATATTGCAGTCTTCACCAAAAGAGGCCTAATGTGGAAAACTACCTGGATTGGGCCAGGTTGTATTGGTGGTGCAGGGATCTGAGAGGCCACCTTGTCCTCTCTTCCCACAGCTCAATCCGATTGGCTTCCTTTGGCCTTGTCCCCCTTTCCCAGGGGAGCCTGGTTGGCTGTGTGTAGGTCTCTTAGGAGATCTCTGAAGCTCAAGGTTGTATAAGCTCTTTGCAAACAATAAAGATCCCAGGGGTCTTTTCGAGACAGTAGCATGTCCTGCTGTCCTTGACCTAAATATCCCAGCAGTAGTGAAATTTAGCTCCCTGGTGCCGGCACTCCAACACTCTTCTGCGAGCTGGTAGTGGCATTTCAATTTGCCTAATGTCAGTAAGTTGGCGCTGTTGAACGGCTCTGTAAATAACTCAGGGCGCAAAAGGGAAGGCTAAAAGCTCTTCTGAAGTGAGCGAGCTTGGAAAAGAGCAAGACTCTCCCCCAGCAGGGAGAGGGGCAGAGCATCATGCTGGGGGGCTGGTGAGGGCTCCAGATACAGAGGAGGCGGGTGGATTTGTTGGTTGACTGCTGAGTAGAACAGCAGAGGCATCATGTGGGTGGTGCCTTAGGCATCTGGTACTCAGGAGCCTTGACCCCTTCCCACTGCATCCCCCGGGCTTGGTGACACAATGGGATCTAGGGGAATGTGTCTTGATGGGCTTGGTTTTTGGTTGTTGGTCCTATCCTGGTGGTAAGTTGAAGCTCTGAGGCTTCCTGAAGGTGAGGTGACCTTTGAAGTACAAGTCTCATGAGGAGCAGCTGAGGGAGCTGGAGGGGCTTAGCCTGGAGAAAAGGAGGCTCAGGGGGGACCTTCTCACTCTTGACAGCTTTCTGAAAGGAGAGTGGACCCAGGTGAGGATCTGACTCTGCTTCTAGAGAACAAGGGACAGGACAAAAGGAAACAGTCTCAAGTTGTGCCAGGGGAGCTTTAGGTTGGTTATTGGGAAGATTCCTTCTTGGAAGGGCTGCCCAACCCTGGCACAGGCTGCCTAGGGCAATGATGGAGTCTCCATCCCTGTGGGGATTTAACAAACGTGCAGATTTGGCACTTGAGTACATGAGTTAGTGGTGGCCTTGACAGTGCTGGGGGCACCTTGGACTTGATGGTCTCAGAGGGTTTTTCCATCCAAAATAATTCCATGATTCCATGATCCTTGTAAGTCTGATGATGGGCACTGCAGGTTGGGCCTGGGTTGCATTTCCTGACTGAGCTGTGCCTCAGGTTTCAGACTGAGGAGGAGGCACTGGCTTGCATTTTTCACTTTTTGTTTTTGAGAGTGGGACCACCAAGCTGCACAGTGCAGTCCTGGAGGTGTGTGCTCAGGACCCCAGGGATAATGGGCTGTGGGGAGCTGTGTACAGTCTTCTGCCCACTTTTGGGGGTGAAGAAGACTTTCCAAAACTGGATTTGGGTTGTTCTCCAACAAACTAAACACACCTGGGCTGGAAGAAATATTGAGGACTGGGAGGGCCCTGGACCACTGCTGTGCTCATGGCTGGAGCTTGCTGCCAGCCTAGGAGTGTTGGAGAGAACAGGATGGATCAGAGTGGTTCCTGAGGCTTATTGACTGCAGTATGACTTGAACTGTAAGGGAAAGGATTTGGCATTCGACTTGCTTAGTGCTGTGCCAGAGCCCTCATTAGTTGAAGTGCTGGTACAAAGAAGCCATTGTGGAGCCCTGGGTGCCTCCTGGACCCCAGCGAAGGTCTGGGAGCTGCAAGCTATGTTTTCCTACCACGGCGCTTCCCAGGCAGAACCCAGAGACAGAAAGTGCAACTGTCCTGATGTTTTGATGCCAAAAGATGTTAAATCTGGAGGTGGGGGGGAGGCTCCTTTGCAGCTTGCTTGCAGAAGAAGCACGAAGCTGGGATTTTCCATGCGCACAATCCCTGCAGCTTTCTGACGAGGTTAAACCTCTGGCTTCCCTACCTGTTGCTACAGCACCCACACTTGAACCCTGATGAGTGGAGGACACAATTTACCCTTTTCAAAATCATCTTAGAAGGTTTTTGGTTTTTTTAGCTTTGGCTGTTGTCCAGCTCAGTAGCAGCTTTTTGGGGTGCACAGACCTTCCAGTGGCTTGAGGCACTTTAGGTTCTCATCCAGAGGGCTCATAAGCAGAAGTTCTGGAAATCCAGTATCTGAAAATCTGTATTCCAGTAAATCTGTATTGTGTTGCACGTGCTGTTGTCTTTGGGTAAGCATGGCCTTTCTGCAGCGATGCAGAATGGGCTCTGCCATCCCCCTGCCCCCTGCTTCCTAGCTGGCATTGCTCTGTGGCTTCTGCCCTGCTAGGCTTCATGCAGCCCTTTTAGTGCTGGGAGGGCAGGATGCAAGTGAAGGGAGGAGGGATTTGTGATAGTGTGAAGGCCCAGAGGCTGCTAGGGGTCTGAGAGACTACCCTAGGTGGGTTACCCAAATGTTGCCGTGGCAGGAGGATGGTGCCTGCTGACGTGGTGCTGGCTCCCAGCAGCCCTGTGCTACCTGCAGCAGCAGTTTCAAGGGGACAGATTATGGGCTGTTCCTCTCATCCTTCCTCCATATCTCCGCATCTGGCCTGACGTGTTTTCCTTAAAGCTGCCTAAATCATTCACCTTGACTAATAGCAAACAGCAGTGCCAGCTCTGGAGGAAGCTTTCTGGGAATGCCGGTAATGGGAGGATGTCTGCTATACTGGCCGCTGAGCCGTGGCATCCTTGACTGCTGGATCCAGGTATCCTGGACTTCCCTTCCTGAGAGGGCAGGAATCCTGCCTTGGAAAACTGAACTGCTCCAGGCTTAGAAGATCACTTTCATTGAGTTGTTCTCAAAATCCTTGTAATTTTTCCCTTCGTCTTATGGGGAAAAAAAGAGGTCCACTGGGCTTATGTCACATCAGTTCCCTTCCAATGACACTTTCCCACTTCTGCCCCTCATGCTGCTCTATCTTTTCCTCAACTTCTGCATGCTTCCATCAAAACTCCCCAGTGAAGAGGAACTCAGTGAGCTGCCCTGCTTCTTCTCAGCTCAAAAAACCAGATCCTTTGGTGTGTTTGGTTCCTGCTCTTGGTTTATGTCCAGCACTGTGTTCACAGAGTTAGTGCTGCAGCAGTTGAGCTCCAAGGACAGAAACGTGTTCAGCTGACTGTCCGCAGAGTGAGGAATTGCTGTTGCCATTTCCACGTTGCTCAGCTTGTCGTGCGTCACCAACCCACGGAGCTGGGAATCCCAGAGTAAGAAATGCCCAGAAATCTGTGTATGGGGCTCAATTCTCAGACATCCAGCATGCCCACCAGGGACAACACTGCCACCTCTCAGGGGGTCTTGGTCCCCTTGTGCTGCTGCTGAGGGTCTCACCCCATGCGTAGGGAGTGGCTCCAGTCCCAGGGACAGCACAGCCATGCTGCGCCATGTGGCTCTGAGGAGTGGGAAACAGATCGGCTGCTTTTCGATAGTGCATTGTTAAAGGTTTCACCTCCCCCAAAATGACACATTGCGAGCAAAAATAGAACAAGACAGAACACATAGACCCACCCCCACCATCCCCACCACCCGGCAGCCAAGTGCACGCAGTGCCAAACCCTTGGGTTTAAAAGCTGGTGCTTTGTCACCCTCTCTCCCCTCCATGCTGCCACCGCCTGCCCCAGCCCAGCAGGCATTCAGGCAGTCTAGTGAGTGACCGTCGCACCAGGAGCAGCCGTGCTGTTGGGATAATCGTCACCAAACCCACACTGTGTGCTGGATCTCTCCTCCCTTTTCACTTGGTGGGTATGGGAGTAGAAACTGTGGTGTTGGTGCAGGAGGTTCTCTTGCCCACTGCACAGTGGTGCTCTTGAGAAAACATGATGGATGCCCTTGGGCAGGAGAGCCACCTCCGGCATGACTTGGCCCAGCATGCTGTGAGGCAGAGCTGTCCCCTGTGAACAGTGAGGGAAGCTGCCTCCCAGCCAAGGAGCAGGGTCCAATTCTGGAGTGCTACTGGTGTGTGCTAAGCAGAGTTGGACCAGGCAGAGATCTGGTTGGAAAACCTCCAGGAAAGGAAGAGTTGCTTCAGGAGGTGGTGGAGCTGTCAGCCGTTTGTCAGCAGTGCCTAACAAGGCTGCGGCCTGCCTTCACCACCCTCCTGGATTCTCCATGGCTCCAGAACTGGCAGTTACACTGGCAGTGAAATTATCCAGGCTTTGTGAGTCCCCCAGGGATGTGGTTCATGGATACAAAGCCCGTTGCATGGATTTTTAACATTGGAAACTGAGCTGAAGCAGAGATTGGTGGTGTCTTGGAAAAACAGCTGGAGGGATTTGGACTGGATTTTGGGGAGGAGAGGAATGAGAAAGTGATACCCCTGGAACTCACACTCCCAGGATGAGCAGCCATGGCTGGAGAGAGGTTTAGGCATGAGAGGTAACTTCTCCCCCTGAAGCTGATTGAGAGGCTGCAAGGTCGAGGCAGTGCAGCTGAACTTGTCCGGTGAGCTGTACGTGATGGCAGAGGTGGCGGTGACACGTCCCTCCGTCACCCAGCTGCGCTCCAGGTAGAGCACAGTAACAGCTCTGGAGAATGACAGAGCTGTCCGGACAGTCAGGCTGGGAGTAACGCTGCTGTCACCTGCACGGTTGCTATACTGTCCAGACAGACATTGGACAAAGCCCCTGCAGAGCAAGTCCTGCCTCAGTTTCCCTGTTGCACAGTTTACACTGGCTGTGGGGCTGATGAGTCCACTCATGTCCTAATAGGCAGTGAGATTGCATTTGGTAAGCTCCAGGTGGGGCTACAACATCCAGAACTTCCTGGCTGGGATCTGGTCTGCCCTGGTGCTCTTCTGAGGAAGAGAAGGCACTTCCAGGACACACCTGATAGCTTTGTGACAGCAACTGATAGCTGCATTTATCCATGCTGAGGCTGTGTGGCATTTGCAGCAGGCGTCTCACCATGTGTGCCTTTGTACCGCTGGATTTCTCCCATCTTTGATGATCTTCATCTGATATCAGGAGCCTTGGCTGGGCATAGGCCCACTGCCTCCTCCTGCTCCCTTTTGAGTTTTTTCCAGGAGAGGTCCAGAGGGGAACAGGCCAGGGGAAACAGCCTTTTGATGGTCCTTTGTCTGGTTCTTTTGTGATTGCAGGGAGCCAGAGACACTTAGAATGGCAACTCCCATCTTCCCCCCAGGTGTCTTGCTGGCAGGTCTGGGAGAAGCCAGGTTGGGCTCTACCTTGGCCAGCATGGCCACTGAGCCAGAAAGCTGGGCTTCTTATGGAGGGAGGCTGCAGAGAACTGAAGGGTGGTGCAGGCAGGACTGTGGGGTGTCGAAACGCCCTCCATGCCGCTGCCCTGGAAGGTTGCAGAAGAACAGAAAGTGGCCCATACTGGTTAGAAGTAAACACTCTCTTAGGAGATAAAAAACCCAGCTGGGTTTAAAATTGGGTCAGATTTGTCCTCTGGTTCTCCATGTGGCCTCATGGCCAACCTGGGGTGGAGGGCAGGAGTCCCATGAAGCTGTGCTGTGCCTGGGCAGACCCCCCAGCATGGCAAAATGTCCTGTGAGCTCATTTAACCAGCCAAGCTGCCCCAGGCTATGCACAGATGCTACACCCTGCTGGGGGCTGATGCAGAGTGGTCTCTGAGACAGTTGTGCCTTGAGAGTCAAGCTGGGTGCCACCACTGGGCTATTCCTAGGTGGGGACCTGTGCCTGGGGACATGCCACCGCTTTTCAGCATGTTTGCTTCCCACAGGCGTGAGTGAGGTGCCCTGAAGGCCCTGTCACCGCAGCCCCTGAGCCCCTGGTTGTCTGCACCATTCGGCTTCTTGCCCTCCAGCCTGTTTGACTCCTACAATCTGGGGGCGGTTGGGAAGCGACAGCTGGAGCCAACGCACCAGCCCAGTGCGTGCTGCCATGCCAACCCTGTTTCCATGGCAATGGGCACCCAATGGGCGACTGCCAGGCAAGGCCAAGATGCCCGAAAAATGATGCGATGCCCCCTGAAATGGCCAGCTGGGGCTGGGAGCCTGTGAACGCTGCCAGTCCCAGTAGTGCCTTCAGTGCCTGGGAGTGGGTCAGAAACACCTCAGCCCTCAGGTGAAGCCCTTGGTGCACCTGGTGAAACCATAGAGGAAAAAAAAGCTGAGGAGGTGTGCACATTGACTGCCCACTCTGACTGTCTTATAGACTAATTTAATTTAAATAGATGGCTCTTACATAACCCTCAGGGCACCATGCTGCTGGAGCCAACCCCGCTGCATACTAGTGGGAGCCCCCCAGAGAGGGGGGTGTCAGGAAGGCACAGGGAGATAGGGCTGTCTGTGCCCTGGGGGTAGTCTTCACCAGCTCCCCCTTTACATAAGTCCCTGAGCCCCATGTTTATCCAGCTCTACATTGAAGCCTAGGTGGGTATCAAAACATTTTAAAATAACTCTGCCTTTTGTTAGTACCACAGCTATCTTTAGAAGAGATTTGATTTTATTTGAAAGCCCTCTCTGTGAGGATTCAGTGGAATAGATCCCCAGCCCAGCAGTTTAAAGGGATATAGGCGTGGTGATCTCCTTTCTTGGCTGAAAACACTGTATTGATTATTGCTTATTGATCTGATAAACCTCATCTTACCCCTGCAGCCATCTCCTCAGCTTTTCTGACATTTCCTCAGCTGGAAGGGACAGTGTTGTGCTCAAAGTGTTGCTCAGAATTCACAAGAGCCTGGGATGGCTCTTGTGGCATCCTGGTCCCCAGCTCCATCACCTCCATGTAAACAGTTGCTCTGGTCATAACAGCTGGTAGTTTTCCCAAATGTTAAAATCAGGGTGAGGAGAACCAGTGCTGTGTTTTCATGGTGAGCTCAGGTCACAACCATAGGCACCACCTCTTCAGTCGTGACAGTGGCTTGGGGGACAGCTTACACCCAGCACATGCCAGTGTCCCTGCTCCAGCTGTGGTGGGAAGTGGAGGGAACGAGGAACTCTGTGCTGGAGCAGAGTTAGCTGGGAAGGTGCCCTGGGCCCTCTGAGGGCCAACTCTACACCTTTTAGGCAGCCAAACTGTTGTGTATCTCACCAGTTGTCCTTTCAGCAGCCTGACTGGTGAGAGGGGTCACCCACAATGGGCAGAGTGGTTGTGGTCCGTCTGTCCCTCTGTCCTGCTTACTTGGACCTGCTCCCTTCCATAGAGCCAGCAGTGAGGGAGAGACTGGGCAGGAGCTCAGCCTTGGAGATGCTGTAGGAGGGCAGAGCAGAGGCTATGCCCTTCATTTTGGTTTCTTGCATCCTGTTCTCAGGCTTCCTGCTCCCTCCAGGCTCTGATCTCTCTGACATTTAACATGTCATCCCTTTTTCCCCCCACCAGGAGACAGGAGCAGTTCCAGACAAACCCCGACAGCTACAATGGAGCTGTGCGAGAGAATTACACCTGGTCCCAAGACTACAGTGACCTGGAAATCAAAGTGCCTGTGCCCAAGCACATTGTCAAAGGCAAACAGGTAAAGTGGTGTTAGTTGCGTCTCTTAAGCATTTCCCTTTCTATTGGTGTGCACAGCTTCCCTGGGAAACTGTGTTTGGAGTGGAAAGGCTCCTTTTTCTTTGTCCTTCAGGACAAATGAATGTGGTTGTGTCTTATTCTGCAGTGTGGGTCTGGTGGGGACTGAGATCACAACCTGTCTATGTTCCTGTTGTGCTGCAGTGCCCTCTGCTCCATCTCAGCTAGGTTCCCTGGCCCTGACTTGCCCTTTCTGTAGTTCTTCTTTCTGTTTCCACTACCTACATACTTACAGAGGTGTTTCGGAGCCTGGCTGGGGATGGATGCCTTTCCTCAGTTGTTCCTCTGGCTCTGAGTGTCTTCTGCCTTCTGTTTGGAAGCAGGAGCTGCTTCCAACGGCTGCTGGAACAGCTCCTCTGGCACTAGGGAGCTGGATCAGGCACAGCCCCTGTGTGGCTTGACCTGCTCTAGATGGAAGGGAGCCGGCCTGGGGTGGAGGCTGAGGACCAGCCCCTCCCCCTGTCTGCCTTTGTGCACAGAGAGGTCTTGCCTCTCTCTTCGGCTCAGGCAGGAGCTTCCCCGTTCTGCTTGTGGTCACATTGTTTTTCCTGCACCACTTCTGCTCCCTCCTGGTCAGGGATCCGTAAGTAGTGTGGCCCTGGCTGGCCTTAGTTGGACCCAGAAGTTTGAACTCTTTCCCAAATGTTGCCCTTTCCTCTGTATTTTTCCATTTGGGAAGCCTGTGCTCCCCCACCTCCTGCTCTCCTCTGCTTCCAGGGTGGCTGAAAGGAGCATGCTGGAGTTTGTCACTGGCTTCAGCCTACACAGCTCCTCAGCATGCCAAGGAATGTCACTGGCAGCAGCAGCAGCAGGCCAGGCTGAAGGGTTGAGGGGCATAGGGCTGCCACAGGCACTGCAGGGCACGGGGAAAATGCATCTCTCGCAGCGGGTCTGTAAAACAAACCCAGGCTGTCTATTGAAAGGATTCTGGGATGTCCAGATGGATAGTCCATCCCTCTGCATCATGCTTCAATCACGATTCCTCTCCCAGACTGGGGAAGTTTCCTCCATGCCAGGGAAGTTGTGTCGTTGCCAAAAAGCCCATATAAGGCTCTGCTCCATCCTTGGCCATGGAGAGGTTCAGGAGCCTGCAGGAGCTCACAGGAGTGGAGACAGGGTATGGTTTCCTGACCTTTTGCTGGTTCAAGACTGTGCCATCACTGTGGAAGAGTCCCTGCACCTCAGAGCAGGCAAAGGGGTTTTCAAGACACCCCCTTCCCATGCTAGTGCCTGTGGCATGGCTCTGCCTACCCTTGCCTCAGTATCTGCCCACACTGCCAAATTGAAGCAATTGGTTGTTCGGATGCTGACTTCCCTTCTTGCACTCTTCTTCCTAGTGTTTTGTTCATCCATCCTTCTTGGGGCTCCTCTTGGCAGCTGAGTTTCCATTCCCAAATTATTCTATGTATTCCCAGGCTTGGGGGAATGAGAACAGATAGGCTGGGTCGTGGGCCAGAGCAGGAGGACTCAGAGCAATTTAAAAGCTCTGTGGACTTTGGGCATGCTGTTCATAGGTTCCCGCAGAAGAGCAACATTCTCCTGCATTCAGACAACTTCATATTTAAAAAAAAACAAACCTGGTTTTTGGCTTCTACCTGCCAAGGCTAGATTAAAAATTTTCCCCATTTGGTCCCTGGGCTCAGAGTGCACCCAACTCTAATGCTGCTCACAGTTTCTCTTAAGACACTTTTTGGGATTCAGGCTGTTGCTATGGCACATTTTGCTCTGGTGAGCTTAAGGTTTCCTTGTATAGCGCTCAGGTGTCTTTGGAGCGGGAGTGGGTGATTGGGTAGGTGTGAACATCTTCCTCCATGGTCCCTACCTTTCTGATCTGTTTCTGGGCACAACAGGGGCCCATGGATCTGAGTGTTTGAATAGAGCTAATGACTCCAGGCCTCCCTCTTTGCTGGACTCAAGAGAAGACAAGCTCAATTCCTCTCAGTTTGTATTTGCTTGTTTGAGCTGCATGGGCGGGCACGGGTGTTCAGTGTGCACAGAAATCATTGTGGTGAAAAGGCCACAACACAGAGATGAGAGCTGGCTTTCCTTGGGAGCAGCCAAGTGTTTTGGGGAGCAGAGGTGCTCGCAGGGAGTGCATGGGGAAGGACAAGCAGCTTCACAGCTGCCAGAGTACTGTGGGCTGCTTTTGGCCTTCCCCCAGGTGTGGGCTGTCCACAGGTACCACTTTGTGCACATGAGTCCTCTCAAACATGTCCCTCCATGCATGGAGGGGCAGGGCTCTCCAGTAGGGCATGTGCTGCCCCTGTCCCTACTCCTGGAGGGCTGGTGTGGCTGGTGTGCTGGGTGCGACCTTCTTGCTGAGTGCAGGTAGAAGCAGATTTTGCAATTGCTTATGTTGGTTGCTTGCATAGCAAAGTGTCCAGGTGAAGTCTTCCCAGTTTGTATCTCTTCTTCTGTTTGGGTTTCTATTTCTTTCCCAATGCATGGCTGGTCCCAGAGCCACCTAAAAGGTGTCCCTCAGCCCCACCAGGTGTCTTGCACAGCCATCTGTGAACAAAACCCCTCTCATCTTTGGTTGTTCTTGTCCAGACGGATCCCTCAGACCTGCGCGTGTGCCTTCCATGTCTCCAGCATTCCTGGCTCTCCACACCTCAAAGAATTTCTCCTCACAAGGTTACTTGGTAGTCACCTTGCTTTTTTCCCCTTGGTCCTTTCTGGGCAGGCCCTGTACTGTGCTGAGAGCCCAGGATGAGTAGCTCTGTCCCTGCACCGGGGACCTGAGTGGATGGTGGTTGTGGAAGGCAGAGCCTCCTCCCCATGCCTCGTCTCTGCGAGGCATCAGCACTGGGCTGGAGGGCGCTGCTCCATGGAGGGAGCACCTCCTCTGGAGGTGTTTGCATCCCAGGGCAGCTGCTCTGGTAGAGGCCGTCTACAGCCACATGCCAGGTGACAGCCTGTTGTCCTCTCCCATCCTCATTTAATTAATCCCCCTCATAGGGGATTATTTTGGATCCCTTACAAGCACGGTCCTGCTCCCAGCCATTGCACTGGAGTTCAGTCCCACATCACCCTGTGCTGTGTGTGCTGGGCATCCTCTGCTCCTGCCCGAGCGCACAGCAGGTTTGGGGGCTGTACCCTGGTGACATCAGTCAGACACAGCTGCGGTGCCCTCCCTGGCTGGAGCAGCTCTGCCTGTCTTCTGCCTGTGTGGAGCTAGTGAGCTGCTGTAAGTCTCCTAGGTAATGGATAATGTAATAACATTTCAAATGAGATCTGCAGAGCAGAGGGAAGATCTGGAGGAACTCTGGGAGAGAATGCAGGCAAATCTCACTGCAGTCTCCTCCTCTTGGGCCAGCACTGGTGGCCACAATCCTGCCCCTTTCCCAGTCAGGTCCTCCCTACATCCCCTGGCTTGGCGTGGGCTCTGCTGGCAGCACCTCAGGGCTAGAGGGTACAAGAGAGAACATATGGTCTCTACGGAGACCACGAGTACTGCATGCCTCTCACAGCCTGCCTCTGTCTCCCCAGGGGACAGCCATGTCACCTGCATGGCAGGTCAGAGCAGGGTTCCCCATATGGCTGCTGTGGGCGGGAACTGGCCCCGTTCCTGGGGATGGAGCTGCCCATGTAACAGGGAGCCAGGAGAGTGTGCTGCAGCATTCCTCCTGCACGCAGCCCCTCCTCACACACCGGATGGGAGGCATGGGCTGAGCCCAGCGCTGGCTCCAGCAGCTGAAGCAGAGCCAAGGAGCATGCTTTCAGCATGGTGCAGCAAAGGGGATGACCTGCTGCAGCCCTAGTGTAGGAACCCCCAAATTGCCCCTGCTCAGCTATCAGGATGACACACACTCATGCCCAGCTTGTCACATTGACAGACAAGCACACCGCTAAAGAGCTCTCTCACAGCAAGTAGGTGCCCAACCTTTGAATGCTGTTTGGAGGCCTGTAGCATTACTGGTCATCTTTGAGGGGAAACTGAGGCACAGGGTAGAACCAGCTTCCTTAAGTCACTCAAGGTTCTCCCCAGTTGCTGGGCTGTACTGCTTTACCTTCCCTGAAGAGGTTCCCTCTCTCCTCCAAACTGTCACTGTTTGCTATGAGAGAGCAGCGGGATTCCCACCTTGCTGCTACAGGCAGGGCTGGAAGCTCTTCTCTCTCTCATCCCCTGCAGGTGCACTTGATCCCAAACTCCAGCTTGCACAGTGAGATGGCAAGCAGGAGCCTTCCAGATTATTGTCTCTCTCTTTGTTGCCAGGTGTCTGTGGATATCAGCAGTGGTGCAATTCGTGTAGCGGTGCTGGAGGGAAGCAGCCAACACATCCTCATGGAAGGGAAACTCACCCACAAGATCAACACGGAGAGTTCCCTCTGGAGCCTGGAGCCTGGGAAGTGTGTTTTGGTAAGGGTGGTCTACGCCAGCTGTGTCTCCTTGCCTCGCAGCTCTGCCATGCTTGACCTAGGAAACTGGAGCAGCTGGAAGTTTGAGCCAGCTCTGGATGTGTCTGGCTTTGCCTGTCCAACATCTGGCTCATGCTGCCCTTGCCTGTGTGCTGTGTCTTGCCTCCTACTCCTGAGTTGCCTGTCAGGGTGCCAGCTAGGCAGCACAACTTTTAGGCTGGGCAAAGGGGTTCTCAGATCCAGCTAAGGGGCGACAGGACAGCCATTACTTGGGGGTGGTCGCTGTCCTCAATCCCAGCACATCTGGCCTTGATCACTCTGCCTTCCAATGCTCCTGGCCCCACTCCGACCTCAGCATCTTGGCATGTGCCTGTTCCCCATCATTCCTTTCTGTTCTGTCATGGGATTCCTGCGTGCCCTGTTTGATGTGGACACTGTGGCCCCTCTGCCTCCAGCAGGCCTGTGGTTTGCTCTGTGCCTGTTGTCCCAAATCATCCCTGTCAAGGTGGTCTCAGGGCTGCTAGTGCCCAGCTGTGTATTACTGGTGAGTTCCCAGCCCCAAGCCTCATTTCTGACGTGCTCCGGATGTTCAGGCTGAGGGTGTTCACAGCTGGAGCTGTTGCAGGAGTTCTGCCCAACACTCTGGGATCTTGAGTGTCGGACAGTTTCCAAAGTTTATATGCCAGTTTGGGGGCCAGGATTTTGCTACCTGTGACCACCTTTGCCCTATCGTTTTCCACCCAGAGGCTTTTCCAGGAGAGTTTCAGGAGCCCCAAGGCTGTTGTGATACCCAGGAGGAAACACACGCTGTCCCTGGGAAGGAGGGAGCTGGCTCCAAGCCTTTCTCCCTGTGGCACGAGGGTGGCAGCAGGTGAGCACCCACATCCAAGCCCTTACAGTGGAAAATGGAGTGGGAATGTACTGCCAGAGTCAGAAATCCTGTGGATGGTGTGTGGGGAGGCTGCACAGTGCCACTCGACCGTTGCTGATCCACAGAGATGTACCTCAGGTGACAGGCTGATGCCAAAAGGGTGAGTGAGGTCCCTGCAAGGGAGAGGAGCTTCTCTGATGCTGCTAGGCCACAGAAGGCATGTGGTAGTGGCATCCTTAACCTGCATTTTGTAACTATTCATAAACATACTGAAAATTAGCTTATCTGGGACAAAGAAACAATCCTGGAAAGGTATAAAACCAATGAAGAGAAGGTGGCCCAATGGGCGGCTGCTTCACGGTGTGGATGGAAGTCTGGAAGTCCCCTGTTGGTGTTCCCAGCATCAGCAAGGGAGGCAGTGTCTCTTCAATACCCGTCAGAGGCTGGGAATGGTGCGGTTGGAACGAGACTCAGTACCTCCTGGAGTGGCCACAGGCACCGTGGGGAGCTGAGTGGGCCCATCACCCCCAACCCCAGAGCTGGGTCTTGCCTCGAATAGCACGAGCCCAGGCTTGTGAGGATCTCCAGCTGGCTGCCAACATATTGATGGTGGGATGAGATCTCGCTTAAAGAACTGTAAGGTAACTGGAGCAGAGTGAGTAATTCTCGCCCAAGAGCATCTCCTTTTTCCATGCGCTGAGTAGCCAGGAGTTGTTTGCGCCTCCTCCCAGTTCATTCATCAGGGGACACCACCCTTATGGGATGTGTTTTTTCATTTGGTGCCTGGATGGGACCATTGGGGTTTATTTGGAGCTTATGGGGTGTATGGACCCTTTTTATAGTTCAGTTTGTGCATCGCTCTGTGTGAGCTCCAAACGCAGCAGTGGGGCTGTCTCCCTCCTGCAAGGTGCTGTAAGGTGCCTCCTGGCTTCCCTGTGGGACCCAGGCATAGTGTTCCCTGGCAAGGGGTGGATGTAGCCAAAGCTGAACTCACCCAGTGCCAGCACTGGGGTTGTCCAGGGAGATCCTGCCTGCCTTGAGGACTGCTTGGGGCACCTTGATGGCCCTGTCCATGCTGCATGTTCATGGCCTGTTAACTGAGGTGATCTCTGCAGCAGAACTCTGTCTTGGCACCAAGGAGATGAAATGTCTCTTGCTTGGTCCTGTCAGTCTGAAAAGGTCTCAGTTCTGTGCAGAAGTTATTGAGTTCTGTGTCCTCTTGCAGGATGTGTCAGGGATCATCAAGATCCCTAGATTCTTCAGGAGGCTGCTGTAAAGCTTTTACACTGTCCTCAGCCTCCCTGGCCTCCTCCCAGGTCCCTTTTGGGATGCCATTCACAGGCATGCCATGAGCAGACTGCCTTTTCCTCCAGCTCTTATCCTGGGAAGATTATTTTGCCTTACAACCCATCCTAGTTCTGCTTCCCCCATCCTGCCTGGTGTTCTTATTCATGTATCCTCTTCATTATGTCACTTGAACTCCAGCAGCCCCAGAACTCCCCTTAGCAGCACTGAGAGACCACTCTGCCTTCTGTCTCCTGCTGCATGGAGCTCTCACAGCTGGAGCCCACCCTGACACCAACGTGTTTCTCATCTCTTCCTTTGGCACGCGTGTGCGTGGCAGCAGACTCCAGCTGCCATTGTTTGCAGTGGAGTGCTCTGCTGATGCGGGGTGGGGGCCTGTCCATAGCTCCTGCTCGGGATTTTGACCCAGGATCATGAACCTGCCTGTGGCATCCCACACAGTACCCTGGTCCTGGGTGTTGTCCCTGTGCTCTCCCTTCTCCATCACACCCGCTCGCTTGTTGAAAGCGAGATTAAAATAACCTCGCTGTTTTTAGCAATCCCCACTGGGTGTTGTGCACAACTCCTTTTGGTATTATTTTCGTTGTAGAGGATTTTTCTCCCATTCCTTCTCTTTTCCTCTCAGCCTTTGTTTTCCACACTTAGATTTTTGTCAGCAAGTTCTGCCTTGAATGTTTATTACAGTCTTGGCTTGTCATCCTGTGAGCCATGAGGCTGAAGGGATACAGTTCAGTGGTGCTCAGCCTTGCCCTCCCTGTACTGATGAGAATGGCACTGCTGCCTCTTTTGTCCCCCTAAACACCTCTCAATGACTTTTGAGGTGACTTTGGGTGCTGTGGTTCCAACAGGAAAGCAGGCAGGTGGTTGTTGTCTTCCCAAGACCTTACACACCTTGGCAGCATTTCTCCAGATTTGACAAGGTATTTGGCATCAGAGAGGAAACCTTGTGCTACTGCGAAGCCCAGCACCGACAATGAGGGGTTGTGACCTTCCAAGGAGGGTATAGAGATGGGACATGACGCTGTGTTCATGCCAGTGATGCCTGTCACCTGCTGGAGGGTCTTTTCTGCTGAGTGTCCCATTGTTCCTACAGAAACCCTTCTTGCAATACATCATTACCCTGGTGCTTTTCCAGGGAATAGCCCGTTCTGGCATGGCTGAGAGCTCGTATCTTGGACACCAGCTGTGGGAAGTGAGCGCTTCGACATGAGGACACTGCCAGATTCACATATAGCATTGGGGTATGCCTCCTGCAAGCCTCCCTCTCCTCAAGCCACTCTGAGCCTGTAGAGCCTGTTCCTTGCCTCCCTGTGCACCCCTAAAATTCTGCTGGCCTTTTGCACCATTGGGACACACCAGGCGGAGCTGAAATCTGGCTGAGGGCATGGGCACACTGCAGGGACCTCATCCTTCCTTAGTTGCTCTCAGCATATCTGGGGCCCTGAGGGGCCAGCCAGAGCCATTAGCTCTGGAAAACAGAGCAGCAGTGTCAAGTGCAGGCAAAGCTTTGCCTTGTCTCAAAGTGAGAAATATAATCAGGTCAGGGTTTGTCCTTGTGGAAGAAGCCATGCTCCCTCCTGGAGACTCCAGTTTCTGGAGCTCTCCCCAGCAGTGCCCACAGCCTCGTGGGGGCCTGTCAGCTGAGTGCCAGAGCCTTTTCCATGGGCAGGTGAGTGGATGAGGACTGGTGTGTGTGGGGAATCACCTAGAGACCTGCCATGGCCTCTCAGCTCTCCCTTATCTCCACCTTTGGGCACCCAGACTGTTTGTGAAGGGAACCAGCTGCATCTCCATCACCACTGGCTCTCATAACCCACACACTCAGCCAAGCAGGGGTTGGATCCACAGAGGACACTGGCAGAAGCTGTCCAGCAAAATGGCCTGTGTCTGCATCCCCCATCTTGGAGGTGGGACCTGTCTGCAGCGAGTCCTCCAGCACCGCCTTGAACCACAAAACTGCAAATTCACTTGAATAGTGACCTTTGCCCTGACGCATGGGCATTTCATTTTAGAAACTGGGGCTCACTGGTAGCGAGTCTCACTTTGATGGCTTTCCCCTTGGAATAAAGAGTGATGGACAGATCACCCTAGGCAGGCTGCAGAGGTGTGCAGATGGTGGCGGGGTGCCAGCAAAGTAAAGGGATTTTGTAAGGTAGGGAGGGGGGATGGGTTTCTATCCCAGATGCTCTGGAATAGGTTTTCCATCCCCTAGTATTGGGATGGAGTTGGGGTGATGCCTGAACTCCTCCAACACTTGTCCGTCCTTCTGTCAGCAGGCTGGCTCTGGTAGGGATGTACCAAGCCATGCGTGCTTCGCAGCAATGCCATGGGAGCATGGCTTGTGCTGGAGCCCTCACTAGGGAAGCTCACACCTTGCCAGCAGCACCACAGGGACATCCCTCATTGTTCCAAACCTGAGGAGCCTGAAGGCCATCCTGCTCCAACCGGGGCTGCTGCCCCTCCACTTTGCTTTCTGTCTCAGTGTGATGTTCTGGGGGCTCCTCCACTCTCCCATCTGCCCACTCAGGGCTGAGGAACCCGGGAGCAAACCCTCAGTGGCTCTCCCTCCCATGCAAAGTGGAACTGTGCAATTAAAAAGAGAACAAATATGCCTGTCCGGCTGGAAAAACTAACACCTTCCCCAAGCTGGAGTATATTACCGGCTCCGGTCTCCCAGAAGGATTAAACCCCAGCCACCCTCTCCTGTATTAATTGGTTCCTTTTCTTCATACCACGGAGAAGCTTGGCTGTGTATCAGGAATGGCTGTCCATGTTCTCCTCTCCGGAACTATTGAGCTTCAGGGAGGTTTGAGCAAATGGTATTGTCTGCCTTTATTGATGATTTTGCAGAGGCCGACGAATGCCATAAATCTGCCCTGCTGCTGGGATTAGTGCTAAAATAACATGGGAGGAAGCAGCCCACTCTTCCTGGAAAAACCAAAAGCAAATTGGAGTTCCCGTTGCAGGATGCCCCGTGCTGGCCCCAGCACAGCCCTGCTGGTCAGCTGGCTCTGTTCAAGGCACTGCCATCAGGGTTGCCTGTGACTACAGCTGGTGGCTTTTCCCAGTTCCCCATGGATGTTGGCTGGAGCAAGGAGATATCCCATATCCTTGTCCATCCCTCTGGGGCTGCTGCTGAGCTGCTAGCAGTCAGCAGGGGTGGCATAGAGCAGCACGTGATACCCTTGCCTCTTTTGCTACCCATGCTGCCGCCCACCGAGCCAGTGCCAGGGGAGCTAAGGCCAAGGTTCCTTCTAGGTTAGGGAGAGGCAAGATGGCTGCACTACCACACCAGGAGCCCCTGCCCCACACCCCACCAGACACAGCATCCTCATTCGACAGTCCTGGGCTTTGTCACTGCTGCTGTGTCAGCCATGTGACCCCGAGCCAGTGTCACCCGTAGGCAGGCGCTGCTAGGGACACTGGTCCTGATTTTGAAGCCATAGCGTAAGCTGAGATTTCATCTGCAGGACCTGAGCTGGGGCTGTGGGGGCCCACAGCAGGGTTGTACAAAGTCTTTGGCTGCTGAGGGAGGGAGGCACTAGCATCCCTCCCCCTCTGCCAGCTGTGAGGCTGGATCAGTATGAGCTTCACTTCCACTCATGGGCAAGCCCCATGCTGCTGTCAGCTGAGCTCTGCATCACTGCCATGGAGCTGTGAGGTGAGCAGGGGTACCACATTCTGGGCAGGACATTCGCTGACCCATACCTTGTCCCTAGATCAACCTGAACAAGGGGGACGAGTACTGGTGGAACGCCATCCTAGAGGGTGAGGAGCAGATTGACATTGACAAGATCAACAAGGAGCGCTCCATGGCCACAGTGGATGAGGAAGAGCATGCTGTGCTTGACCGCCTCACCTTTGACTACCACCAGAAGCTGCAGGGCAAGCCCCAGAGCCATGAGCTGGTAGGTGCTGGCTACCCTGTGCTGCTGGCCCAGCCTGACCTTCCCACCTGCCCTTCAAGGACCTTTTCCCCAGGAAAAGGAGCCCCATGGCTCTGCTCCATCTCAGAGCTCCTCTTCATAGTGTCTCCTCACATTAACATTTGGGGGGTGTGAGGTTCTGCTGATTGATTTTTTTGCCATGCACTCCTGTGTTCCCTTTCCTGGCACCTTGGGAAGTGCCTGTAAGTCCAGACCCCCTGTTCCAGGGATGGGCCCCACATCACTGTACCTCTCTCCCAAGCTGGCCCCGCTCAGGGCTGGACCCACATGGGTTTGGCTCAGGCTGACCCAGGAGTTGCCTGCTGCTGCCCTGGGTGCTGCCTGCCCTTTCCCAGGCAGTGAGGTGGAGCACAGAAGTGATGTGTGCCCTTGGCAATGACTACTGCCAGCCAGGGAGGAGAGGAACTGCTGCCCACACCCCTTCCCATGGGTCAGGTGGCTACGCAGCCCCAACGAGCAAGGGGTGTGGGGAACAGCATGGCATCATCTTGGGCTGATGGAAGCCTGCGGCCTCTTTGCAGAAGGTGCATGAGATGTTAAAGAAGGGCTGGGACACCGAGGGCTCTCCATTCCGTGGCCAGAAATTCGACCCCTCCATGTTCAACATCTCCCCCGGCGCCGTCCAGTTTTGACAGTGGCAAAAACAACTGAAAAATAAAGCAGGGAGAGAACACCTCCCTGTCCCTGGATGCCCATCAGGACCCTCGCTCCCAGCGCCAGTGCCCGAGACTCACTGATCCACGCTGCCGGTGCCCATCCATACTGTGTGGGGAAGCCTGAGGAAGCGGGCAGATTTTTACATCCTGTCACCATGGCAACCTGGGCACCAGGACCCCTCTCCTCCCCTTCCCTCCCCTGCCCTCCCCTCACCTCAAGCTGCCGACGCTCCATGTTTTTGTGGAATAGAGGGAGCGCATTGGGACATACTGGGTGACAGAATTATTTTTTTTTTTTGTGGATGAGGATGCTGCTTTTGGGGTTTCTGGGGATGCAGAGCCCTCCCTGCCCTGGCACTGGCACCTGTCCCTCACAGGTGGAGATGGGTGCTGGGTATGGGCAGTGGGGATGGGGAAGCCTACCCCTGACTGCCTCTGCCAGCACCCTGCCCACCTGGCACCCTCACATCTTCTCGCCAACCCCACTCCAGGGTACCCTAAGGGGGCTGTGCTGCCTCTGGCCTCTACCCAGCTCTGGGGGAGGCTTCCTCCTGGCTTCCCCCTCCTTCACCTCCTCACTGGAGGGTTATCAGAACACCTAGGAGTGGGCAGAGACCACAGCCATCCCCTAGGGTTTGCTCCTCTTTAGGGAGCAGCAGGGGTGCTCTCCACAGCACTGGCATTTGTGCGGGGGCTACAGCCCCACCACTCATATCCAGCAGCTGGGCAGGAGCCTCAGAACCATACGGGTTTCCCTGGCACGGTACTTAGGGGGCTGAGAATGGGGGCTACCTGGGAGAGTAGGCCCCACCTAGGCCCAGCCTGGCTCTCACAGCTTGCTTGGAGTGTGTGGGCTGGGGGTCCCCAGCCATCGCCTTGTCCGGTTCCCTGTCCCCCACCCCCAGTTTGCAATAAACACATCTCACCGTGGGGCCTGTGAGTGTTTCAGTGCCAGCCCTGAGGAAATGAGCGTGCCCAATTTGTCACCATCACCTTGCTTATGGGACAAGGACAGGGACACCCAAACAGGATGCCTGGAATGTCTGTCTGCTGGCATGGGGCTTCAGACACTGGGGTGGATCTCGGGGTGGATATGGGATTCCTGAGGGAGAATGGAATTTGGGGGTCCTTCAGAGTGTGGGTTCCTGGGGATGGAGGGCATTAATTTTGAGATCCCTGGGAGGGGTTATAGGATATATAGGATACCCTGAGGAGGGCTGGATTGATGGGTTACTTGGGCATGGGGATGTTGGAATGTGGGATTCCGGGGGGGCTGGATTTTGGGGTCCTCGGGGCAGGAAGTGGATATGGGATCCCCAAAGCTGGCTAGGTTTCACATGGTGGGTGCTTTGGGGATACCACCCCCGAGGTGTCACCCACCACTCTCCCCTTCTCCCCCTCCACCAGCGCAGACATCTCCCAGTGCTGATGCGCACAGCGGGCCCGCGGCTCCCCCCGGCCCCCCGACCGCCCACGGTCCCCATGGCAACAGCAGCGCCAGCCGCCCGCCGCCCACCCGCGCCCACCCACCCCTCCGGTGGGAGGGAACACCCCCTTGTCCCCAGCCCTGGGGCTACTGGTGGCCTTGAGGATGGCCTTTTGTGTGTTCCCCGCACCAAAATCCACCCGCGCGTGATGCTGCTGACACTGGGGGGCTTCAAGGAGCCGTTGGGGGAAGCAGGAGAGTGATTTTGTCCCGCCCCGACCTTTCCCGGGTGTTTTGCTTAGGGAGGGGTCGGAGCCTGGAAGGGTTGTTCGGGGTGACATTGGTGCGGGAGAAGGGAGCTCAGTATTGGGGGGAATAGGG
>VRYO01000516.1:125042-153567 GCA_009812075.1 Sialia sialis
GGAAAGGGGCTCAGCCTGGAGAAAAGGAGGCTCAGGGGGGACCGTCTGACTCTGCACAAGTCCCTGACAGGAGGGGGCAGAGAGGGGAGGCTGGACTCTGCTCCCAGGGACCAGGGACAGGAGGAGAGGGAACGACCTCAGGCTGGGCCAGGGGAGGTTCAGGTTGGATAGTGGGAAAATTCCATCATGGAAAAGGTTGTCCAGGCTGCCCAGGGCAGTAGTGGAATCCCTGGAACCATTCAAAAAAACATGTGAACATGGCACTTGGGGACATGATTTAGAGGTGGCCTTGACCATGTAGGGGGAATGGTTGGACTCAATGGTCTTGGAGGACTTTTCCAACCAAAACAATTCCATGATTCCATGAGAGGCGCTCCTGCCCTCTGACCACCTTGGTGACCCTCCTCCTCCTCCACCCCTTCTGAATGAGTTGAAGGCAGAGACATAAACAGTCTTGGCAAAGGAGAACCAGAGCAATGCCCAGGCTGAGGTGGCCAGCCCTGACTGTTCAAAAAGCCCTGCGTGTGCTAGGGCAGGGAGACTGGAGGAGCATTCTGGAGCAGCTCCCAGAACACACCCTCACCTTGTCCAGCAAGGAGAAACAAACCCGCTGTGGATATTCATTGTCTGCAATCACCACTCCAGCAAGCCCATCGCTCCGGACATACACATGGCACAGGTACTCTGGGAAGAAAATTCCTGTCAGAGAGGCAGCAAAGGTCCCAAGCCTTCCCCAGCACCCACCACCCTCCAGCCAGCCCCTCAGTTTCCCCCCTACCCTAAAGCACCCTGGAAGGTGTCATCAGCACCTTCATTGGGAAAGTAGGAAGGCATTAAAATTTGGGGCTCAGCCTCAAGCTGTGCTGTGGCAGGGGCCCACGGCCTTGCCACACAGTGTGGAACATGAAAGTGACATCCCATTGTAGCCAGGAAGAGCTCAGACCGATTTTAACTGATTTTAATTAATAACAAGGCTGGGGTGTCGTTAAAGAGGCTCCAGCAGCCAATCTGGGTTTCATCCCACATTTTATGGGGCTCGGGAGGCACATGAAGCAGGACAGAGAGGCTGAAATGAGGTAAGAATTTGGGATATGGAGCCTGGACTTGCATGGCAAAGCTCACACAGCCATTCAGCAGTGGGGTGGTCTGGAAGTTGAGGGGGGCTGCAAGCCAACAGCTCCAGGGGGCCCAAAGGAGAGTGCAGATACTGGAGCAGGTCCCTGCAGAACCTCTGCCGCCCCAGGCCAGGTTCACACCCAGCTCAGCAGCTCCCACAACCAGCACTGCCCACCCAGGCCCTGGGTTTGGTCACTTTTCCCAGGAGTGGGGCCAGGGGAAGCTCTCACCTTGCTCCTTTACCGAGGCCCTGCTGCCCAGCGCAGAGCGCTCTGCGATCAGCTGGCTCGTGAATGTCATGAACTCCTGCACACTGCGGGGACACAGCATAGGCTGAGGGCAGTGCTGGGGACACCAGCTGTCCCACAGCTCCCCAAGGCAACAAACCCTTCCTCCCCAGCCCCCATGTCTGGGCAGTAGGGCTGCAGCTGAGTGGTGGGAACTTGAACCTCTGTGGAGTAGCAACAGACACCTCTAGCCACCATCCAGACCCAGGGGAGCACCCAGAGTCCTCAAGCTGCAGTGACAGATTTGTGTCCTTTGGCTGAACTTCCTTTCTGGGGATTTAGCAGAAAGCAAAAATACCATCTAACCTGGCTCTCCCTGGCTAACACCTGGTGACCAGCTGCATCATGTAATCATGGAATGATTTGGGTTGGACCATCCCATTCCACCCCCTGCTGACATCTTCCATTAGAATCAAAGAATCATACAACACGCTGAACTGGAAGGGACCCATCAGGATCATGGAGTCCAACCCCTGGCTCTGTACCATCCCCAAGCATCCCAACCTATCCCTGAGAGCACTGTTCAAACCTGTGACCACTGCCCTGGGGAGCCTGCTTGGTGCCTAAACACCCTTTGGGAGAAAAAAATCTTTTCCTGATATCCAACCTAACCCTCCCCTGACAAAGCTCCAGCCATTCCCTCAGACCCTGTCACTGGTGACAGAGAGCAGAGACAGGAGCTGCTTCTCTGCTGCCCCTTGGGAGGATGTTGAGGAGCACAGTGAGGTCTTCCCTCAGTCCATTCCAGCAGAATATCCAAAATGCCCTCAGACACTCCTTGTATGGGCCTCCCAGATCCTTCCCCATCCTTGAGGCCTCCTTCAGATGCTCTCCAATGCCTTAATGTCTTTTTTTATATTGTTGTGCCCAAAACTGCCCGATGACTCGAGGTGAAGCCCCCCTCAATGCAGGGCAGAGCAGGACAATCTCTCCATGGCCAGTGACAAGACAGGGATGTTGTCCCAGCTGCCAAGGCATTGCTGACTAAAATCCCAGAGCCTAAGACAGCTCTGTAGGTAGAGTTTACCTGAGAGAGTCACAGGGGCAGAACTCCCCCAGCCCATGCTGAGGACACCCTCCTCACCCCAGGGGAATGTTTGACCCTCCCAGGCACCCAGCTACCACTGTGAGTCAAAGTTAAAGAATATCCTTAAGCCAGACTTGCTCTAAGCCTGGAAAACATTCCTGAGCTCAGGCTCAGGCCTGTCCAACAGGCTCCTCAGTGATCCCTCATCAACCCACGGCAAAGGAAAAGAGGCCAAAAATAATGAGCAGGAGTAAAATAAACCTGCTTCCAAAACTCCACATCCTGGGCATGCTGGGATTAGCCAATGCAACACATTCCCCAAATCTGCTGGAAAATCCCAGGAAGGAATATTTATCAGGGATTGGATTACAGACTTTGCCAAACACCAAGGAGTGGGACAGTTCCAGCTTGGGATGTGACATGGTACCAAGGAAATGTCACTGCACATAGACACTGGCATGGCAAAGACCAAGGTTTTCTGACAACCTCCCACCGCTGGAAGCAATTCCAGAGGGGAAACTGCCTCTCACAGCTTACATCCCTTGCAGGGGTCTGCATTCCACCCAGCCTGGACACCAGTTCCAGGAGACTCTGGACTATTGGGGTTCCAGGCACTGCAGAGAAAAGCCCAGCCCAAGGATTGCTGAACATTCTGAACATCCCTACTTCAGCAGAAAGGGAGCAGGGACACCTTCCACCAAGTTGAGGGATCTGATGTCAGGCACAGCCCTCACCATAACATACGATGCAAAAAACATTTTAAGATCACTGAGTCCAGCCATGCGTCAGTTAGATCCCAGTGTGTATCTTCTTCAAGGACAGCTTTTCCACTGGAAACACTGCTTTTATTTGCCAGTATTCCAGAAGGAACTGCCCACTCAATACTTCCCTCTGCCTTCCTGACCCTGCCAAATTCCTGGGTAGATGTTCAGCAGACACGGGGCATTGGCACAGCCCAGCCCTGTGCTCCTGCCCAGCAGGTTCCACAGCTCCCAGGGGACACAGCCCTGGTTATCCCAACTCACTGGGAACTCCAAACTTCAGCTAAACACACCTTAAACATCACACCTGGGCCAAGCTGTTGCAGGCCCTCTGAGCATTACCTGTGAATAAGCCTGGGCCAAGCATCAAATCCTGAGAACAGCTACAAGGCTGACATGCACATACCACCCCCTCTCCAAACTTCACTGCTCTTCCCAAAATCCCAGACTTCTCTTTAAGCAGAGACACATCCTGCTGTGGAGGAAGCCCGCAGCACAACCACACAGGGAATTTTCTCAGGATTTAGGAAAACAAGAGCTGTAGCTACAGAGTGTATTGCGAATGGAGCTGACGTCACACACTGCTCCATGGTCCCACTCGCACATCTGGCTAAGAAAGAGCTTTTTAAGACAGTCTTACTTCAGTCTTTCCCCTTCACCCCTAGAGTTACAGAACCAAATGTGCCTGAGGCTCCATAAAGCCTTGGTATGTAAAATTTGGGTCCCAAAGGAATTTCCTAACTCCTTTACCATTCAAAGCAGGCACTGGGAACAACCTATTCCACAGCATGCTCGTTTACAGCTTCAAGAGGTTCTGCCAGCAAAACAGAATACCTACCCAAAGCTTCTGCTTACCCTCCCCAAGGTCCTGCCTGAGCTACATGCCAGCCTAGGGCACACAGAAGCAATTTCCCCCCAGAGGTTCCAGCTGCCCGGCACCCACCTGGATCTCTGAAAGAAGTTGAAGGTGGACACATCATAGGCAGCTTTGAGCAAATGCACTTTGGGGTCACCTTTGTAAAGGACACTTAGGCTGTAGAGCCTCATCGTGGCGGCTCCGTGGGCCTGGGGGAAAGGAAGGGTGGGGGCTGAGGCCATGCAGGGGCTAGAACATCCGCGGACCGCCCTATGCCCCTGTGCCAGGGGCTCCCCCAAACCCTCCTTCAGTCCTTTAAATGCCATTCCAGTGAGCCAGAACCCTCCTGCCCCCGGAGCCGTGCCTGGCTCCTCATCCTGGTTCCCGCCCAGCTTAACCAACCCCTACCCTTACCTGTCCCAGCTGGCCCGGTGTAACCTAGCATACATCCCAGTACAACTCAGTAAAATCCATCCCCTCCACGCAGTGTAACGCGGCCACTCCTCAGTACAACCCACTACAATCCAGTACACCCCTGCCCTCGGCCCCCAGGAAGCCCAGCTGGCCCAGCCCCGCTTTCCCCTGTACAGCCCAGTTCCCCGCAATGATTCAGCACGACACAGAGGCCCCAGCGCAACCCCCAGCCCGCCCCGGTACCAACGCTGCGGTCGCGGCTCAGCGCAGGCGGCGACCAAGGGGCGATGGCGCGACCCGGAAGTGGAACACGGCGGCCGGAAGTGCCGGAGCTGCCACGGAACTCTTCCTGCAGTGCGCACGCGCCAAGCTCATTCCGCCCCACCTTGGCCTCCTGATCAATCACCGCCCGCCCCCCACCCCTCATTCCGGTGTCAGCCGGGCGACCAATCAGCGCCGCCCTGGCGTGGTGGGGCGGTGTTCATTCTTCATGGTGGCCAGCAGGGGACGCTGTGCCCGACCAGCGGGGCGGCGGGGCAGGGCGTGTTTTCTGAGGGGCGGGGACCTCTCTGTGGGGCGGGAGTCATCTATGTGGTGTGGGGTGAGACTCCCCTGTGTGTGGCGGGATTCCCCTGTGCGAGAAGCTCTCCCTATTAGTGTGGTGACCCGCTCTGAGAAGGGGCCCCGCGGGGGCAACAGCCTTCCCCGGATGCTGGGGGACACCTGGGGAGTGGGGACCCTTGCGTGGGGCGGTTCTGCCCCATGGGGGAGGTGTACTGACGAGGGCTGGGTGAACCTCCTGAGGGTTTCGGACCACTCAGAGGTAGGTGTGAGGAGCCCTCTGTGGGTGGGCACCAGCACAGGGCCACTGCTGCCAGAGTCCTCCTGTGCCCCCCAGTACCCGCCCTCAGGGACAGGTGACACACGGAGGGGTCACCCTGCAACCCTGATGCCCTGCTGTGCCCTCCCTAGAGCTCCCGCAGCCCGCCAGGTGGCTGTCACCTCTGACACCCATCCGGACTTCCCGGGGATCCTCCTCAGCTCTGTGTCTGAGGACACGCTGCCACAGACCAACACCGAGAGGTTTTGGGGTGCACCCATGACCAAGGGTGTTCCTCATTCCATCTGGACCTCCATAGTCCCCTGTTTCCACAACATCGGGGGGATGACGTGGCTCCATCCCAAATCCAGCACCCATCCCCGATCTGTTGCGACGCCTGGTGTCAATCACAGCACCACTGGATCCTTTCCCATCCTAGGGGCTCGGAGCGCTTCCCAGCCGCCCGTGCCCCTCCGCGGGTGTCCGTAGGCCACGCTGTGTCCGCGGTCTCCATGGGAGCATGCCGGTTGCCAAGCCGGCCGGTGGAGTGCTTGCCACCACCATCGAGCCGTTGGTATGACAACGGGGACACGGGTGACCCGGGGCGTGGTGCTTCGCGTGACGGGGCCACCGGCCCCTGCGGGGAGGGTCCTGGTCAAGCCTCGCCAACACGCCAGGGGGTTCCTACGGAGTGCCAGAGCCCGCTGCTCTGGGCTAGGACCCCGCGCTAACATCAGCCCGGGAATTTATTGACACATTAAGGAAGCAAGAAGGAAAGCGGGAGTGGAACACCTCCAGAGGAAAGGATGTGGGGCGACATGGCTGATCCCACCAGGGCCCCGGGCCCCACTTCCTGCCCTTCTGCTTGAGGCTTGGGGGCATCGGGACTCCCTCACTGGGTGCTGGACTGGAGCATCAGATGAGATAACGCAGCGAAAGTGGAGCATCCGCGTGTGGAGCAAGGGACGGAGCAGCCCAGAGCCTGCCAGACACGCTCCAGGACAGGGCAGGGGGATCCCCCAGGCCAGGCACCACGGTGGGGACACAGAGGCTGAGGGGGGCACGGCTTGGCCCGTAGCCCACCCCACCCTGCCACTTGCCCCGATGCTGGATCACCGAGCCAGGATGGAGAGCAGCAGGAAGGAGAAGGTGAGGCTGCTGCCAGAGCAATTCTAGGGGCTAGGGGGGCAGGAGGTGCCCAGTGGGTGTGGGGAGGAGTGCAGATCCTCACCTGCGTTCCAGCCTTTCCTGGAGTGAGAGGCCAGGTGCTCCCAGCATTGACAAGGTTCCGGCAGAGGTATCCCAGAGGATGGCTGGTGGGGAGGACACCAGCTCCTGGGCAGCTTGGGGGGCAGCCCAACATGCCCCAGGGAAGTCCCTGAGGTCACCCCCCAGCACAGCACAGGCCGTACAGCACTGAGGGCTCATGATGGGGCTGGGAGTATCTGTGGGACATTCTGCTCTGCTGGGATACTCCCACCATCCCACCATCACCCTGGGCATCTTGCAGCCATGCAGCTGCATACCCAGGATGAGATGGGGCCTGTCACCTCCTTCAGCTGGCTGTCATCATTGTCACTGAGGCACCCAGCAGAATGGCGCACAGCTCGTGCCCAGTCAAAAAACAGTTGTTTATGGGAAGCATCCTCTCCCACGTGGGACCTCATGGGATCATGGGTGAGGACAGTGGAGACATTCCCTGCTGCCAGCTGGACAAGGGGACACTGAGGGGACTCGTCACATGCTGGACCAGCAGAGATGGGTGTCTCTGGCCACTGCAGCCAGCAGCCACATGGTTCCCAGCTCCATTCCTTTTGTGGGATGCATTGGAGCACATTTCTATGGCAAGCTGAAAGCCAGGTAACATAATGTGGGAAGACCCAAATCCTGCCAGGGCAGGGCCAAACCCATTGTTTTGAAGGTGAAGGAAGAGATGAGTAGGGATATGGGGTGCTGAGATGGAAAAAACATTGGAGAAATAAAATTTGGACTCCTGGGTGCCAGCCTTGGCAC
Source organism: Sialia sialis (assembly GCA_009812075.1). Classification (NCBI taxonomy): domain Eukaryota; kingdom Metazoa; phylum Chordata; class Aves; order Passeriformes; family Turdidae; genus Sialia; species Sialia sialis. The sequence continues at coordinate 132,337 of VRYO01000516.1, forward strand.
AGGGTCTCTCCGGCCATAGCAGATCTGGTGTTCCCACGCCAGGCAGCGGTGTGGGATGGATTAGCACTAAATACCTTCAGCCAGCAACCTAGGAGAGGTGATCAAATCCAGCTCCATGCTTTTACTGACAGGATTTTTCCAGTCACTCCCTCTGGATCAGGGCAAACCTCACCACAATGCTGCTGTGGGTGCGTGGCCCCATTCTGGAGTGGTCTGTGCTGTAGCCATACCATTAGGGGCCAGGTGATGTGCCAGGATGGAGGGCAGCTGAACTGAGCCACAGCAAGGGGTGCCTCCAGAGCTGGGTGCTCTAAACCACACTCCAAATGCTTTCCTGAGCCCTCTATCCCAAAACCTGTCAGGAAACAGCAGCAGCCTCGAGGCAAACATCTGTGTGCCGGCAAGAGCATTGGAGCCTACCCAGAGCCAAGTGACTAATGAGCCCTAATGCTGCCGACTGCAGCTGGTGGAGGAGTGCTGGCTCCGGCTCCATCTGACAGCCGGGGCACCTGCCCCCAGCCCTGCCGGCTAATGGAGGCTGCGCCAAGCCTGGGGTTGCTACGGAAAGGATAAACACGGATCCTGCTTGCCAGGTGCTTCCCTGGAGTGGGCCCTGCGGCTCTCCCTGGCAGCAAGACAAGGCAGCAATCCCCAAGAATATTCCTCCCTGCCTGCCCTCTGCCCCATATTAGCCCCACATTTGATGGGCAAAAAATGGTACTCACGATTCCCAGTAGAATACAGGGAGAGAGAGGTATGGTCCTAGGTGAACAAGAAAGATAGACTAGCATCTTAATCATAAAATAATCCCATATCCTTGGTGGGACATGCTCTGCTCCTCAATGGCGTGACCAGAAGTACTTCTTGCTGGGAATGACCCTGGGATTCATCAGAATGGGATGTCCCCGGTCACTGCTGGAATGGTGCCAGCTTCTACACAACCATCCAAAAAATTAAGCTGGGTGACAGGGATGGCAGAACCCTAGTGCCAACCCTGGTCCCCAAGGACCCCAGAGTTGACTATGGCATCCTACAGGCAGCACCAGAAGGGGACTTGGTGCCTTATGACAGTCCTATGGATTCCCTGGTGCCTCTGTTCAGTGGGAAGGGAATAGCAGCGCGATAGGATAAGTCATTTCAGTGTGTTCATGTTCCAATGGGGAAAACCAGGGCTGGGGGAAGGGAAACCTCATTATTTCTTGTAGTTCAGGTACCTTGCATCCCATATCCCTGGTCCCTGGCTGACGCTGTGTTGTGTGCAGGTGGAGCAGATCCTGTCAGAGTTCCGTCTGAAGGAGGAGGACCTGAAGAAGGTGATGTACCGGATGCAGAAGGAGATGGACCGAGGGCTCAAGCTGGAGACACATGAGGAAGCCTCTGTCAAAATGCTTCCCACCTATGTCCGCTCCACCCCCGAGGGCTCTGGTACGGTGTCACTTCAGTCCCTTGTGTGTCACTCCTTCCTCGGACCTCTTCAAGCTCCATGTGAAAGGCTGAGCCTACCAAGAGTCCATCAACTTCTCCCCCTCTCCCTGGCTTTGCAGAGGTGGGAGATTTCCTGTCACTGGACCTGGGTGGCACCAATTTCCGTGTGATGCTGGTGAAGGTGGGTGAGGGGGAGGAGGGTCAGTGGAAGGTGAAGACGAAGCACCAGATGTATTCCATCCCGGAGGATGCCATGACTGGGACAGCAGAGATGGTCAGTGGAGCACACGGGTTATCCCATCCCATCCCATACCATCCCATCCCATCCCAGTCCTTTTGCTTTGTGTTTTTCAATGGGTTACACTGGAGGGACACCCTCATCTGTCCAGCCAGCAGAACCTGGGGGTTGGCCAGGCCTGGGGAACTCATGGTGGGGGACAGAGTCTGTCCAAGGGCAGTGGGAGGGTGGGGACATCTCTTGGGAAAGGCTGGACCTCCTGTCTTCCAGCTCTTTGACTACATCTCCGAGTGCATCTCCGATTTCCTGGACAAGCACCAGATGAAGCACAAAAAACTGCCCCTGGGCTTCACCTTCTCCTTCCCTGTGCGGCACGAGGACATCGACAAGGTAAGGAGGTGGCCTGGCAGCACAAGGCCTTAGGGGTCTCCAAGCCTCACCTACACCCACAGCCTCATTTTGGTCTGACCCCCATTCCAGGGCATCCTCCTGAACTGGACCAAGGGCTTCAAAGCCTCTGGCGCGGAAGGGAACAACGTGGTGGGGCTGCTGAGGGATGCCATCAAACGGCGAGGGGTGAGAGGATCAGACAGATGTGCTGGTACCACCGCAGTGCTGAGACCCCAGCTGTCCCTGCCATGGCCTCACTCAAGCCTGGCTGTGCCTGCAGCAGGGCCACTGCAGCCTGGTGTGTCCCCAGGAAGGGACCAATGGAGCATAGTTGTCCCCATGATGGGGCTGCTGGAGCCAAGTGTGTCTCTGGGCAGGGATGTTTCATGTGTGTGCGCACACATGTGCATGACACATGCCCAGGTCCTCACCCTTGGGGTGAGGCATCTCAAACCTGCCTGTCATGGGGCCTGATCCCCCCATGAGCCCACAATGGTCTCTGTCCCCAGGACTTTGAGATGGATGTGGTAGCGATGGTGAATGACACTGTGGCCACAATGATCTCCTGCTACTATGAAGATCACCGGTGCGAGGTTGGGATGATTGTGGGTAAGATGCCCCTTCTACAGGGACATGTGGCTGGGACAGGGAACTGTCCCGTGGCCCTGCTCTCTTGCTGCTTCCCCCATCCTTCTGGGGAGACACACCAAGGATGGGGAGTGGCAGTAACATTCTGCTGAGGTGTCCAGTGATTGGGACACCCGATGGCATTGCCTGGCCCCAGCATGGTGGTTGGGGCGCTTTGGGAGTAGAAAGGGGGTAGTCATCATAACAGGGCTGGTCCCCACAGGGCTGGCCTGCCCCCAGGCTGTTGGTGGCTCTGGCACCTCATCATAGGGATAGGAACCCATGGAAGGCAGCTGGTGTCGGAGAGCCAGGTGGTTGGGGATGAGTTTGAACCCTGCTGGCTCCATCCCCCCATCCCCACAGAGAGCAGCCCCCCACCTGCCCCAGCCCTTCACTGGTTTTAGTGCCATCACCATGTGCCAACCTGTCATCTGGGCTCTGTGTCTCCTCACCTGGGTAAAAGCATACCGGGATGTTTATCAGCTTCTTGGGGCTGGGCTGGCCTCAGCACAGTGCCCAGAGCCCCCAGGAACCTGCCATGGGGACAAGTGGCCAGCCAGGGCAATGGGGACACTGCAGGGCTGGGAAGCAGGAGAGGTGTCCATCCCCATCATTCCAGGACAAGGACAGCCCTCAGCCATGATGTCAGTCACTGAATCCTGGTGCTCATGGAGCAGCAGGTGCTGACTGTTCAGTCAGTTCTTGTACTCTGAAACAAAGTCTAGCATGGAATCCTGGAATTCTTTGAGTTGCAAGACCTCTAAGGTCATTAAGTCCAACCATTTCTCCCAGGACTGTCAAGACCACCACTAACCCATGTCCCCAAGTGCCACATCCACATGGCTGTTGAACGCCCAGGGATAGGATCTTCACCACTTCTCTGGGCAGCTGTGCCAGGGCTGAACAGCCTTTGCCATGAAGGAATTTTCCCAATATCCAACAGAAACATCCGCTGGTGCAACTTGAGGCTGTTTCCCTTATATCCTTGGAGCAACCTGGTCTAATCAAAGGTGTCTCTGCCCAGGGCAGGGTGGTGGAATGAGAGGAATTTTAAGGTCCCTTCTAATGCAAACCATTCCATGATTCTGTGATTTGATGATTCTATTGCATCCCAGTGTCGGGTGGAGTAGAGATACAGATTTGGGACCTAGGTAGTAAGCTCCTAGCCAGCTTTCTTGAAATCACAGAATAGTTTGGGTTTGAAGGAACTCTAAGGATTATCCAGCCATGGGCAGGGACAGCTCCACTAGACCAGGCTGTCCAGCCTGGCTTGTAACACTTCCAGGGATGGAGCAACCATAGCTTCTCTGGGAAACTCATGTTAGTCCCTACCACCCTCAGAGGGAAGGATTTCTTCCTGGTATCCAATCTAAATCTCCCCTCTTTTAGTCTAAAATCTTTCCCCTGTGTCCTGGAGGCACACTTGAAGTAGTTGTATACCATGGTGCCAGTCACCAGGCTGAGGAATGTCTCTCAGGCTCAGGTCTCAGCCCCTGCCCCAGCATGTCTGGACCCCCTCCAGTTCTTCCCCATTGCTCCACAATACTATCCCAGTTTTATCCCAGTTGGGATGGGAGAGCTGTGGCGGGGGGGTGTCAATGCTGCCCCCCGCTGCCCAGACCCATCCCCAGTTCCCGGCAGGGACGGGCTGCAATGCCTGCTACATGGAGGAGATGCACAACGTGGAGCTGGTGGAGGGCGACGAGGGGCGGATGTGCGTCAACACAGAGTGGGGGGCCTTTGGTGCCTCTGGGGAGCTGGACGAGTTCCTCCTGGAGTACGACCGCGTGGTGGACGAGACCTCACTTAACCCCGGTCAGCAACTGTAAGGAATAGGAGAGATCCAGTTCCTCTGGGCATCACTCCCAACCCCTGCACCACACTGGGCTCAGTCCCTCAGGCGTCCTTCGCCCTGGGCCATGCTCATGTGTGGGAACACATCCAACAAGGAGGGGGGGAAGGAAAGAGGAGGTGCTGTGGGATGTGGCCCCTCAAATCTCAGCTCTGATGCCGCCCCTTGCCTACGCCCCGCCCCCCCCTCCCCTGCAGGTACGAGAAGATCATTGGGGGGAAGTACATGGGGGAGATCGTGCGGCTGGTGCTGCTGAAGCTGGTGGATGAGAACCTGCTCTTCAATGGGGAGGCCTCTGAGAAGCTCAAGACTCGTGGGACCTTTGAGACTCGCTTCATGTCCCAGATTGAGAGGTACGAGGCTGGGGGTGGCACCCCCAAACCAGCCTGCCAGGCTGCATTGCACTGGGAGGTCTGTGCTCTCACTCCACACTGGTCCAGGCATACTGAGGAATCTGTGCTCTCACTCTGCCCTGGGTGCCCATATGGGCATCTCCCTATTCCTTCGTCCCATGCCAGTCTGCTTTGACTGCCTCTTTTTGGGGTCTTTTATCCTATTACCCCACACTAGCCCACTCTGACTGTCCATCTTGGAGTCCCTGCATCCTGTCACCCAAACCACAGTGTCCCATGTCATGGGCCCATCATGATGAGACATCATGATCCCATCATTCATAACCTGCCTGCTCAGTAGCGTATTGGGGTCCCCATGTCCCATCACCCCACATTAGGGGGTCTCACTTCCAGGTCCCTCTGTCCCACACCAGCCCTCTATAGCAGCCCCATGTTGGGATCCCCCATCCTGTGACCCCATACAACTGTCCCATGTGAGGATCCCGCATCCCATCACTCCCCTATCCCTCTCCAGCTGCCTCACCCAGGGTCCCCACCCTTCAGCCTTTGCTGACCCCCTTTTCTTCCCCCACTCCAGTGATTCTGATGACCGCAAGCAGATCTACAACATCTTGTCAGCCTTTGAGCTGCTGCCGTCTCGGACGGACTGTGAGATTGTGCGCCGAGTGTGTGAGAGTGTGTCCACACGGGCCGCCCAGATGTGCTCAGCCGGGCTGGCTGGTGTCATCAATCGCATGCGGGAGAGCCGCAGCCAGGACACCCTCAAGATCACTGTTGGTGTTGACGGCTCTGTCTACAAGCTCCATCCCAGGTGGGGATCCACAGACCCCAATGACATCCCTATACTCTCCCTTCATCCCCCAAGCCTTGAGCCCATTTGTGACCCTGTGTTCCCACTCCCCAGCTTCAAGGACCATTTCCACGCCACAGTGCGGCAGCTGACGCCTGGCTGTGACATCACCTTCATCCAGTCAGAGGAAGGCAGCGGGCGCGGGGCCGCCCTCATCTCAGCCGTGGCCTGCAAGATGGCCTGCATGATGGGGCAGTGAGCTGGACTCAGAAGGGGGAATGGCAGGGGCCGGTGGTCCTATTCGGAGTGCTGTGGGAGCCGACACTGACATGGGAAGGAGGTGGCTCCGGCCCCCCAATAAACGGGGTGTGTGTGGACTTCTCTGGGGCCGCTTGGGCCAGTGCTCCTTGTGCCTCTCTCCCTGTGCTGGTAGAGAGACCCCCATGGGGCTGTACCACATGTATAGGGCAGCCAAGGAGCTTCCTGTGCCCTCACCCCCTCCCCCATCCTCACACAGCTGCAGCAAGGGGTGCTCCAGTGGATCCCACCCCCTTTGCATGGGGAAAGCCCCCCCAAGGGGGGTGGCCTAGAGATAAGGGGCTCATTGATGGTACTTTGGGGGGAACGTCAGGGCAGAGGAGCTCCTGAGCAGTGATCCCTGGGGTACAGAGGCTGACCAGAGTGCACCAGAAATGGGCCAGATGGAGGGAGGCATACTGGGATCCCCTCCAGCCATGTCCCCACCTATGTTCCCTGAAAGGTCTGGGGCACCCCAGAGATTTGAGCTCACCAGAGGGTCTGGAGCAGAGTATTGGGGTCCCTCTGGGGGTCATGGGCACCCCAGGGTGTTCGGGTTCCTCTAAGGATCTGCCAGTACCAGAGCATACTGTGGTTCCCTGAAGGCTCTGGAAGCAACCCAGGGTTTTGGACCACTCTGAGGGTCTGGAGCACCCCAAGGTGGAGGGTTCCTACTGGGTGTTGGGATCCCTTTGGGGTGTCAGGGCACTCCAGGGTCTGGGGCCCACTCAGGGTGTTGGGGTCAGCCCTGGGGGTGGGGGGCTACCCCATGGTATTGGCTGTCTTGGTGATCCAGAGTTATATTTGTGATATTTAGGGCCACTGCATGGGCCTGGAGTCACCCTGGGACATGGAGGCACTTGGGATCTAGGGACATCTCAGGGTGCTGGGGTAACTCTTGGGCATCCAGGACCACCTGGAGGGACTGGATCACCACAGGGTGTGGGGCCAACCTGGGGTCTGGGACTACTAAGGGGTCTTGGTGTCCTCACAAAGCGCAGGGTCACCCCATGGCTGGGGGGTGCATCTTGAGGGGCTGGGGATACAGGGGGTGTCTGTTTCACTCCAAAGGACAAAGCACCCAGCAGTCCTGCTCCTGAAGCCCCTGGATCCATGGGGGGCACTGGGATCCCCACAGCTCATTGCAGGAAGGGACAGGGATCCCTCTGCTCTGCCTGGCTGCAGCCTCCATCCAGCAGGATTCCTTGTGTTCTGATTGGTTTGCACCAGAAAGATATCCTTGAGCTCTGATTGATGGGAGCCTTGAGAGACCTGCTGTCTGTCTGTTCTGATTGGCCAGGGGCAAAGAGATTCCAATTAGCTGGAATTAAAGGAAAAAAAAAGGGGGGGGTGGGGTGGTGTCTTTGGGATTCCCCTGTGCCCTGATTGGCTGGGACTGAAGAAGAGATTCCCTGTCCTCAGCTGGGACAGTGCCAATGCCACGTGTTGTGGACAGTGAGGATGATCCCAAGCCCATGGCAGTGCTGGTGACAAGTGACAAGCGACAATGCCAAGTGCAGGGACAGATGCAGTGCCAGGCATGGGGACTTGCTGGTGCACAGTGAGGGGACAGTAACAGGCAGGACCACCCACGTGTGTGAAGGGAACCACTCACTCTAACCCACATGGGACACATCCCCACACTACCGCTGGCACCTTGGTGTCACCTTGGCCCTGCTGGGGGCAGGCCAGGGCCAGACTGTCCCCTGCCAGTGCCTGGTATCATCTGCCCTTGTCACCGTGTCCCCCCAGGGCAGACAAACAAGACCCATGGAGCCAGAAGAGGAACTTTATTGTGGGGGAGGGGGATGGCTGGGCTGCAAGGGCATTGGGGCTGGAGGGGTGTAGGGGTTTGGGGATCACTTGCGGCTGTGCCTGTGGAGAAAACAAAGAGTGGGGGGTAAGTCGGGCGCCAGTGGAAGCAGCTTCTTTAGCCTTCCCCCTGCTCCACAACACACTTTGGATTGACCTGGCTCACCTCCACCCTACAGAGCTACAGCAGGGACAGTTCAGAAATCCCAAGCACACACACTCCTACTCCTCTGGCAGGTGTGGGGTGCAGGATGTGGGGTATAAAGTGTGGGACACAGAGAAGGGATATGGGATCAGGATGTGGTGAGCAGGACATAGGATAAAGATGCAGGATTCAAGATCAGAATCTGGGGTGCAGGGTTCAGGACACAGTACAGGATTGGGACATGGGGTGCAGGACATTTGGTGCAGGATCAGGATATGGGTGTAAGACATGGGCTCAGGATCAGGTTGTAGGGCGCAGGACAGAGGGTGTGGGATTGTGATGCAGGGTGCAGGACATGGTGCAGGATGTAGGATGTAGGATCGAGATGTGGGGTGCAGGATACAGGGTATGGGATCAGGATGCAGGATGTGGGACACAGGATGAATAGGGCAAGATCAGCTCACAGGATGTAGGATCAGGATACAGCTGGCCACCAACTGTGTTCAGGACCGGCAGAAGCTCATAGCAGTACAGATGTCCTGGGGCAAGTCTCCGTTCTGCAGCCCCTCGGCGATCTGGCCCTTGTACTTGTTCACGATCTTCTGGCACATCTTGCTCATGGTCCGGCCCAGCACCCGGCAGCCCTTCTGCAGTGCTGCTGCCACCGCCTCCTGCCAAAGTACTGCAGGTCAGGGGGCCACAGGGAGAGAGCCCCCAGTCTGGCCCCCCCAGACCCTCATCACCCCTCACCTCGTCGGGGTCATCACCTGCCAGCATCTTTATCTTCTTCAGGGCCTTGATGCACTGGTTGCACTTAAACCTCCTTCCCTGCACCACGCTGTCCCTATCAGCCACATTCTCCTGTGAAGATACAAAGATCCTCAGGGCCGCCTGGACCCCTGTGTGGCCCTGGCAGTACTTGGGGGTGGGGCACTCACCAGGGCCAGGCTGTCCCAGAGGTCCCGGCACTGCTGCTCCCAGCCACAGTGTGTGGCCATGGCCATGTCCCAGCACCAGGACATTGGGTCACCCTGGCAGGGTGGGGGGGCCGCGGCCTGTGTTGCTGCACGGAGACAGGATGGTGAGCATGGCTGCAGGTTGCCCACCACTGAGGTCCCCAGGGGTCCTGGAGGTGCCTAGACTCCTAAACCACTAGCCCCAGGCATTCAGCCCTATCCCTCCTGCCTGAACTCACATCCTTCGGTTCCCACTCTTCCTAGGTCCCCATGCAGACTATGTCCCCAAACATCTCCGGGTGCCAGTCCCAAACCCTGCCCATTATCCCTGGCTCCTGAGGCAGACCCCATCCCTGCCACCCCCACGTGATTGTTCCCATAAAACCCCATCTCCGCAACTCCCATGCCACCATACCTCCTGCTTGTCCCCTTGTCCTCCTTCCCACATCCCCGAGTGCCTGTCCCCACACAAACCTCATCCCTGTCACACACAAGTCTCCACACAGACTCCAGCCCCCGGCAGGCTGAATCATCCAGGCTGCTAGCCCCACTGTCCCCATGTGTCTCCTCTCCCCTCCAGCTCGGGGTGACCATTCCCCCTGGGAGGCAGGAGGGTGCCCATTACCTCCCAGAAGCAGCAGCAGCAGCAGCAGGAAGGTGGCAGCCATGGTGAGCCCACTGAGCCGGTGACAGCAGGTGACTGACAGTGGGTGTCTGCGTCCTGACATCTTTTATAGAGGAGCCACGGGCTGCGGGGGTGGGGGACCAAAACCCCAAAACTCCTTAAAACAGAACACAGCTGCTCCCCAGGGCCCTTCCTGCCTCACAGCTCCACTTCCGCAGGAAGGGGGTACGGGGAGCCTCGGGGGGGAATATGGGGGAGCTCAGCAGCCCCCAACCTCCCCGGCCTCGTCCCCTCAAGGAAGCTGCCCCAGAGTGTGGGGCGGGGAGAGAGTGGCCTGCCTCCCGAAAGCTCCACAGGGTCTATCCCTAGATCGGGAAAGTCTGTCCCAGGGGTCCTTCTTTGGACGTCCCTGGGCTTTGGGGAGCCCAAGAGCTTGGGCTTAGTGTCCCCCGGGTCAGCGCTGGTGTCCTCTCTGGGGTCGGTGACGGTGTCCCCTTCCCACTACGGGTTCCATGGGGCCTCGGGATCGATCCCCACGTCTCACTGCCCCGGCTCCCACCCCAGGAGCCGTCCCCGTCCCCTCCGTGTCCTCCCCATGTCCCCTTCATGTCGCCTCCGTGTTCCCCGTGCAGGACTCGCGCACCACTCCGCACAGCGGCTGCCATGGCGACTCTGACGTCACTTCCGCCGCGCGGTCACACAAGTTCCGGGTTGGTGGTGTTCGCGCCTTTTCCCAGCGCAGCCCCACCCCGATGGCGGGGCTCGGTGTCGCCGGTGCCCCTCAGCCTCCGACCCCTCCCCCCGTACGTGACCTGCGCGGACCCTGGGCGGCGGCCGAGGGGCTGTCCCCGTTGCGGAGTGGGGGAGACCCCGGCTGGGGGGCCTTGGGGGATCCTGTGAGGCCCTGCAGCTTGACGGGGTTTGGGGGGACTCTTTTGTGTCCTCGGCGTGTTAGGGGGTTCCGGTCCGCAGGGAGGAGGAATGTGCCAGAGCGAGTCTATTGGGGGGCACTAGTGCCTGGGCTGTCCGGGAGTCTATGCGGGGCCTGGGTCCATTTGGGAGAGGGGTGTCCTGGGGGAGTCCGGTGGCCAAGGTGTATTTTGTGGGGACTTCAGGGGGGGATTTTTGGAGAGGGTGGGATGGTGCGGTCGCCAGGATGAGTTTGGGGATGCCTGGCTTAGGAGGAGAGGGGAGGAAGGGGGCCTGAGATGGTGCAATGTGCAGAGGGAGGGAGGGTCAGACCCGGACGTGGTTTGTGTTTTGCGGGTGGGGAAGATCATTTTCAGGGGGGCTGTTGTGTCTTGGGGTGACAGTGATGGCTGGACCTTAATTCAGCTATTTATTTTCCAGACCCAGAGTTAGACCCTCACATCCCACACCATGTTTTCGGAGCAGGCAGCCCCTATGGCACAGGGGTTGCTGGCCCCCCCCTCGGCCGAGCCCCGCACGTTCCCCAGGGTGCCTGTGTCAGGATACTCGGACTGCTCACAGCCCTTCCAGCTGGGCGAGCGTGGCTTCTCCCGGCAGTACGCCCACATCTACGCCGTGCGCCTTGCCGGGATGCGGCCGGGCCTGGAGCGGCGTGCACGGAGCCGATGGGGTGAGCCCAGGGGAACCCCCTGGCCCTTACCAGGAAAAACACTTAGGGGCTGCAGCCTGTTTAGGGGGAGGGACAAAGCTGGGGGAAGGCTGAAGCACCAGGAACAGCTGGGGGGGGGGCTCAGCCTGGAGAAAAGGAGGTTCAGGGAGGACCTTCTGGCTCTGCCCAACTTCCTGGCAGGAGGGTGCAGACAGCAGGAGATTGTGCTCTGCTGCCAGGAATCAAGGGACAGGAGACAACTTCAAGATGCACCAGGAGAGGTTAACATTGGATAGCTGGAAAATTCCTTCATGGAAATGCCTGTCCAGGCCTGGCACAGACTGCCCAGGGCAATGCTGGAGTTCCCATCCCCGTGGGGAAATAATTGTGGGGCACTTGAGAATGTAAGTTAGTGGTGGCCTTGGCAGCAAACATCTGTGGAGCTGCCTTCAGATTTTATCTCTGTGACCCGGATTTGTATCTGGAGTCCAGAAGTGAGTGAGTGTTCCTGTCTTCAGACTGGATGTACCCTGCAGGCATCCCTGGGGGCCAGATCCATCCTTGTTGGGGGTAGTCCATCCCTGCCAGGCTGGGATCCACCCACAACCTTCCTGCAACCTGAGCACCTCCAGTGTACCTAGTTCTGCCAGTCTCCAGCCTTCGCAGGGCATGTGCAGCAGAGCCCAACAAAATAGCTCAGCCCCCCAGCTCTGGGATTAACAGTCATGATGGGAAAGTTTGCAGCTGGATTAATTGGTAATCCTGCTGTAGCTCTCACCTGGAGTTCTGACCTAGGGACAAACAACATTCCCCATCACAGATAGAAGGGGGCTGTGGGCAGGAAGAACACAGTTGTCTTTGTCACGTCGCCCCACACACTTTCGGGATCAGGAGTTGAGTGTGAGGTTTGTCAGGTTAGGGCTAGGCAGCCCTGGCCAGGAAGTGGGGTACAAAGGGGTGAGAGGTGCTCATTGTGCTGAGAGGGGGGCTGCTTCCTGGCTGGGGGCTTGTGGTTCTGCGGGTGGGACCCTCTTGCTCAGAGTTTCCATCTGCGGGATGAAGCAATGCTGGTGCTGCTGGGGCTCTGCTCCCTCCCCACCCCCGGCCTGGGCATGGCCTGTGATCAAATGTCCTTCAGCTTTGCCCTTCTATGGGCAAAAACCCCTTCAGTGGAAGCTTTTGGGCCGGATGCCTGTTTTTGTGCACTCCCCAGCCCCGTGGGCTGTGTGGAAGCAAAGCCAGTGCTGATCCCATGGCGGATGTCATTCCTTGGTTGGCCACCCTGGACCCGTGGTTTGTAAAGCTCCACCTCCTGAAGTCCTGGGATGGGACCAGATTTTGGGGTTTTGTCTCCCAGCAGGAAGTGCCTGCAGGCAAAAATCTGGAGAGCACAACCCCCTCCCCCCGAACACAAATTTTGGGGAGTTTGAGCCAAAAATAAGAAACTTCAACAGGGTTGTTTTTGTTCTGACTCAGAGTGTTTGCATTCCTGGGCTCGGGAATCCTTGTTTCCAGTATGGGGTGCCAGAGATGGCAGCAGGGTGCTCTGCCTGGGACAAGAGTCACGTTCAGCAGCGCGTGATGAGCAAAGTGAGATTTTTTGGGAGGAGAAATGTCCACCAGAAAGGATGAGGAGCTGGCACAGGCCATGTTTTTGGGAGAGAAGACTAGGAGTAGGTTTCTTGCTCTTCTCCAGGCCTGAGGCTCAGGATGGACTTCACAGGCTGGTTTAAATGGGGAATGACAGTCCCACAGCCACGTACGGGATGGGAGGATGCACACTGGATGGGGCTGGAGCACCTCTGGGTCCCTAGGGGTGGGGTAGGAAGTTTTGGGCTCACTCTGTGGTGACGGAAATTTTTGCTCCTCAGCCACAAAGTGGATTCAGCTGGGGCTGCAGCTCCTGAGATTCTCCCAGCCTGTATTCCCTGCAGATCCCTGCCTAAAGCCCAGGGACGTGTCAGCATGCCAGGATCTTCTCTGGATGTGATGGGGATCCTGAATCCCAGTGGGGATCTGGGACAGACGGTCTGGCCCTGGCAGAGATCAGGTTTGGGGGTGTTAAGTGATCTCTTGCCTGTCAGCTCTGAGTAGGATGTTTGGGTCATCCAGGTAAAGAGCAGGAACAGCAGCTGCCCGTGCCCAAGAGCAGGAACACTGCATCCTGGACCCTTCCCGGGCAGAGTTGTAACTGGAAGCTAAATACACCATCATGACCCAGCTTTCCCCCAGCACAGAGGAAATGCCTGCAGGCTTGCAGGCTCTGGAATGCTCCTCGGCCCCATCTGGCTCACACATGTCTGTTTGGCACTGTGCCTCGAGGAAAAGCAGGAGGCTTCCCAACATTCCCCAGTGCTTCTTGCTGGCCACAATGCTGGGGCCCTTCAGCTGCCCCCACCAGCCCTGCCCTGTGCCTGCTGTCACCCCGAGGCACTGACTCACATCTCTCCACAGGGAACGGCATTGTGCTGAGGAAGCTGTCGGAGCTGCAGGCAGGAGAGAAGTGCTGCGTGGTGGGGACACTCTTCAAGTCCATGCAGCTCCAGCCCTCCATCCTGCAGGAGATCAGCGAAGAGGTAATGAGGTTACCCCCCTCTTCTTCCATAGAGCTCAGGGGGTTGTGCCAGCACATCTGGGGGCTCAGCTGGGTTTCTGTGGCTTCCCTGTGCTCTTTGTAGACAGGGAACTGGATGAGATTTGAACAGGATGGCCTGTGCCCAGCCTGTCTCTGGATGCCACCTTGGTGCCACCTCTTGGTGCCAGTGTATGTATGTGTATGTGTGCTCGTTATGAAATCATGAAAACACAGAATGGGTTGGGTTGGAAGACACCTTAAAGCTCATCCATGGGCTGGGATACCTTCCACTAGCCCAGGTTGCTCCAAGCCCCATCCAACCTGGCCTTGAAAACTTCCAGGGATCCAGGAGCAGCCACAACTTCTCTGGGCAGCCTGTGGCAGGCCTCACCATCCTCACAGGCTATTTCTTCCCGATATCCTATCTAAACCTACCCATCTTTTCCCCCTCCTGCTTGCCACCACTCTTGCTCAGTGATGCTTTTCCAGCATTCAGGGAAACCGGCCCATCCGGGGGTTCCAGCTGCCAGGGCCCCCAGCTGGGGTGTTGGCTGTACTGGTGATGGAGGCTGGGGTTGGGAGGAGTCCTTAGGGGCTGCTGATCCTTGCTGAGGCCATCAAAGCTGTCTCTGTGCCCTTGCAGCACAACCTGGTGCCTCAGCCACCCCTGCCCAAGTACATCCAGCCCTCTGATGAGCTGATCCTGGAGGATGAGCTGCAGCGGATCAAGCTGGAAGGAGCTATTGATGTACAGAGGCTGGTGACAGGTGAGGGACAGTGGTGTCTCTGGGGCACCCACCCTGAAGGTGCTGGCCAGGGCTGGGCTGACCTGACCAGGCCTGCTGTGCCGTAGGGACCATCGTGGCTGTGTATGGCTGTGAGCAGGATGATGGAAGATTCCTGGTGGAGGATCACTGCTTCGCTGACTTGCCACCACCGCTGCCCTGGAATGGGCCCAGCTCTGACCGGTGAGTCAGCAGCAGCAGGGCTGGGGCTGGCCCTGTGTCCCTGATGTATCCCTGAGCCCCTTGTGCCAAGAGGGCTGGCAGGGGGTCAGGGCCCTCTGCCCCAGCTCTCTGAAGCCCCTGAATTTGGGAGGGTGGCACATTGCCTGAGCCTCTCCATCCGTCCAGGTTCGTGCTGCTGGCCTCGGGACTGGGGCTGGGCAGTGTGAGTGGGGAGGCCCTGCTGAGCACTCAGCTGCTAGTGGACGTGGTGACAGGGCAGCTGGGTGCAGAGGGTGAGCAGAACTGCGCTGCCCACATCACCCGTGTCATTCTGGCCGGGAATCTGCTGAGCCAGAACACGCAGAGCCGAGACACTATCAACAAGGTACAGCAAGGAGGGGGCTGCGGCCTCACAGTGCTCCTGGGGTGCTGTGAGGGTGTGGAGAGGGGGCAGAAGGGGGTGCAGGGTTGTCCCTCACTATCTTCCTGCTCACCCAGGCCAAGTACTTGACAAAGAAGACGCAGGCTGCAAGTGTGGAGGCGGTGAAGATGCTGGATGAGATCCTGCTGCAGCTCTGTGTGAGTGCTTGGAGTTGGCAGGGGAATTGGGTTCCTTTGGGGGAGGGAGCCTTATTCCTGAGGTGGGGTAGCAGTCTGGAGTGCAGGGTAGCAAAACCCCCTTCCTCAGCACCCAACTTCCCTTTGAGCACCCTACAGATCACAGCCCAGCCTCCAAATCCTTCTGGGATCTGGCCTCCTTTGTGAAGCCAAGCAGAGTGCCCTGGGTAAAAGGAGCAGCAGTGACCCCAGGGCTTTGCTCTGAGCCCCCTTGGAGGGCACTTTGGCCACCTAGTTGATCCTCACTCTGCCTACAGACCTCAGTGCCTGTGGACGTGATGCCTGGCGAGTTTGACCCCACCAACTACACGCTGCCGCAGCAGCCCCTGCACCGCTGCATGTTGCCCCTGGCCAGTGCCTACACCACTCTGCGCCTCGTCACCAACCCCTACCAGGCTAGCCTGGACGGTGTCAGGTAAATAAACCTGGTGCACTGCCAGCTCTGGTGACTGTCAGTGGCTTGGAACCATGGGACACGTCCTGGCACGTCCAGCATCTAAAGCTCCCCTTCTTTCCCCCATTAATGCAGGTTTTTGGGGACATCAGGACAAAACATCAGTGATATCTTTAAATACAGTAGCATGGATGACTACCTGGAGATCCTGGAGTGGACACTGCTGGCAGGACACATCAGCCCCACGGCCCCAGACACCCTGGGTATGGTGGGGGCTGGGGTATTGTTAAACGGGGTGGGGCTTTGCTGGGGGCTCCATCCCCCCTAATTCCCATCTTCCCCAGGCTGTTACCCATTCTACAAATCTGACCCGTTTATCCTCACCGAGTGCCCTCACGTCTACTTCTGTGGCAATGCTCCCCACTTCCAGTCCAAGCTGCTCCAAGGTGAGTCTCACAGCACACCCAGATCCTTGCAGGGGTTGGGAATCCGCACGAAGGTCCCCTCTGTCTGACACCCACCTGTGTTTTCAGGGAAGGAGGGGCAGCGGGTGCTGCTGGTGACAGTGCCGGACTTCAGTGCCACGCAGACTGCCTGCCTCATCAACCTGCGTGACCTCACCTGCCAGCCCATCACCTTCTCTGGCTTTGGGGCTGACAGTGAGGATGGAGACATGGGAATTGGACTCTGACCACAGGGAGGGCACAGACTCCACAAGCCCCCACCCCTCAAGGGGTCTTGGCACCCGCTGCCTTTGTGTGTCCTCTGGGAAGGTGACAGAGCTGGGGAAGCACTGGAGGGACAAGATGTTCATACCAATATAACTTGATTTATTTGTGTAACAAAAAACTGTATGGAGGGGAGAAAGGCTGTGCCTGTCTCCATGGGCCCTGCCCAGGAGAGCAGTACCACTCCTGCCACCCCACTGGAACACAGACAGTGGGCTGCCACCCCAGCTCCAAAGGATGGGGTAGCATGTCCCTGACAGCACCCAGCTGTTGGCAACAATGCCCACAGTCCTTGGAAGCAGCAAGGTGAGGGGCTGGATCCCACCTGGAATAGCTGCCTGGGCTCAGGGAAGATGTTGGAAGCGGATGCTGAAGTGTCCAACCACAGGTTGAAGCAGAGTGAGGGGTGAAGTGTCCCTAGTCCCCAAAGTTCACGGTGTAGGTTTCAACTGTGGTGAGGGGCTGCACTGTCCCCGTGTGCAACTCCCAGCCCTCTGTCTCTGTCACCAGCTCGGTGACCACCTCTGTCTCAGTGTCCATGTCCCAGGTGCCAGCAGTGGGTGGCTCTTGGCTCCAGGGTGTGTAGGCTGTGCTGCTGAAGGGGAAGGGCAGTGCTGTGGTGGACGGTGGGGCCGTGGGGCTGCTGCTGGCCATGGTGGCGTTGAGGCGCCGCAGCCGCATCTGCTCCCGCAGCCGCATGCGGTGCCGCAGGCGTAGGCGCAGGCGCATGCGCTCACGGGGCGTCATGGGCCGGCCAGGCACCACACGGCGGATTGGCCGGTTCCCATTCATGGCCATGATCTCCCGGATGCGCTTCCAGTTGGAGCGGGACAGGATGAAATTGCACTGGGTGGCCCCAATGTCATAGAGGACATGGCAAGTCTTGACGCTGGGGTTGTAGCCCTCGGCCCGTGCTGACACACGATACTCGCCCGGGTTCAGGATGCGCCAGTAGTCCCCGCCACTGGCTGCGGACAAGGGGCAGCAGGGTGGGGTGAGGGTGGTGTGGTGCTGCCAGTGCCCTGCCAGCACCTCACAGTACCTACCTGTCCTGACATTGTGGTTGATGCCCGCCACCACAATGGTGGCATTGGCAATGGGCTCTCCCTGCTGGTCTGTCACCACACCCTTGATTCCTCGGTGGACCTGGGTGAGGAAAAGGGATGAGTGGAACTGTGTGGGGCAGGTGAAGCAGCTGTGGCCATGTTCTGTACACACCTGCTCCATGAAGGTGAGCAGAGACTCCTTGTTGTTCTCCCATTCCTGCTGCAGCTCACTCTCATGGGGGAACTTGTCACAGCCCAGGTAAATGGAGAGCTCCAGGCAGTTGGTGTGCAGGTAGCTGAAGTCATTCATACCTGCAAGAGCACAGAAACGCCCACCCAGCCACTTGCTCACCTGATAGTGGCCAAGTTACGAGGCAACCACGCCACCGGCCCCAACTTACTGCCAGCCCGGGGGTGCCACTTGGCACCCTGCACGATGCCCATGGTGTCAGTTACATCCTGTGCATGGCAGCCCCCACGGAAGGTCTCAGTCATGGTGAGGTGTGCTGAGGCATAGGAGATGGCGAGCCAGCGGAACACGGCGTGGTCGGGTGTCTCCTGCAGCTCAGGGTGCTCATCCTCATAGTCCAGGGGACGAGGGGAAGCTGCCGGTGTTGGGGGACTGGGCCGGGCTGTGTCAAAGGGGAAGGACACCAGCTTTTCCCCACCCTGCAGGTTGGCTCCCAGTACAAAGGGGTTCTTGTCCATCCACGCCATGACAGCCCGTGTCTCCACTGCCACCTGGGAGGCAGGCACAGGGTATGAGGTGTTACCCCCTGCAACCCTCTCCACATCCCTGTGCCCTGTGCTGCACTCACCGCCGCATCTTCAGACAGATAGTGCTCTGGGATGGGGATGTGGTGGTTGGGGAACTGGTGGGGCACCAGCCGCCTCTCCTCGGCTGCCCACAGTGCTGATGCCAGGTCGGGGAAGTTCTCAAAGAGGTCAAAGCCTTCCTCTGTCCAATGGCCCAGTGCCCAGTTGCCCAGTTCGGAGCCCTGCAGGCAGCCCAGGACACTGGGGGGCTGCATCCCACCACCTATGTCCCATCCCACTGCTTCAGGTCCCATCCCCTTCTCTGAGGCATCTCAGGTGCCTAGCTTGGAGCCCTGCATCCTACTGCTTTGCCATCCCATCCCACAGTCCCACAGCCCACCCCAACACCCCACATCCCACCCCACTGCTCCACTGTCCTATCTCACTGCCTCATGGCCCGTCCCACCCTGCCGTCCCCTCACCGCCTCGTGGGCCAACTCGTAGCCATCAGGGTTGAGAGATGGGATGAGGTGGATGCGGGTGTCGGTGATCAGACCCCGCACACGGGGGTTTCCATCCTGGTACTCCTTGCACAGGAACTGCATCAGCAGCAGCAGCAGCTCCCGTCCCAGTGCCTCGTTCCCGTGCAGCCCCGCCGTGTATCGGAACTCAGGCTCACCTGGAGGTGGGGACCGAGGAGGGTCAGCAAACACCTGGGACCATGCTGGGGGACTCCAGACCCTCACACCTCCCTCACCCGTCTCGTGCTCGCCCGGATTGTCGGAGACCTCCATGGCATAGATCTTCAGCCCCCGTGAGCTTTTGCCAATGTTGTAGATGCGGGTGATGGTAGGACACTCTTCATTCACCACCTTCATCAGCTGCAGGGTGGGGAAAGATGGGGGTGGTGCTTGGGGGGACGAGCCCACACCCTGCAGAGAATCCATGCCCATGGAGGATCCCACCCATGAAGATGCTCTCCGCCACTGAAGTGCCCACAACCGCTGAGAATGCCATGCCCCAAAGATGTGCCCACCACCAGAGGTGTCCATTCCTCATGGAGGATCCCACCACCATGAAGGATCCTACAACCATGAGTGTTCCAACTCCACAGAGTATGCCACTCAATGAATTTGGTGACAGAGTATTCCATCGCCTAGAGAGGATCCCACCCTCTGCTGGACCCAGCAGTGCCCACCTGCCTCATGTCCTTGTAGGAATGGTGTCGGAAGTCCAGGTTGTCCGTGGAGGTCACCTCGTTCTGCTGAGTGTAGTAGCTGCTGACAGCTGTGAAGGGGACAGGGACACAGCAGCAGGGGATGGCTGCAGAGATCCCAACCCCCATGGCCCCTAGGCTGCTTCAGGGTGACCGTTACCAGAGAGGGGGCACCCCAGGACCTCAAGGCGCAGGCAGAGGCTCCCATTCCAGCGCTGGGGGTAGATGCGGATATACCGGGCCACCACTGGCTCAGGGAACTCACTCAGCACCGGTGTGTCTTTGTCCACGTTGCCATAAAACATCTGTCAAGGAGGGAGAGTTGCACCCAAGAGGCTCCCTGCTGTTTCCATGTCACCCACCCAGAACAGGTCCCCACCATCTCCTCATAGCCGTTGCTGTACATCACCCAGTGCTGGCTGTCGTTGCTGAAGCCCACATAGAAGCTGGTGACAAAGTCATCACTGTGGGAGGACAGGGACAGGTTGGGACAGGGATCCATCCCCATGCTGCTCCCCTGTCCCTTGTCTCCAACCCCATGTCTCCATACTGAATCTGGGAGTCGCGCCCCTGGGTGATGACACCGGTGAACATGGTGATGCGGCGGGTGTCCACCTCGAGCCAGTGTGCTCGGCTGTCATCCTCAGCACACCATGCCCCATCAAAGAAATCGTCCTCGTTGGTGCCCGCCTGGGGAGCAGTGAGCAGTGGGTGGGGGTGTCTCCATCGCCTAAGGGGTGTCTGCTGGGGGTGACACTCACCTGCATGTTGAGGCGGCCACGCTGGGCACCCAGCCCATGACGCAGCATGGAGGAGGCCAGGATCTGGTCATCCTCGATGCGATGGGACTCCAGCCCAATTGGGGGACACCCTTGGGGACAGCAAGGGGTAGTGGGTGATGGGCCTCCACTCTCCAACAGGGTGTCCCTGTCACCCCAGGAATCAGGACACTCACTTTTCTTCTCTGCTGGAGGGGCCCATTCCTCCTCATCTGGATCCCACTTCTTTCCCCCTGGTTTTTTGGGTTTTCCTGGGAAAAGAAAAGGCACAGTGAGAGGGGCAAGGACGAGGACAGGTGTGAGGGGACAGGAATGGGGGCTGGCACCCACCTTTGCGGTCCTGGCCCTTCTCCTCTGCCCAGTGCTCCTCCTCCTCCTCCTCTTTCTTGGGCTTCACTGTTGGTGAGGTGATACCCACCCCAGGGACGTGACACCAGTCCCAGGAACATGCCACCCACCCCAAGAATGTGCCACTGATGCTAGGGGTGTGACACCCACCCTGGGAACATGCCACCTCCCTGGGGATGTGACACTCACCATGGATACATCATTCACCCCAGGGACATGCCACCTACTCCAGGGATGTGTCACCATCCCTGAAGTCATGACACTCACCCTGGTGATGTGACATCCACTCCAGGGAGGTGACACTCACCATGCAGATATGTCACCTATCTCAGGGACATGCCACTGACCATGTGACATGTGACCCACCCTGGTGTTGTGCCACCCACTGTGGGGATTTGAAACCCACCATAGGGATGGGTCCCAGCCCAGGGATATGCCACCCTCCCTGTGGCTCTGCCATTGCCTGCCCCCCACTAGGCCCTGCCCTCCCTGCCCAGCCCCCTCCACCCCCTCTCACAGGGTGTGATTTTCTCCTTGTCTGTCTCCATCCTGTCCTCTTTGTCCAGGTCCTCGTGGGGCTTCGTGGGTGGGGGCAGCCCGTAGGTCCCTGGGGACAGAGGATGAGGGGCTGGGACAACCTTCTGGAGAGGCAGGGGCAGGGATGCTCGGGGGTGCTAGGGTGCTTTGTCCTTCCTGGTTCATCACTCACAATCATCATAGTCAGGTGGCTCGAAG
>VRYO01000516.1:154532-170435 GCA_009812075.1 Sialia sialis
CCACTACAGTCTTCCCCCATTTCCAGTACAAATCCCCCCACCAGTAACAGACCCCAGTACAGCTCCCCCAGTCCCATGCAGACCACCCAGTACAGTCTCCCAGCCACTACCGCCCCCTTCCAGTTCAGCTCCACCCCCACAGAGGCCACCCACTACAGCTCCCAGTATCATCCTCACGCCCGGTATAGTCCCCTCTTCTCAATTAAGATTCCACCTCCCCCGGACCCCCAGAGCTGTCCCAGCCCCTGGCAGGGGGGCAGAAGCCTGGAACCCCAGGGCGAATGGCCCACAGGTGGCACAGGAGGGATGGGGGTCCTGGGACGGGTGGGTGGTCCTGGAAAGGGGTGGGTCCCAGTAGGATGGGGTAGGATGTCATTAGGGTGGAAGGGTCCCATGAGGGTCCCGACGGGATGGGGATCCTGGAGTGGGTCCAGGAGGATGGATGTCCCAGCAATGGGGTGGGGTGGTCCCCTGAGAGTGTGGTGGTCCAGTAGCACTGAGGAGGGGTTCAGGAGGAGGGAGTTCCTCACGAGGGTCCGCAGAATGGTGTGGGGTCCACCAGTGTGAAGAGGGATCCCAGTGGGGTGGGGCTGCCATGAAGATGTGGAGGCAGGGAGGGTGTCCCATGAAGAAGGGGTCCCCAGGAGGATGGGGGTCCCAGTGCTCAGTGCCCCTCCCAATGCGAGGGGCCGCACCCCAGGCCACATTTTCTGGGGAGACCCAGCCGCGGAGCCCTCCCATTCCCCTCCGTCACTCGCCGCCCTCACTCGCCAACCCTCGTCCCCACCCTTTCCTGCTCCTGAGTCACTCCCGGCGCTTTCCGGCTGCTCAGGCGTCCGCAGCCTCGGCGGAGCCGGCGCTGTCCGGGCATCTCCCGGGGCTTCTTCCGTCCGCCGGGGATCCGTCCGTCCATCTCTCCGAGGGAGGGGCTGTCGGGTTGTCCGTCTGTCCGTCATGGGCTGTACTCCTCGCGGGTCTGTCTGCGAGGTTTGTCTGTCCGCCAGGGTGCCCTTGTGTCCTCCTGGCTGTACGCCAAGACACCTCTGGCTATTGGGGTGTCTGTCCATTTTCCTAGGTGTCCGTTTATTGGGTTGTTTCTCTGTCCATGAGAGTCTCCCCTTACCCATAGGTGTCCGTCTGTACGTAGGGGTGTCTGTCCATCCTCTGGATGTCCATCTACCTCACGTGGTGTCCATGTGTGCGTTGGGGTGTCTGTCTGTCCTTCTGGATGTCTGTCTATCAGGGAGTCTACTTGTCCTTCCGGGTGTCTGTTGGGGCATCCATCTGTCCTTTGCACTATTAATCTGTCTGCTCTCCTGGAGCCCTCCTGGCTCTCCATCCTTTGCAACCATCTCACGGTGTCTCCCCATCCACAGGTCTATCTGGTCATCCATCCCTCTGTCCCCACAGCCCCACTGCCATGTACACCACTCTCCCCAAAAGATACCCCCTCCCCACTCCCCCCCCCCCCCGACTGCTCCCATCTGACCCCACCTGCCGCCCCACAGTGGTTCCCCTTTCGGCCCTGGTGCCACCAGCCCGGGGCTGCACGTCTGGTGGGTGGAGCAGCTGCGGCCAGTGGAGGAACCTGACACCACCCTGGGTGTTTTCCTCTCGGAGGACCCGTACCTGGTACTGCACAACGGGCTGGAACAGCAAGCCCACCTCCACCTGCGGGTGCGTGAGCATGGGGCAGGGGATGGAGGGGCTGCGTGATGGCGTGAGCCAGGTGGGGTTGAGTGCTCACCTGGCTCCAGCAGGCCGGGACTCCTCGCAGGACGTGTGGGGCGCCTGCACCCTCCTCTCCACCTAGCTGAGCTCGCTGCTGGGCAAGCGCCCCACTACCCACCACAACAAGTCTGACCTCTTCCTGAACTTCCCTTGCAGCCTCACCTATCAGGTACGGAGGTCCCAGGGGTGCTCCCTGTACTCAGCATTCCCACCAGGCTCCCAGCACCCCACAGAGGCGCCCAGCATCACCGCTGGGCTCTCTGCACCCTCAGTGCTCTGCTTTGTCCTTGCTGAGCATGATGGTCCCCGTGGGGTGCTGGGCACCCTCAGAAGGTGCTCAACGTCCCTGTTGGGTGCTCATGTCTGTGTCGGTTCTTGTCAGCATCACTGGGTGCTGGGCACTGCTCTGAGCGCTCAGCACCCCTCTTGGATGTTGGGCACTCCCACCAGACACTCAGCATTCCCGCTGGGTGCTGGGCACTCCACCATGGGCTCAGCATCCCCTCTGGCCGTGCAGTGTCTGTGCTGGGTGGTTGTCACCCCATCTGGTGATGGTGAGCCCCTCCCCTGTGCCAGCAGGAGGGTAGCGTGGCCTAAACCTTTACATGTGCCCGGTCCTGTGCCCAAACTTTACCACATAAGGGCAAGAGGAAGATTTGGGTGAGCCAGCAGGACCTGTCATGGGCCAGCTTCAACAATGGTGACTGCTTCCTCCTCAAGCTGGGACAGAGGGGTGGAGGGCACCTGTACCTGCTGTCCCACTCCCTGTCCCCACTCTTGCCATCCCTGGCTCCCAGACCCTTCTCACCAGTGTGGGGCAAAGTACATGTCCCGTGTGCTCCTCTGTCTTCTGGGGTGTCCATCAGCTCACTGGCATGTCTCTCTTCGTTGGGGCACCTGTCCCTCCACAGGACTGGCTGTTTGTCCTCCTCTTGGGGTGTGTGTCTGTCCTTCCAGTGGCCACTCAGGCATTTCCCTATCCATAGGGATGCTGGGTGGTTGGGATGTCAGTCCATCCATTGGAGCGTCCCTCTTCCCATCATGGCATGTCCCTGGACCAGCTTCCACCCCAGTGGCTGCTGCATCCCCAGCCTGGGCGAGGTAGGCTGAGGGCCCCCATGGGGCAGTTCCATCACCACTGTCCCCCTCCCTGCCCCCAGACCCTCATGGTCTGGTGTGGGGCCTGGAGCAATGTCCTGGAGCACAGCAGGACACAGGAGCTGGCTGCTGGCTGCCAGCACAGTGAGCGGGGTGGCAAAGCACACCTAGGGATTGTGGCTGGTGGTGAAGAGCCACCTGAGATGGTCCAGGTATGTCCCCACTGGGCAGAGAGGGGCATCTAGGTGTCCCTGGGGTGGCTCTGTGACCCCCCAGTCTCATCCCCTAGCAGATGCTGGAACCCAAGTGCCCCTTGCAGGAGAGCTCCTCCTCCCTGAGGAGGATGTAGTGGCTGACCAGAGCAACACACAAGCAGCTGTCCCCTACAAGGCAAGGACATGGTGGCACACCATAGTGGCACCAGGGCTGGGCATGCCAGAGTGTCACCATGGTGGGCACAGGAGGTACATGTGGCTGGGCACAGCCAGGGTACACCATGATGGCCCCCCAGGAGTACATGAGGTTGGACATGCCTCAGGGACAATCTGGTGACCCTGAGGAAAGCCACACAGAGCTGAGTATGGCCAGGGGATACCACAGGGGCCCTGGAGCAGGCAAGGATGGGCAATGCCAGAGTGTGTGGGTGGGACAGAGAGAACACTGGGCTGGAGAGGCCCCAGGCAACCCCACAGTGACATCCCCTCCACGGGCAGGTGGAGGGCACATGGACCTGACCCAGGTGGCCACCAGCCTGTTCTGCCCTGATGACTGCTTCGTGCTCAACAATGCTGCTAGCAGGATGGTCTTTGTCTGGAAAGGTGCTCAGAGATGGGGACATAGGGTGACACAGAGACAGGGACTGAGCAGCTGACATCCCCCTCTGCAAGATGCAAGGCCAACGAGAGGGAATGCCAGGTGCCTCTGAGGGTGGCTGAAGAGGTGACCACCCACATGGGACACCTGCCCCAGACACAGGTGGGGAGAGATGCCCAAGGGCTGATATGGGAGCCATCATCCCTTCCCAATCCCTGTCCCCTTCCTGTCCCTGTCCCCATAGGTGCAAATCCTGCCCCAGGGCTGCGAGACACCTTCTTCAAGCAGCTCTTCACCATCTGGAAATGAGCAGCAGGTGCCCATGGGGTGGTGCCTGACACAGGGTGTGATGTGTTGTGCAGCTGTGCCAGCCCCCAGCAACGGCTGTGCTCTGTTCAGCTGTCCCTGTCACCATGCCATCCCTGTGCCTTTGCCCATCCCATCCCCATGCTGTTGGCATTCACATCCTTGTGCATCATATCCTTGACATCCCATACCAAGCCCATGCCATCTCTAGTGCTGTGATGTCCCTGTGTCTTTGCCTGCACTCTGCCCATGCCAGGCTCATCTCCATGCCATCCCCAAGACCTATCCTTGTGCCATTCCCATGCCCACACCATGCCCAAGCTCCTGCCATCTTCCTCTCCACACCAGCCATTCACCTCCTTGTGCCATGCCCATGTCCACCCCATCTCAAGCCTATGTCATGCCTGCCCCTGTGAATGACAATGCCCTGTCATTCCTGTGCCTTTGTCCACCCATGCCCACATCATTCCTGTCTGTCCCTTTGCCATTCTAATGCCCATGGCACTTCATTCCCCATTCCCATGCCCAGCCTGTCCTATGCCCATCTCCAAGTATGGAGATGTCCTTTCTGTGACAGCTCCATCCCCATGCCATCCCGATCTCCTCACCATACCCAAACCTACGTCATTCCAGCACCTGTGCCATCCCATCATCCCAATTCCTTTGCCCACCCCATGCTTATCTCCATCTCCACCATCCCAAGCCCATGCCATGCCCACAACTCACTGCACCCCCACACTGCTGCCACAGCTTTGGCACCTGCATGTCCTTGCTACCTTCTTCCACGTGCCTGTGCCACACTGTGCCCATGCCCGGCCCACACATCTATCCCTGCACCCAGGTCCTGGTGAATAAAGGGACAGTGCCATGTCCTGATGGCTATGGTGCCAGCCCTGGATGTGGGGAGGCATGAGGGGACTCTGACAGGACAGGGCAATGCCAGTACAGGGGGTGAAGTGTCCCCAGTATCCTGGTGTGATGCCAGCCTATGTGTGTCATCAGTTCTCTGCCCCACGGAGGGATGCCCATGGCCATACAATGTCCCCAGGTCCTTGTGTGAGCACCTGGGCCCTTTTGTTTGGGAAGGGTGGGAGATGGCCTGTGGCACCCATCTGGCTGCCACTGTAGGTCTCCCGTGTCCCCAGATCCCTCATGTCTCCAAATCTCCAGTGTACCTCCAATCCAACCTCTGCTCTCTCCACAGTCCCTGCACCCCCAGTATTACCAGTGTCCTCAAACCACCAGTGCCACCAGCCACAGCCACAAAGCCCCTCTCCACCCTGAGGCCACCCAGACCCCAGGACTCCAACCACTGCAGGCTGCTTTCCCCCTCGTCAGACTCAGATAATTAAGTGTTGAGACTAATTATATCCCGAGTCACCGCCTCCTCGGCCCCTGCACACAAAAACCTGGTGTGAAAACATGTCTGGCATTACAGACCCCTGGCATTCCTCCCCAGTTCCCACCAGGATGCTGCTACATCCATCACCAAAGAAAAGCCCTTTATTGTAGCTGGGGAGGGCCCGGGGAGAGCAAGGAGAAGAAGGAGCTTGGGGGAGGGAGTCAGAGAAGCCACTGTGTCCCCCTGCACCTGCAGGAGGGATGGGTGAGCTGGAACCCCCCCAGCCCTTTCTCTCCTTCTATTCCTAAAGTGACACCAGGGTGGGAAACTCCGTGTGGGGGAGGGGCTGGGCTTTTCCTTGTTCACAGTGAGTTTGGGGGAGTGGGGAGGGGGGTCCCACCTGCTCAGCCTGGCTGGATCTGTGCTGCAGGGGAGGTTATTCACTCCCAGTTCAAATCCCTGGAGCACGTTTGGGGTGAGGGAAGGGAACAGTGGGGAGAGCAGGGAGGAGAACACAAGACCACACGTGGCAAGCTCAGTGTGCTCAGGATGGTGGGGAAGAGAGTGAGGATTCACCTCTCCTGGTCATTTCAGACCATGCAGGATTCCACAATTATTCTGATGGGCCTTTCCAATGAAACAAAATTGGGAAAGTGGCTTCTCCAGTGTGACTGCAGCAGGTCCCAGGTCACGGGGTGGGAGGGAGCACACAGGGGAGGTAATTTGTTCCCTGAAAATTCTTATGAGGGATTTTTCACGCCCTCCTTACCACTCCAAACCCAGTGGAGGAGGGGGTGACCAGCACTGTGGGCTCAGGGTGGGATGGGACCCTTCCTTCACCCACCCAAGGGCAGCTATGGGTGACAGGGAGGCAGCACCTGGGGAGCCCCACTGCCAAGGGACTGGGGAATGGCACTTCACTGAGAGAGAGAGAGAGAGAGAGAGAGAGAGAAGAAAAAGCCATGTGTCGTTTGGAAGAATCAGGCAGGAGCTGAGTGGTCTTGGGGGTCTGGAGCAGTCCCAAGAGTCTGGAGCCCCCTGGAGCCAGCTCCCTACTCTATCAGTTCCACGTAGTTGGCAGGGAACATCCCAAAGTGGCCGTCGGGGCCGTAGCCGCGCCACCAGCCCTCATCGATCATCTCGATGTTGGTGATGATGTTCTCAGGATCAAAGGAGATCTCAGTGTCATCAGCTGCCATGGGACAGACAAGGGGAGTGGGGTCAGACCACCTGAACCACCGCAGCTCTGGAGTTCCCAAGAGGGATGGGCAGCTGCTGGAACGAGTCCAGAGGAGGCCATGGAGGTGCTCCAAGGGCAGGAGCCCCTCTGCTCTGGAGACACACTGGGAGAGCTTGGATTGTCCAGCCTGGAGCAGACAAAGCTCCAGGAAGACCTTGGAGACCTTTCCAGTGCCTAAAGGGGCTCCAAGAGAGCTGGAGAGGGACTGGGGACAAGGGTCTGCAGGGACAGGATAAGGGTCTCACCAGCCTGGTAGTCATAGAGTGCCCGGGCACAGAGCCCCTTCCCCGTCAGGTCCGGTGGCTCCTGGTACTCCACCCTGTAGTCATATTTGGCATCGTCAACTTGTTCCTTCAGTAAGGAGAGGAGAGCAGGAATTAACAGGAGAACACTAGGAGAGAAGAGAACAACTATGCCCCATGCCCAGAAATGTCCATCAGCCCCCTGAGGCTTGGAGAACTGCTGGAGGTCTCCAAGACCTGGAATAAAACACGGAATAAAACATGGGCTCCAGAGAAGCTGTGCCACACATCTGCCACAGGAGCAAACCAGCTCTTAGCCAAAGAGCCACATCTCCACCTGGCTCAACACCAATCCCCTGGGATCCCATCCCAATGGAAACACCTGAGACCAGTGGCAGACAACCCCTGTGATCTCTTGGGATCCCTGCTGCAGACAGAGGCTCTTTCCCCAAGAGATAAGCTCCAGCCTCTGAAACGTTTCTGCCAGAGCCTGAGCTGGCTGTGGTTTGTTCTCTTCAGGAAAGGCCGAGGGGATCATTGGGCCCATCTCCCCTGGAATCCTTTGCAACCTGCTGGACACTTCCAGACAAATTCCAGAATGACAAAATGTTTGGAATGCTCGTGGTTTGGTAAGCAAGGAAGAAACCAAAGGAGCCACACACCTCCAAGGGCAACACAGCAGCACAGCACAACCCCAGGATGAACCACTGGAGAATCCTGGAGTGCACCAGGAATAGCTGGGACTGCCTGGGTCCAGATGTGCAGAGAAAAAGGAGAAAGGGCTTTGGAAGAGGCTGATGGACCCTCTCGCCTCACTGGTTCTGGGATGTGGCAGTGACAACAGCTGGAGCAGCCCTGGGGTGCAGGATGAGTACCAGGGACTCAGTACCAGTGTCTCCACTGGGAGCACTGGGAAGGGACACAGCACCACCCCCTGTGCCACATGGGTGCATCCTGAGTACACCTGAGCCCTGGGGTTTTGCCATTTCCTATGATTTTAGCTCAGGAAAGTATTCCAGGCTCATCCTAAGGGTGGGACAAACCATGCTCCAAGAGGGTCCCCTGCCCCCCAGACTCACCTGGGGTGGCTCCTCATAGATGGCTGAGGGCTCTGGAGGCTCCTCATACAGATTTTCTTCTATGTGGGACCCTGGGACACCAGAATTGTATCCAGAGTCCCGTTCTGAGGAGAAACAAGGGATCTGTCACCAAAAGCATACTCTGTCCCCTCATCCTGTCATCCAGCCTGGAGTGACACCACATTCCTGCTGGGAGCCGGGTGTCCCCTGC
Organism: Sialia sialis; assembly: GCA_009812075.1. Taxonomy (NCBI): domain Eukaryota; kingdom Metazoa; phylum Chordata; class Aves; order Passeriformes; family Turdidae; genus Sialia; species Sialia sialis. The sequence continues at coordinate 162,595 of VRYO01000516.1, forward strand.
GTCTCCTGCCCAGCCAGGGGATGGAGCACACACAGACCATGGGATGGAGTGAGCAGGAGTTTAGTGAGATCCAAAAGGACAAAGGAGAGATCTGCCTCTGATAGGGAAGGGATAGAGACAGGAAAGGAATAAACTCACTCAAGATGGAAAAAGTCCCATGGAGGGGAAGGGCTGGAGCAGAGGTCTTGGCCAAGAGCAGCATCTAGTGGTGACAGTGGCCTGGGGACGTGAGAGCTGGACCCCGGCTGCAGCACATCCCTGCTTCCCTGTCCATGGCAGGGGAGGTGGAACTGGATGGTCTCCAAACCAAACTGTGATTCCATGATATGGGAACAAGGCCAGCCCTTGTCCAGGCCTTCTCTGGAATCGCTTCCTCCCTCAGACCACTTGGAAGTGCTTGAGCAGGGACTCCTCCCACTGTCCCAGGCTGCTCCAAGCTTCATCCAACCTGGCCTTTCAGAGATCCTGGGGCGGCCACAGCTTCTCTAGGCAACCTGCCCACCCTCATAGGCAAGGATTTCTTCCCAATATTCCATCTAACCCTGCCCCCTGGCAGCCAGTCCCTCTTGTTCTGTCCTTCTGCACCTGTGTTCTTTACTGGGACAAAAAACAAGCCAGGCTAGCTCTGGAACAGGGAAACTCCTGCTGCCTCGACTGGGCCTTGAGGCATTTTGAAAAAGTCCAAGCCTGACTGTCAAAGCCCCTATGACAGGTCTGGAGTAAGGCTGGGGGTGCACGTAGCCAAATTCTAGCCTGAATTCCAGTCTGAATTCCAGCAGGAGATATCCTCATCTCCCTGAGCCATCAGCTGAAGACAAGCAGGAACCATCCTCATCCTCAGCATCATGCTCAGCCCTGGCTGGAGACAAAGCCCAGGGGAAAACCGAACAGAATCTCCAAGCACAGCCTCAAAATGCCCAATTTTGTCAGATCTAGTTGGAAAGATGAGGAGAAAAGCTTTGGGGAGTGGAGAGAGCCAAGCATGTACCTGCTGCAGGTACTGGGGAGGCCGGTGGGGACCCCCAAACATCCCGGCTGGGGGAGGCAGGACTGGGCACGGAGTTCATCTCCTTCTGCAGGAATGGGCTGCGCAGCTTCCCTGGAAAAGGAGTTGAGGGGACTGCAGCAGTTGGTCAGGCAGGGGAGCTCCCAGCCTAACTGTGTACCCACAGGTATTGCTGGGTCACCCTCCCAAGCAGGATTTTCCAGCTCCAATCCTGGTTGTGGAAAACAAGTTTGGCAACTGTTACAGCAGCAGCCAAGGAAAAATTAAAAGATTTCTATGGAGGAAGAGCTGGCTGGCCCTGCCTCTGGCTTTCCGTGGAGACTTCTGGAGCACCCTGAACTCCACAGACATCAAACTAGCAAACTGGTTTCTGCCAGTGCACTTCCTGTGGCAGGAGGCAACTGCACTGCTATCTCCTCACCTCCACCTCCAAACCAAACAAAGACTTCCCAGACAAGCCCTACCAGCACCAAGACTCCTACCCTTATTTCTGGGTCAGATCCAGATTCCAGGGCATTTATCTCCCTTTCCTCCACGACAACCATCAAATCCTAATTAAATGCCTCAAAGTCAGTCTCTCTCCATGATGTCTAACCATCAAAAGACATTTTCCCAGAGTGGAATTCCCTCCTCTCCCATCCATGGCTTGCCTACCCACCCAAGGAAGGAGGGATTCATACTCCTATCACCAAGTGGAAGTGATTATTCTGAATCAATTTAAGGTGCTTTAGAGGGGGTTGGGCTGAGGAGGATGAGGAGGTGGTGGCAGCAGCAGCAAAGGCAGTTGCAGTCACCCAGGGGTGTCACGTGTTCGTCACAGCTACTTCCTCAGCTACTTTCAGCTCTGGTTTGCAAACTTCCCGATTTCCATCGGAGAGATCAGACCATGCTCTTCTAACAGCACAAGATCCTGCTTGGCTGGGGCAGTTCAAAAATTTGGGTGAAATTTCATTCAGTCAGGATAGACTGTGATAGCGGTGCTTTTCCTAGTGTTAATATATTGAAATCTAATTTAAAAATAAAAATTAAACTTAAAGGCTCAGAAGGGGAATCAGAATATGGAAATCTTTGTGATTAAAACTTGGTTAGAGCCACACCCTGGAAAACAGCAGGAGCCAGGTTTGGGACACAGCACAGCAGAGAACATCAGCATGGTGAGAGCTGCCTGTTGTCAGCTCCAGCTGTGGCCTCACAGTATCTCTGCCCCACTGGGACCCCTCCTCGTGCAGAGAGACTCAGTGGGGACTGGGACCCACCCCCAGAACACTCCCTGCGTCCCCAGGCTGTACCTGGCTGTGCTGGCATCCCCACGTCCCCTGGCCCCGCTCTCTCCCTTTGCTTGAAGATGTCGCGGGGGTTGATGGCTCTCTGCGCGATCAGCGTGGCGGCCTCCTGCCCGGGGAGGGCACACAGCCCAGTCAGGGGGGCAGAGCTGAGGCAGCCCCCACTTCCCCAGGGGCTCAGGGTCCCAGCTCCTCACCTGGGCTTTCTCCACCGACTCACTTCTCCTGACGCCCTTCCGCTGCTGCGCCTCGTACTCCTCAGCCTGCTCCTTCTGTGGCACATGAGAGGGCTGGGCAACCAGCCACCCCTCCAAACCAGCCCCCCTGCCCCCTCTGCCAGAACCCTCTGCCTCCTTCAGCCCCCTATGGACCCAAGGAACCGACACAGCAATGGGAGGCAGATGTGGAGGAAACGGGAGAATTCTGGGCTGAGAACAGGGACTTGATGTCATGGAATTATGGGATGATTTAAGTGGGAAAAACCCTCTGAAATTATCAAGTCCAACCATCCCCCAGCACAGCCAAGGCCACCACTAATCCATGTCCCCAAGTGCCACATCCACACATCTGTTAAATCCTCCCAAGAGTGAGGATGCCAGCACTGACCTGAGCAGCTGTGCCACAGCTCGACAACCCTTTCCATGAAGCAATTTTCCCAATATCCAACTTAAAACATCCTCTGGGCAACTTAAGGCTATTTCCACTTGCCCTGTCCCAGGTCCATGTCCCCTCCACCATAAATCTTGCCTGGGGCCAACACCAGAGCTCACCCATTGCTGCTGTTCCCTGTCCCTGTTTTCAGCCTCCTGTTGCTGCTGGAGTCTCCTGTGGGGACAAACAGGTTAAAACTGAGGATTTGAGACCTCACCACACTATTCCAGGTCCCTGGGAATAGTACATGAAGGCCATCCCTCACTTTGGTAATGCTACCCCTCACTTCAGGGCCACACAAGGTGCCACAGGTCACCCTTGAGGAGAGGAGCATGGTGAGAGGGGCAGGAGCTGCTCCAAATAGTGGGATCATTCCAGGGAAATCTCTTCCTTGGGGATATGGACAAGAGCATCTTGTCCATATGGGAGCTGTGCAGATTTTCCTGAGTTGCCCCCGTGGAGCTTGGGGCTCTCTGGACCTCTGACACCCCAAAAATAGAGGCCATAGGTACCAGGCAAGATTTGGGAAACAAAAGGGGGAGTAGTCCTGGAGCAGGATCCATGGGCAGGGAGACTCAGGGATGATGCTGGAGAAGCAGCTAAGCTCCTTGGGGGTTAGCCAGGGAGATGTTCCCTCCACAGCTGGAGCAAGATCCCATCATATCTGTTCTCTTAAAAAGTGGGAAATGCACAAACATGATCCGCTCCTTCCTAAGGAATAAACTTTGCTGGAGTGGGGGCAGCTCAGAGAGATAGTAGCACCACAGGAATCCCAGAGAGCAGGATGGGATCTAGGAATCATTCCTAAAACCCCACTCACTTCTGGGCTTCGATTTCACTGGATCTGGCTTTGAACATCTGCTCCCTCCCCGCCGCCTCCTGCAGCTCCCGCTCGCGCTGCTCCCGCTCCAGCCGCTGCCGCTCTTCCTCCACCCTCCTCTTCTCCTCCAGCCGCCGGTTCTCCTCATCTTTCTGTGGGGAAACAGGCACAGAGGCTTGGGCTTCTGGGCTCACAGGGGTAGGGGTCCCGCTGCCAGTGCTCAGAGTCCCCTGGCCCGCTGAATCCCGAGGCACACAGTAGATCCCAGGGCACTGATCCAGTCAGAAAGTTCACATGTCATTGCTTAACCCCATTAAACTCAAAGTGAAAAGGAAGGAAATGGAGCAGCCCTCAAAGAGGTCAAAAACCAGTTTCCTCACCCAGCCAGGGTTTGCTGGGATGCTGCTCAGCTCTCTGCCAGGACAGCCAGGGTGCAGCCCAGCCCTCCTTCCTGAGCCCACCCCAGCAGCTGTGAGCCAAACCCAGATGAGATAAAGCAGCACCTTCCCCTTCAAGGCTCAGCTCCTCCTCTCTGAGCACCCCAAGGCAGCAGCTCTGCACTTCCTGAGCTCCTGATTCCAGTTCCCAGACAAGGAATAAGTACATGAGAACAATCTCCAGCTAAATCTAAACACTTGACGCTCCGAGGGACACACACCTCTGCTTTGGCCCAGAAATTATCCTTATTGACCCGCTTGATTTCAGACATCGCATTCGTCTTCTGGTACACAGAGCCCTGAGGAAGACACAGAGAAAACACCTTTTTTTGCATTTCTTGCCAAAAATCAGCCCAAATCAGCACAATCTGGGACTTGTCTTAGAAGTTCCTATAACCTGATGCTTTGCCTAGAATTCAAAGGAGGGCTGGGTGAGGCCAGTGATGTGGATATTGCCAAAATTAGGGAATTGCTGGCCCTGGCACAGGTTGTTGCCCCATCCCTTGAGGTGTCCAGGCTGAATGGGGCTTGGAGCACCTTGGGACAGTGGGAGGTGTCCCTGCCCATGGCAGGGGTGGGACTGGATGGGCTTTAAGGTCCCTGCAACCCAACCCATGATTCCATGTCTCACACCTGCTCTCTGGCAGTGGGACGCCATTCCCTCTTGTCCTGTTACTTCCTGCCCTGGTGGAAAGTGCCTCTCCAGCTCTCTTGCAGCCCTTTTAGGCACTGGAAGGGGCTCTAAGTTCTCCCTGAAACCTTCCCTTTTCCAGGCTGAACAGACATTCCACAGACATGTCAGTGGCCAGGCTGCCCCTTCCATCATGGTGGTCCCAGACCTTCCTCCACCCAAAAAGTCCTCACTGATTCAACTCACCACGGGAGCCTGGGGCCCTGAGTCCTGGAACTTGCTGCTCTCCTTGTGGAAGCTGTAGTTGGCCCCGGAGGCCTTGGCCACCTTCTCCATGATAAGTTCAGGCTCCACGTCCTCCTCTGCCCGGGCATTGATGGTGACGTGAGCCCCCTGAGCAGGAGGAACCAGGACAGGGGTGAGGGGTCACTCTGGGAGCCCCTAAACCCCCCTGCCCCAGTAGATCCTGTCTGTGCTCCCAGAGCTCTCAAGGGAAGGAAAAGGGTTCTGGTAAGAAGGAGAAAATATCCAGGGCGATTTTTTGGGCTGATGTCCCTGGCTGTGGCAGGGGGCTAGAACTGGATGGTCTAAGGTCCCTCCAACCCAAACCATTCAGTGACTTCCTGAGGGAGGACACGTGAAGGATCAGACCTTTAGGAAGTTGGCCACAGTGCTGACGTGGTTGGCGCAGGCTCCTTTCCGCACGTCATTGACACCTTCACCTGTCTGCAAGGAGACACCATCAGCTCACACGAGCCCCTCCAGGCTGCATTCATGAGCCTGAGTCCCTCTCCAGCTCTCCTGGAGGCCCTCAAGGCACTGCAAGGGGCTCTGAGGTCTCCCTGGAGCCCTCTCTTCTCCAGGCTGGACACCTCCAGCTCTCCCAGCCTGGCTCTATGGCAGAGGGGCTCCAGCTCCCTCCCAGTGAAGCCGAGGTCTGTCCCCACTCACCCAGTTGATGAGGACGTATTTGGGCAGCCCAGAGTTGGGATCCTTCACGCGGCAGAAGCCGTACATCACCTTCCCACTGTTGAGCTCCTCCACCATCTCCTCCAGCCCCCCATCTGTCCCAGGAGGAAGGAGAAGGGATGAGTCCAGTGTGGTGGGAAGGAGCCAAACCCACCCCAGCTCTGTCTTCCCTAGAGATTTTCCCCATTAAATGCGGGGCTGTCACACCTCATGAGGGTCCCAGACCCATGTTTGCCCTGTAAACACATAACCTGATCATTTATCATCCACATGATTATTTGGGACCCAAGCCCCAGCCTTTTCTCACCCACTCCCAAGCCCAGCAGCCTTCATCACCCAGTTCCTCTTCCTCAGGCCTTCACAAACCCCAGAAAGATCCAGGATCTGCAACAAAGTGCAGGCATAAGAGAGAAGGGGAAGGAGCTGCTCGCACTCCCATATCAATTAGAAGCTTTAAGGAGAGCAGGCAGCTTTTGCCCATGGGATCCTGCACAAAACCATGCTCAGAAACACCTCAGTGAGGGTGGGAATGGTGCTGAGAAGTGGTGGAGAAACTGGCTGAGCCTTGCTCCTGCTCTCCAAGACGGGAAATAGAGAAGGAACCAAGAGGGCACAATTGGGTAAGGTCCTGCTAGTCCACCATGGGGAAACTCCTGCCTCAATGCCACTGTCCCTGTTACACCCACCTACAGTGGTCTGAGCTCTGGTTTGAGGACTTGTGAGTAAATTCCAGAGGGAAAATCCCACACAGGACTCAGGCAGGGGCAATGGAAAGGGAACAGCAATGCTCCCACTACACCAATAAACTACCAGGAAATGCACTCCAAAAATGCACACTCTCATCTCAAAAGCATTCCCACAGACCACAATTCCTTCTGCGCTGGATTGTCTGAGCCCTGAAAAGTGGGAAAAGAGACACTATCAGGAGTAACAGAGACCAACACAGCTTGCTCTGCTCTGCAGCATTGCCCGGATCATTTCCTTCTCACCATTAAATATTTATGATTCGGCTCTAAATTTGGCTCCAAATCCAGCAGGGAAGTTGAAGGTTTGAAGTCTGAAGCTGTTTGGTGAGGGCTGCCACAGAGGGACATGATGGGAATGCTGGGAACAGCAAGGTTCTGCAGGGAGCTCAGGGCACACTCTCTGCAGCTCCCCAAAATTCTCATTTGTGACTCAAATCAAGAGATTTCCTCAACAAAATTCCCCAGCACCAAACCCCAGTCTCCATGGGCTCCACTAGACCCTGTGGAGCATCCCAGAAATTTCCACAGAGCTCCACAGGCTGGGAAAAACACTTGGAAATTAAGGAAGGAGCTGGGGAGGAATGAGAAGATGCAAATTCTGAGCATGGGGAAATGCGCCTGGATGCACTAGCTCCTGAAGGCTTTGGCTTCCCAGCCAGTAGTGTTTGGGTGGGAATCAGCAGCCAGATAAAAAATAAATAAAAAACAATTGCAGGAAGAAGGGAATTTGACATGAGAGGCTTTAAGAGCATTGAGGAGGGAGAGCTGGCTGAGTGAGTGGCTCTGGAATACCACGTGGTCCTGCCTAAATCCAGGATCTAAAATACTTCAGGGATGCAAAGAGCAGCCAGGATCCAACCTCTGGATCCTCTGGAAAGGAGGAAAATGAAAAGAAAGGAGAAGCAGAGCTGCAAGGAAGCTCTGCTCCACATCCCTCACTCTGAAACCACACTGGACACCCCAATACAGCTCCCCCCTTGTCCCAACACCAAGGGCACCCCCAAGACACCTTCAGGGATTAAAAACCCCTGGACATCTCAGGTACAGTGAGATGAACCCTGGAAGGCCCTGGACCCATGGCAACAGGGGGATGGTCCCCAGAATTCTCACCCCCGGAGCCAGCCACTCGCAGGTCATTGCTGTTGCCTTCATAGGTGAACAGAGCCCTAAAATTAAGAGAGAAATGGGATTTTTAGGCAGCACAGTGCTCATCTGTGGTGTTCGCACACCCCCAACACCTGCTGAAGTGCAGAGCCCAACAGGGGCTGCCCAGGGACAGCTGCCCTGATCCCCCCCGA
>VRYO01000516.1:171435-188604 GCA_009812075.1 Sialia sialis
TTTCGGAAACTCCCCTCCAATGCCCCGAGGGCGGTTCTCGGGGAACCCCATCCCAGGCTGTTATGGGTCACCCGGTCCCAGGTTCCTCTTGGGGTTGCAACCCCGACAGCGTCCGCATCCCACACAGCCCTCCCCACTCCCGCATCCCTGATCGCAGCCCCCGGGTGGAGAAAATCGGCTTTTCCGGGGACTTCCCTCATTGCCCGACCTCAGTCGGGGGAGCACATCAGGGATGTTCGCCGGTACCGAAGCAGTTCGGAGCCTGGAGCTTTTTGGGGTGTAAATGCGTCCCTGTTTTAGGCCAAATCATCAGAATTCTGGCCCTCCCGAAGAGGTGCTTCTGGGGGGACACAGGAGGTGACCTGAGGCGGAGGGGGCGGGACAGGGGTGGGCCGTCGCCCGGCGGCGTCCCCATAATGTGTTAATGGCACATTAGCGGCTCATTGTTCCCCCAGCCCTCCCCCGCTGCCAACATCTGCCTGGCACCGCGCTGCCACCCCATGGGGGAGGATTGCTCGGGGGATTTTGGGGTGGGCCTCCATCGGGTCCCCCTTCTCTCCCCCGAGCCTTCCTCCACATTCGGGGTGTGTTTAGAGAAGCAAGGGCGGAGATGGGGAGGTTCCCCCAAAACTCCTGCGGCATCTCACCTGCACCCCTGCGGCCTCGGGGGCCACGGGTGGAGCAACCCACCCACGGCCTACCACCTTCACGCAAGGGGAAAACAACGAGGGCCCGAGCTCTTCCTGCCCCGAGAGGGTGAGGTGGGGTTTAAGGATCTCCTCGCCAGGCCCTCAGTTTGTCCCCAGACATAGTGATGGTTCCAGTGCTCCGTCAGGATTTGCCTCCTTGGGGCTTCAGGCTTGAGGAGGTGGAGGGGGGTGGGAAGAACCACGTGCCCCCCGTTCCCAGGGAAAAATGTGTCTGGCGAAGTGGGATGAGGTGGCGGATGGATGGATGGATGGATGGATGGAATGGAGTGATGGAGGGTCCTGGGATGTCCCAGGATCCTGAGGCATGTAAAAGTCCTGGTGTTGCTGTAGATCCTGGGGTACCTGAGGGTCCCAGGTTGTCCAAGGGTTCTGCGGTGGCTGAGAGTCCTGGTGTGCAAAGGTCCTGGGGTGTTCAAGGGTCCCAGAGTGGCCAAAGGTCCTGGGGTGGGTGTTGCATCCTTGGGCACCTGAGGGTCCCAGGGTGTTCAGAATTCCTGGGGTGACCAAGACTGAAGGAACAGTGGAGGGTCATGGGGTGGTTGAGGGTCCCAACGGTGGGTGAAGATCCCGGGCTGTCGGATGGTCCCACCATACATCCCTCATCCCCTCCATCCATTCATCCAGCCATCACCCCCAGAACACCAGATCTCATCTTCCAGTGGATGAAACACATTGAGGAGGCTCTCCTCTGTTTGTAGGACCTACAAAAATGTTGGGAAGCACCCCAAAACTGCAGAGCTTCCAGTGCCATTTTTATGATTTAGGAGTGCAAAGTTGGGGTGCACTTGGGGAGCACTGGGTGGCACGGGATGCTCCACCACATATCCCCTGTTGAGAACCTCCTTGTGCCTTGAGGATTCATCCCATGTTATTTATGGGAAATATGGGCAAAAATACTGCATACTGATTATTTATATTTTTTAACATCCTGGGACTCACACAGACCTCTGGACATATCCATACCCCTAACTCCATGTACCTCTAAACAAGGAGCTGTCTGGGAAGACAGGGCAGATGTGAGCTCCCCATTCAGCACGTGGCTGGAAATGTTAATTAAACACAGGGCAATAAAACATCTGGAGGGCTGGGAGCGGGGAAGGGCCGGCCAGCACAACCCCCCACAGCTGCCTCCTGCTTTTCCTTGGGAATCTTGGGCAGGGGGGACTGGGGTCACCAGCTATTTCGATGGCACAAAAGCCTTTTCATGAAGTATTTCAGGCAAAGCAACTGAAGAACCTTTGTGGCGCAGAGCGAGGGGCTGCTGGGGGTGGTGGAGTCTGGTGGCCCCAAGGGCTGGGGAACTGGAGATGGCTGGAGATTGGGGCTCACGGTCAGGCGGTGGGTGTTTGGATGGGATAAGATAATGGTTTGGAGATGCTGGATTAAGCCTCATTTGATGCCATCCCATCAGCCTTGCAAGTGCCTGTCATGGGGGAATGAGCCCACCTTGTAAAAAAAGGGGAGGAAGGTGTTTTGGATGAGTCTGTCCTGTAGGCTGGCTGGACCCATCATGGCAGGACCCTGATCCCAGAGTCCTCCCCAGGGTGGGGAGGGATGGGCATATCCCTCTGAGCATTCCCTGGGAGAGGGGACAGAGGGGCTGGGATGGATTTGGGGCACTCTGGTGTGGTGAAACACCTGGGTGGGATGGTGGGCCAGGGTCTCCCTGGTGAGATGTGATACATGGAGGCACACAAACAGGATACGTGCACCCGGCAGGACAGGAATGGTGGCGTGATGGGCACCCTGGGTGGGATGGGGGCACTCAGGGAAGGTATGGGCAACTGAATAGGATGGGGGGCAAAGATGAGAGCAGCCAGATGGGAAGGGACACCCTGGGATGGATGGGGGTACCTAGGGCATGATGGGGAGACTAGGCCAGGGTGGGAGGAACACGGGTGGAATGGGGGAGACCATGAGTAGAGTTGAGAACACTCAGATGTATCAGAAGCGTCACCCCGGATGGAATGGGGGAGCCACGCGTGGGATGGGAACACTCGGAGGGGAGGTGACACCCTGCATCGGACGAGGCGACCCCAGCTGGGGCACCCTGGACAAGGTGGAGGAACCCTGGATGGGATGAGGGCGGTATGGACGGGATGGGGAGAGCCCGGACAGTACGGGGGGACCCCGGACGTGCAGGGATCCTCGGACGCGGCGGGAGCGACCGTCGCACGGTGGCAGCGGGGCCCCGGCGCGGCCGGTGGCGGAGCGGCTGCGGAGCCCGCGTGAGTCGGCGGCGGGACCAGTGCGGAGTGGTGCGGGCCCGGCAGGGCGGTGCGAGCCCCTGCCCGGCCCCCGGTGTCGGTTTGCATCCCGGCTCCTCCCCGCCCCGCCGCCCCGCGCATTCCCGACCCTCCGGGCGGTGGCGGCGGCGGCGGCGGGGCCCGGCGGGGCCGGGGCGGGACCCCACGATGCCGCAGCTGGAACCGACGGGGGGAGACGACCTGGGGGCCCCTGACGAGCTCATCGCCTTCCAGGACGAGGGCGAGGAGCAGGACAAGGGCGCGGGGCGCGGCTCGGCCCACGGGGACCTGGACGAACTCAAGTCCTCGCTGGTCAGCGAGACCGAGAACCGAGGGGGCCCCGGCCCCGTGGTCGGCCCCAGCCCCGAGGTGAGGCGAGGGGCGGCGGGGAGCCGGGGGGAGGCGCCCCCCGCCCGGCCCCGCTCCGCTCACCGCCTCTCCCCGCAGGCGGAGCGGCCCCCGCCGCCCCGGGAAAGTTTCCAGAAGCCGCGGGACTCTCTGGCAGAAGGTACCGGACCCCACTTCCCAGCGCCCCCGTGCTCCCCGCCACATCCCCCGGGACCAGCCGACACTTCCCAACTTTCTTTGTTTCCGCCCCCGGCTGCGGGCGGGACCCCTTGTGTGCCCCCCCGCTCGTCTCCCCTCCCTGTGTCCTCCAGTTCTCCCCACAGCAGTGTCCTCATCCCCATGTGTGTCCCCCCCGTGTCTTAGTTCCCTCGTATCCCGCACGCCGCGTTTCTCTCCCTGGAGTCCTCCACTCCCCCCCAAAATTCCCCCCTCCGTGTCCTCACTCTTGTGTCCTCGCCCCCCCGTGTGTCCGTCTGCCGTGTCCCCCCGTTCAGCTCCCGTGTCGCCTCCCTTGTGTCTGCCCTCCTGCCGTATCCCCTCTCGCACCCCACCGGCCCCAGGTCCCGCCCCTCCGCCCCAGTAACCGGCCCCGGTCGCTTCCCCCCGGAGGATCGGTGCTCCCCAATGCTCCACGGAGCAGCCCAGCTCGGGAACCGCCAGGGCTGCTTCCTTTCAGGGAGTGACCAGCACCGGGACCCACCACCCCCGGGACTCCCCCCGTACAGCCGGGATTCCCCAGCAGCAGGGACACCCCTCAGAAGACCCAAGAACCCTCCCAAACGACTTGAGCACCCCTAGGGGGACCCATCTATGCCCCACAAGTGCACCTCCATGAGGGCCAAGGACTCGCACAAAATGACTTGGGCATCCTCCCCCAAGTGGAAATCTCCAGAAGAATCAGGGGCCTCCCCTAAGGGACTTGGGCATCCGCAGGGGGACTTCCCTGGGTCCCCCATGCACCCAGCCTTGCCCCCCCTTCGTCGGTGCACCCCTCCACCTCCTGACCCCCTCCCTTCCTTCTCTTCCCAGTGGTCAGACGACAACAAGATGGGGGTTTTTTTAAGGGCCCCCCCTATCCCGGCTACCCCTTCCTGATGCTCCCTGACCTGGGTAGCCCCTACCTCGCCAATGGAGCCCTCTCCCCCAGCGGAGCCCGCACCGTAAGTATCCCCCCTCCAACGTCCCAGCCTCACCTTTTGTGGGTGCTCAGACCCCCCTAAGTCTCACAGCCCCTCCTGCAGGAAAGCGACCATCTGATGCTTAAGAAAAATCCCGAGAAATTCAGTTTATTTCCTTTATTTTTGGTTCACTTCACCCCTTTGGGGGGCAGGACTTTGAGGGGGTGGGGACTTTGGGGGGCTTCACTCCGGGGGACCCGCCCCGAAACCTGACCCTGAGCTGCCAACCTGACCCCGAGTTGCCGCTTTTCTCATTTAAAAGGATTTTAAAGCCGTTAATGGGCCAATATTGGCCGCGGGGGGAGAAGTGATTAAGCAAATTGAGTGAGAACTGGGGGGGGTTGGAGAAGGGGAGCGGCCCCTTCCCCTCAGCAGAAACGCTCGACCCCCAAACCCACTCAGCTTCTTGGTCAGCATCCTAAAGTAATTTCAGGGATATAAAGATATTTTAGGAACATCAGGTGTTCCCTGCAGGAACAGGATGCCCTACAGGGCCATCCTGGGAGGAATTCTCAGGCCCCCCGAGGGAGGAGGGAATTCTCAGCTCTCCGGGGGTCCTGAGCCTTGGGGAAGGGGAAGGGATGCCGATCCGGGCAGCGGTACCCACCGAATCCCGGGCTGGAGCACCGCACTTCACTCCTGGTTCTCCAGGTCTATTTCTCGCTCCAGTGATGCTTTTCCACATATTATTTGTCTGGATCCACAGGGAACTGTGTTCCCATGTGGAACGCATATGGGACAACAATATTGTGGCATTTATAATGGTTTGAAATCCCAGGATCTGGCTGGTATCGTGTGGAGTTTTCCATATTTTCAGGGTTTTCCTACTTTTGCTTTTCTGGAAGCAACTGGTTGGAGTGGCTGTGAAGTGCAAATCCTGGGCTGGGGAGGGCTGATAAGCTAATTATCCCGGTGTTTTGCGGTCAGCTGGATAAAGGTTATATTCCCGATTTGTCACTCTTGGGATTATGAGGTTTTGGGGATGAAGCAGGACTGACCACGATGCCAAACACTGGCAAGGAATCCGGGGTAATGAGAAAGGATTTGGGTTGGGATCCAACACAAGCAGCCACAAACGATGATTTAATGAATCCCAGAAAGGGGATTAATTAGCAGGGGTTGGGGCTGGTGTCGCCTCCCGGGTGTTTTAGAGTGATGACTGGGTTTGGGAAAGCAGGGATCGGGGCTGAATTCCGATGGACTGGGGCCTCTGCATGGAGCCAAGTTAGTGAGGAATGTGGTAGTGGGGAACTAGGGCTACTGGGGGCAGGTTGGATGAATTTTGTCGTGCTGCCGGGTAGAGGCCCTGCTGGATCCCACAGCCACTCATGCCCAGGAGCTCTGTGCCCATCACCAAGCCCCCTTCTATGAGCTCCCATGGTGTGGCAGCACAGGGATCCCCCAGATCCCAGGACGTCATCATGCCAAGTGCAACTGGATGGGCAGAGTGTCCCTGATCCCATACTGGATCCACCTAAGCACAGCATCCCTAATCCTGTACCAGGTCCAGCAACACTCAACATCCTCAATACCATAACAGAAAACGACAGGACAGAGCAAGAGCATCTTTGATCCCAGTCTGGATCCAGCCAGACACACCATCTCTGAACCTGTACTAGATCTGTTTGGGTGCAGCATCCTCAATCCCAAAGCAGATCCCGCTGGGCACGTGTTTGATCTTGTGTTGGATCCGGCCGGGCTCAGCGTCATTGATCCTGTTCCTGATCCATCCAGGCACAGCATCTCTGATCCCATACTGAATCCATCTGGGCACAGCATCCTGGATCAGATACTGGATCCATCCAGGCTCAGCCTCTTCAATCCCATACCACAGCCGCCTGGCAAGAGAATCTTTGATCCTGTGCTAGATCAATCTGGACATAGCATCCTCAATTCCCTACCGGATACATCCAGGCACAGCCTTCCCAATCCTCTGCTGGAAGCAGCCTCCCAGTCCCTTCTGGATCCAGCTGGGTGCAGCATCACCTGAAGGCACCAAGCTTGCCAAACCCACCTCCCACCCTCATCCTGGGAGGCTCTGGATGAGCCTGGACATGTGAACACCTGGGTGGTAGGAGGCACAGCCTGCCTTGGGAAACATCTTTTCCTTGTTTCCTTCTTTTTTTGCCCCAGTGTTGGATGAAACAAGGTGATGTGCAGGACTCAGCATCCTGGTGGCCATGGCATCCAGCCTCTTATTTTGCAGCCAGGTGCTGTCGATTGAACTACATGGAAAAGAAAGATTTTGGGAGAAGAAACCCAAAACCCCAAATAATCTCCGTGGCCAGGAGATGCTCCAAGGAGGTGGCCAGGAAGGTGGTGGATCCTGGGGATGGATAAGTCTGTGTATGCCAGGACTGATCTGACAGCCAAACAACCGGACGACTTTTTCTGGAGTACCAGGCAGGGAAGCAGTGCTTCTGCATTTCTCCACTCTAAAATCTTCAGAAATCTGGGATACCTGTGAAAATCTGGGAAATATTTAGGAATCTGGTTACCCAGTGCCTTCCCACACTCCAAACCAGGAAAGGTCCCCTCCCTGTGCCAACCCGCCAAGCACCAATGGATGGATGATGCTCCTGCTCTTCAACCTGTGTGAATTCACTTTGCTTCTGGGTTATTTCCAAATGGGATCCTGGAATCCGGGAACTGTCCATGATCCCCAGTATCACTTTCCTGGCAGTTTCTGTCCAGGGAGTATTTTTGGGGCTCTGCTCTTGTTGGTGATTTCTTGGAATCTAACAATTGCTGTTTAAAGCAGCGTTTTAGCCTGGTTTTCCTCGTGGGGAGTCAGGAATTGGGGATCCGTGAAGCTGTGTTTGGCTCCTTGGGATCATTCCCAACAACACAAACATCTCCAAGGTGGGATGGAAAGGAAATGCTCTGGACATTCTTGAACTGGATGGATGCAAATCGCTCTTCCCTTGATGCTGGATCCATTCCATCAGGAGCGGGTGGAGTTGGTAGGTTTTATCCCAAATCCAGAATGAGACGGATCCATACTCGGGTAAGATCTCATCCCAAATTCTCCTGCTTGGCAAGTGGATGGGACCCACCCAGGCACGGCACTGTTGGTGCAGCAAAGCTGAGACCATGCACAGGACTGGCATTATTCCCAAAAAAACCAGTTTAACCCCAGGAATTCAAGTCTGGAGGCAAGGATTTAAATAAATCCAAACCTTCCTCAGGCATGGAATTCCATCCAAACAGCTCTCCCCAACGCCATGCCGGTGTAATTAACGCACCTCGCTGTAATTAATGTGCCTCAGCAGGCTGCGATCCCAAAATAAATGAGGGAAAAATCCATAACCTGGGCTTATTCCGGCTTTTTTTGCACCACTCCTGCGATGAATTCCCGAGAATACAGAGCCGTATCTGTCTCCTAAAGAAAATAGATCCTTAACTGCGCTGCTGCCAAGGAAAATGATTAAAATACAGATTTTTGGCAGGAAAAAGGGTTGCTCTAAAAACCAGGCGGGTCTTGCTGGCGGTTCTGGCAGAGCGTGGAAGGTTTTGGCGTTGGGATGTGGATGGAGGTATTGGAATGGGGGGATTTTTCCGACGTGGGGGCTCGCTTGATGCTCAGCATCCTTGGACCATGGCAGCTCTCCCTTCCTCCTGCACTAATTTGGGATTTTCTGATTTATTTGGGATTTTCCCCCCATCAGTGCCGCCTTCCTTCCCCACCTGGAAAATATTAAGGAAAAAACCCTGTTTTTTCATACTTTTTGGCTTGTCTCCGTGTCGCTCTGTGCAGCTGCTGGGTTGATCCAGTCCTTCCCGGCTCTGAGCCCTCCCCGTGCCTCAGTTTCCCTACTCCCAGACTCTCCCGCCTGCTCTGCAGAGCTGCCGCACACAATGGCCCCTTTATCCTGCTCCTTAATTATGCTCTTCGGCTAATTACCCTGCGGGCGGAGTTTGTAGACCTACAGGAGGTTTCCACCCCCGCCACCCCCCAAATCTCCCTCCTCCCTCCTTTTCTAACACGATTCCCAAATTAAAGCGATGAAGTAAGTGCTCGGGGCGCCTCTGCTCAGCCCTGGGATTGTTCCGGGACTGAGGCGCATTCATCATCCTTCTGGAATTCCCAGCAGCTGCTTTTCATTAGTTTCCCTTCCTTGAAGTCGCTGGCGGGAGCCTGGGAGGGAAGAGGAACCCGAGGGGAAGTGCCCAGTTCATCCTGGATATGGAGGAAGAGGAGGGATAAGGGAAGAAGGGGCTGGGACCGGCATCGGGCTGTGTTGTGCTGTGTCTCTTGTGGTGTGCTCTGTGGGATGGAGTGTGGGAAGGTTGTCCGAAGGGGAGGGGAAGGGATGATGTGCCCCTTCCCGGTTTGCCCTTTTTTCAGGTGTTTTTTTGGCAAGGATTTCACCCAGTGTGTTCACCCTCGGGATCCCGGATCCCTGGGGACCACTCAGGGCTCTGGCAGAGAGCAGGGGAGGTGGCAGGATGGGGAGCTGGCTGTGCTGGTGTCCCGACTCGAGGATGCTCTGGGGAGGTTTGGGAGCAGTGGGATTGCTGAGCCTGCTGCTCCTGCTGGGATCCCCCAGGATGCAGGGAGATGAATGGATGCATTGAGGCTGGGGCCAGGAGCTGCAGACAAAAGCCTCGGGGCAGCAGCAGGGTTTGGGGACAGGGAGGAGGGGGCAGGGAGCAGGCACTGAGCCTGTCCTGCCCCATGGCCAGGGCGTACAAGGGGTGCTGGGGGCACCCAAAGGCGAAGGGTACTCGGTGTACCAGTGTATTCCCCGTGGGGGGGAAAGCTCAGGGTGTCCATGGGATACTCGAGTCGCCCAGGGGAAAGGGATGGTCAGGTCCCACATGGGGGGAGGGTGCTCAGGGCACCCTTGGGCGAGGGAAGCTTGGGATACTTGGGGCACCCACATGTACAGGGTGCTTGGCCACCCTGGTGCCAAGGCTGCTCTGGGCTGAGCTCTGTCCCCACTGATGTCCTGGCAGTGCTCCAGCCTCATCCTGCTGCCTCCCATCCCTCCCATCCTGCCTTCCCTCTCCCGCCTTCCTCTGCAGATCTGAGTTCTTCAGCAGATACCACCAGTGTCCCCAGGGTGGGGACATGGCATCTGTGGGTGGAAATGAGGTCCTACAAATGCTACCACTCCAAGCTCATCCCAAATGGAGGAGTTTTTTGACTTATTTTTAATCTCCCAGCCACTTATGCCACCTTCCCATCCCAGCCCCGTTGGCATTTCTCATCTGGTATCTGTGGCTGTGTTATAGGAATAGAGAAACATCTGTTGTTAAGGTGTCACAAACCCTCATTTCCACCCCAAAATCCTTGTCCCCACCTGGTACACCCTTTGCCTAGCCAGTGTCACCCAAAAAATGCTAAAAGGGGACATGGTAATGTCTCTTGCATCACCCCCATATCACCCTTCAGAAACCCTAAATCCTGATGGGAAAATAAGTCTTACCAGGACCTTTTGGGGTTCTCCCTGGGATGTGGGGATGCAGGAGACCCTCCCTAAAAGTGTCCTGGCTGGAATTTGTCATCCTGGTGTTCATGGGCAACATCTGGAGGAGATTATTTGGCTGGGAAGCGGATGGATGGTGGGGGTAGGGGAGAGATTTATGTCTCATTCCCTGGGCTGTAAATCCAGCTGTAATTGGGATTTCTCCCTTCCCAGTTATCCCAGGGAAGCGGAATGCAGCAGCTGCAGTGCAGGATTGCGGGACGGGTGATGGGCTCTCTGGGGCTGGGAAGCTTCAGGATTTTCTCTTTGACTTTTGGTATTGGGGTGATTTGTTGGGGTGCGAAGGACACCTCATCCTGGCTCAGGAGAGGCCAGGTCCCTACTTCCCCTTCTCCTTTCCCCCTCTTCCACACCCCCTTTTTCTCCAGTTTGGGGCTTCTCCCTAATCCCTGTTGGCACCATCCTCATCTGCAACATCCCTGGGTGCAGCCCCAGACCCTTCTGCTGGGGCAGATTTGGGGTTTTCTCCACTTCTTATGCCTAAGCACAAAGTTTTAAGGGACTGGATGATGCATTGAACCCATAATCCCCACTTCTCTCAAAAATCCCATCTCCCCGTCACTCCTGGAACCAAATTAGGGTTTTTTTCCCAAACGAGCCAGTGACACTGCTCAAAGCTGGATCTTGGGATGCCATGGGGCTGCAGTGGCCATGCCTGGACAAAAATTTTTGAGGCCTCCACTAAACATCCTACAAACCCCCATTTTCTGTCCCAATGCATTGCCTGTCCTGTTTCACCCGGCATGGTTTTGGGATGAATTTTGGGGGAAAAGGGCTGGAGCAGACATGAGAGGGAGAAGGGCTGTTTATTATCCTGCAGCTGTGTAAACAGGCTGGGAATCTGGGGGTCTTTGGAGAGGCTCAGGGGACTTTGCAAAGCCCTGGGAATTTGGGCTGGCAAAGGGATGGATGAGGATGGATGACTGGGGGTCTCCATTACCCACCTCCTGTCCTGGGACAAAAGGATGAATGCTTAAATGCATAGATGCCTGTGGAAATCTCCCTGAGTGCCTTCCAGCTCACCTGGGGGGTTTTGGGGATGGGGATGAAGTACATGCTGGGATCACCTGGGTCTTCTCCATGGTGGTTCCTGCAGGATCATCTCTGGCCTGGAGCCTCTGCCGGCAAAGGAAAAAGCCAGCAAAGAGGCTCCTGCCCCAGAACCTCTGGCAAAATGGTACCAAACAGACCTTTTCTCTCCCAAAATGAGGCCAGTGAGTACCAAGCCTGAGGCTTTGATCCCAGCAGAGAGGAGCCTGTGCAGGGACAGGGAGCGTCAGGATAAGTGACAGAATGTGCAGCACTGGGATGAGTTGCAGAGCCTGGAAAATGGAGCAGTGGGACAGGCAGTGCTGGAATGGGTGATGCTGGGACAGCTGAATATGGTGCATCCAGCCTGGAAAACGCATTTCCCTCAAAAATCGCATCTCACTTTCACGGCAATGCTGGGATACACAGTGCTGGGACCAGGACATGGAGACAGGAGATGCTGGGATGCACAGCGGGGTGATGGAATCCTGCGACACCACGACAAACCACGCTGGGATGTGTGACATGAGCATGGGGAATTGCAGTCCTGGGAGGTGGAGTCCTGGGACACGCAGCAGCCACTCCGACATGCCACACCAGGATCCACGATGTTGGCATGTGCCACCCTGGGACACGCAGCCCCAGCCCAGTCCCAGCCAGGGCTTCTCCAGCAGCGCTTTTTCCCCTTCCCAGGGAAGTCTTCACAACTGGATTGGTCCCTGTGTAGAAGAGGAGCGGAAATCCTCTCGTGGACGCTCTTAATTGGACATCAGGGGATCCCTGACCCCTTTTCTTCCGGGGTCTGGGGGCTCCCAGAGGGATGAGCTCCAGCAGGGAAGGGGTTATCCCTGGTTTTAATTGGCTGGTAACGAGGACCCAGGACTGGCTCTAATCTCTCTGGAATGTGACCGATTTTCAACTATTTTCTTCTCCTGTTTTTTTGCTGCTGTTTCACAGCTCAGATCCCCACATGGCGGGACAGTGGGGGCTGTGTCCCAGCTGGAGCCAAGGGATGGGGAGGAAAAAGAGGGGAGGGGGGTCATTTTTCCACATCACCACTGAACCATTCACCAGCTCCCCCCGCTTTGTATAATTTGAAAGAATCCCCCCTCTTCCTCCCCCTCCCTTCCCCTTTGCCTTCGCCAGGCTCCCGAAATGGCCTCGAAATGAGAATCAGCCTTTTATCCCCCAAACCTTCCCCCACTACTGTCCCCCCTGCACCGCCTCCCCGCCTGTCCCAGTCCCCTCGCGCCTTCTCCACTTACAGAGCAGCCCAGAAAGCCCCTTTGTGATGGGGAGGGGGTGGGAGCTGGCGGGGGGGTCAGGGAGCCCTCTCAGATGTGGGGGGGCAGCTCCTGCCCTGTCCTGGACTCAGTTGCAGGGTGACACGGTGGGAGACACCAAGGGTCTCATCCAGTGCTTGGAATGTGGGGTCTTGGCTAGGGGACAGGTGGGTGTCCCCAGTGCCACCCCACTGTGGCTGCAAGCATGACCGTGCAGCTGTTGGGACATTTTGGCTGCCCTGGTGCTGTGGATCACCTGCATTTGGAGGGTGCATCAAAGCTGGCACTTGGGGAGCAGCTCCTTCATCCCAGGGCTCGCTGGGTCATGGTGAGCCCACGGGTGACAGTGAAGCTGTGGGGACAGTAAGCTGTCAGGTCATGGCCAGCCCACAAGAGACAATGGGTGACGTGGGTCTGGCGGGTCAGGGTGAGCCTGGGGTCATGGGGCCACCCACATTCCAAGCGTGCTCTGGGTGCGTGGTGTCCAGGCTCCCAGCCCCTGCAAGCAGCTGCCAGGGGATGGATCCAGTCGTGGGATTATCCCGGCAGTGCCAAAAGTCTCCCTGTGGGGACGCTGGGAGTGTGGTGCTGGAGCATCCCTGTGCCAGGATGGGAATGGGAAGTGGCCCCAAGGCACCTGGGTTAGGAGTGAAGCAGGTTTTTGGGGATCCCCTGTGCCAGCAACTGTGGAAGTGTTTGGATTATGAGGAATCCTCATCAGCTTCGGGACTGTGCAATGCCAGGGGTCCTGGGAGGGGGTCCTCGAGTGCCATCAGGGAGATGGGGTGATGGAAAGTGTTGGGAAGTGTGCCTAGAGATGGAGTGGGCTGCTTGGGATGGAGATGGAGAGTTCCTGGAGGCAGAGGGAAGAGACTGAAGGTGCAAGGAGAGATACTGGAAACACAGGGACAGGATATCAGAAATGCAGCTGGAGGTACTGGAAATGGGAGTACTAGAGGTACAGGTGGGGATGCAGGGTTAATGTGGCTGCAGGAGGGTCATGCTGGAGACAGGAAACAGCCAGAGGTGCTGTAGAGGGCACATGGGACACTTTGGGGGTGATAGGAGGCCATGTGATGGGGGAGAAACCCCCCAGCCCTGGAAGGAGTTCATGTTCCCCTAGACTCCTCCTGGGTTTCCTTCCAGCTGCCTCAGCTCAGGAAGGTCTGTATTTGGGGAAACTCCTGCAGGCAGCTGCTCCAGCCACATTCCCACATTCTCAAGCCCTGGCATCTCCAGGGACCACCCCCCCTCCTTCCCTCCCTCTTGCTGTCTTTGGGAAATGCCTCTGTCCCCCCAAGCACTGCACAAAGCACCTTTCTTTGGGGGTGCCAAGGAGACACCCCCGTGTCACATTGAGATGTTAACTGAGAAAGGGAGAAAAACTCCCAAAACCTCTTTGCCACCAGCCCATGGGTTGGGGCATCCTCAGCTGATCGTGCAGGCAAGGCTGGGGAATATTTTGGGGTCAGAGGGTTGCTTCAGAGCTAGGGAATATTTTGGGATTGGGAAGAAGTTTTGTGGCTGGGGTATCTCTTTGGGATAGAGTTTTTTTGGAGGGCTGTAGGAATGTTTTAGGGCTGAGTGGGATGTTTCAGTGTTGGGGGTGCTTTGGGACTAAAGGGTGTTTTGAGATCGGGTGTTTTGGGGTCAGAGGATGTTTGAGGCCAGGGATTGGGTGATTTGGGGCTGGGGGGAGATGTTTCAGGACTGATGGAGTATAGTGGGGCAGGGGTTGTTATGGGGCCAGCGGTGTCCAGGGTTCTTGGAGGGCATCATACCATCCCTCCCACAGTACCTGCAGATGAAGTGGCCACTGCTGGACGTACCAACTGGGGCCACACTGAAGGACAACCGCTCGCCCTCACCCGCCCACCTGGTAAGAACAACCCCTACCCATGGGGTGGTGGCTTCCCAGCACCCCCGTGATCCCGGCAGTCGGGGAATTTGGGAGTAAATTTGGGCTGGAAGGGATCTTAAAAACCAAATTGGCACAATCCTGCCGTGGGCAGGGACACCTTCCACTGAACCAGGTTGCTCCAAGCTGCCTGGAGCAGTTCCAGGGATGGGGCACCCATGGGTGGTGATGCTGCCCCACTGCCCTAGGGGTGTTTCTGGAGGGTGACTGTGGGTCCCCTGCCACACGCTCTCCCCACAGTCCAACAAGGTCCCCGTGGTGCAGCACGCCCATCACATGCACCCGCTGACGCCGCTCATCACCTACAGCAACGAGCCCTTCCCGCCAGGATCGCCGCCTGGCCACCTCTCCCCAGAGATTGACCCCAAGACAGGTGAGCCGGGGCTGGAGGACACCAGCTTGTTTGGGGAGCCAAACCAACCTCTGGACACCACCAGTGGTTTAGGGGAGCAGAGGGAGCGGGGTGGTGCGGGGAATGTGCTGGGAATAGGGGGTGATGCGTTGGATTCTGCCTCCTGGGTGGTCTCTGGGAGGGGGCTTGGGTTCCTTGCCCAGCAGCAGGTCAGGTTGGGGTGTGGGGATGCCCCCCAGGGCTCCGCAGTGGTTGTTTCACTGTGTGCTTAGGGAGATGGGCTACTCAAAGAGAGGGTGCTGGGAGGGAAATGGGATGCTCAAAGGAAAGGTGCTGGAGGGCACGGGGGGCTCCGAGGCTGTCATGCCCCTGTTCTGACCTCCCTCCTTGCTCCCTCTGCCCCTCACAGGGATCCCACGGCCACCGCACCCCCCTGAGCTGCCCCCCTATTACCCGCTGTCGCCTGGAGCCGTGGGGCAGCTCCCACACCCGCTGGGCTGGCTCATGCCACAGTAAGGATGGACTGACCCTGGCATGGGGTCCCTGGGGATCCTGGGAGCCCCACTGGTGACTGAGACCCTCCTTCTCCTGCTCTTTTTCCTCATACTTTATCCACTTTTCCTGCAAGCTCAGCAGGATGCTGCAGGCTCCTGTGCGGGGTGGGAAGGGAGGGACTCCCTATTGCTGGAAAATTTGGGAGTCTTGCAGACAGAAATCAGCTGAAAACCAGTCCAGGGGTGCCCATGAACTGGAAATGGATCATTTTTTCTCCTGAAATTCGTGTTTTTGTAGGCAAGGACAGCCCATGTACTCCATTCCTGCTGGTGGCTTCCGGCACCCATATCCAGCCCTTGCCATGAATGCCTCCATGTCCAGGTGGGTCTTGGAGGGGGAGGGACCCTCATGGGCACCCTGGGGCTGGCACTGGGTGGTCCCCTTGGCTGAAAATGCCCCCAGAGTCTGTGGTTGGTCCCCATGGGTGGAGGAATGGGACATCCCATGGGCTCAGGGCATTGCTTGGGCTGGATCAGTGTCACCATCTCAAAGCCAGGATGGGGTCTGGGGGCTTTCAGGTGCACTCATGGTCTCCAGCATGGTTCTGAGTAGTGCAGCGTGGATTTGGGGCTTGCAGAGTGGATTTGGAGTTTCTAGGGTGGTTTGGGGTAGCATTGTTTTGAAGTTTCCAGTGTGCATTTGGGATTCCAGCACGTTCTCAGGGTTTCCAACTCAACTGGGTTGAGGCAGGTGGTCTCTCAGCCCAGGAGGTTCTCCGGGAGATCTTTTGCTGCCTATGCGGAGGTGACCACCCCTCCTGTCCTCTCGCCCCACTGCAGTTTGATGTCCAGCCGCTTCTCCCCACACATGGTCCCGCCAGCCACGCACGGGCTGCACCCCTCAGGCATCCCACACCCCACCATCGTCTCACCCATCGTCAAGCAGGAGCCCTCCCAGCCCAGCGCCAGCCCTGGAGGCAGCTCGTGAGTGGGGGCCAGGCCAGCTGGGGGGATGGGGGCTCGTCCTGGGAGTCCTGACCTCCGGTCCCACTTTCCTTGCAGGAAATCCCCCGTGGCGGTAAAAAAGGAGGAGGAGAAGAAACCCCACATCAAGAAGCCTCTCAATGCCTTCATGCTGTACATGAAGGAGATGAGGGCCAAGGTGGTGGCTGAGTGCACACTGAAGGAAAGCGCTGCCATCAACCAGATCCTAGGCCGGCGGGTATGGTGGGGATCCCCCCATCAGGGACCCTTCAGACCACCTGGCTTCGCTTCTCCCCATGGATCAGACCTGGCGCATTGCCACCCCAGGGAGTCCCAGGGGCATGGTGGTGACCTGGGTGGCACTGGGCTGGGGAGGGATGGAGCTTTGCAGGCCAGGGCAGCAGGTCCTCAGGGTCAGCAGTGTGGATTTGGGGAGTCCAGCCAGCTTTAGGGTTTCCAGTGTGTGCCTTTGAGGTGTCCAGCATGGCTCTGGGTGTCTTAGCATGTATTCAGTGTTTCTGGTGTGCATTTGGGGTTTCCAGTGTGGATGTGGGGATTCCCAGCCTGGCTTTGGGGTTCCTGAGTAGCTCTGAGCTCTTCCCCACATGCTCTCCCCCACAGTGGCACTCGCTGTCACGGGAGGAGCAGGCCAAGTACTACGAGCTGGCACGGAAGGAGCGGCAGCTGCACTCACAGCTCTACCCGACCTGGTCGGCGCGGGACAACTACGTACGTGTGTCCCCTGCCTCCCCAGTCCCTTCCTGGGTTCTGCCTGGTGGGAGGGGGCTGGCTGCGCTCAGGGGGGCAGTGGCTGTTGGTGCTGAGTCCCTGCAGATGCTCTGGGGCACCACCAGCCCTATTTCCCCCCCACAGCATTCCCCAGAGTGGCCAAAAGTCACAGAAGGACCCGAAATCCTCTTTTCCAGGGCAAGAAAAAGAAGCGAAAGCGCGAGAAGCTGGCACAGCAGCAGCAGCAAAGCCACGACTCAGACAGTGAGTACCCCCTCTCCGCCTACCCCTGCACCAGGCTCCGGCCCTCACGCTGTCCCTGTCCCTCCAGGCTCCCTGCCCTCCAAGAGCAAGAAGCCGTGTGTGCCATACCTGCCGGCCGAGAAACCGTGCGCCAGCCCGGCCT
>VRYO01000516.1:189604-211356 GCA_009812075.1 Sialia sialis
AAAAAAAAGGAAAAAAAATAATGCAACAGACCCTCCACAAGCTGCTGACAATGGGAATCTCCGTGGGATGAGCTGAGTACCCATCGCTGCCATGGGGCACAGGGATGAAACCCGCATGGTGCTGCCAGCACCAAACATGGCAGATTTTCACTGGAACTGTCACTCCATCCTGGATCCAGGAGCAGGAATGCCTCTAGCTGCTCCCAGATCCTCCCATCCTGTTGTCATCCCCAGCTCTGTCCTAGCAAGGAGCTGGATCTTGTCCTGGGGATGCTGCTTTGTCGGTGCTGCTCCTGCCTGCAGTTGTGCTGGGGTGGGCAGGGTCTGGGGCTGAGCCCTGGGAGGGGTTGTGTTTTTATCACCTCAAAATCCTGTTATTTTTCACAAAAGGAAATAAAACTACAGCTGCAACTCACTGTGTGAGTGTGGTCTGTGTGGGAAGCACTTGCTACTTACCTGTTGCCACCTTCCTGGGAAATAACCTCGGGATGGAACTCTAGTCCTGCTCCTGAAGTCCAGCATCCCTTCTGTCAATGGGCACAGGGGGATTTCGGTGGTGTTACCCAGGCATCTGGCCATGAAGGGGTTGAGTGAACCAGTGCCTGAGAAGCCCAGGGGTGGGAGTTACTGGTGTGTACTGGGTCCTCTGAGACTGCTTCTTCTAAACCAGGGATGAAAAAGGACCAGCAGAAAACCAACCCAATGGATTTTCAACCCATTTGGAGTCCTCAGTCAGTTCAATACTTGGGCATATCAGGACTCTTCCCTCTTTGTAATTTAACAGGAAAAACCCCTCCATTTTTCCTCTGGAACTTACGATCTTGTTTCTGTTGGAGACTGACTCGGAGCTGCACCTGCCTGGAGCCAATTTATGGGGTTCACAGTCCTGTTCCATTCCCCTCTGGAATTTCCTGCCCCATTCCTATATCCCACGCCCAGCCTGGCTGCTCTCTACCCACACCCCTCCTGCATTTTGGGGACCACAGTGTCCCCCAGTTCCCAGGCATGGCGGTGGCAACATCCCAACAATTGGTGATGAGTGAGTCCATCCTGTAGCTACTGAGTCTGGTGGGACTTTGGTGCATTTGGAGGATCAATTAAACTTTTTCCTCCTGTTGTGATATTTCTCTTCTCCTTTCCAGTGCTGAGAAGCCACCAGGGAAGTATTTTTAAGGAAGTGGAGCAGCAGCAGGCACCTGTCTGCAGGTGGAGGGGAAAGGGAACTTCATGGTGACAAAGAAGGATCTACCTGTGTTTTCATCCATATCTGCAGCAGATGAGACTTTGGATTTGAGGATTTTCATATCAGAGCTGGGCAGAACTACAAAATCTCACTCCTGAACCAGGCCCCAGCTATGGGCACTGATGTGAGCCCTTGGCTGAGCCCTGGGGACACACCTGGAGCCAGCACCAGCTCCCATAAACCTGGTGAAAGATCCTGATGCCTTTGCAAGCAGCAGTGGGACCTCCAGCAGGCGCATGACTTCTCCATCCAGCTCAGGACTATCACGTGAACAGGCTGAAATTTCCAGCTCGGAGCATCCCAGAGCTCCCAGAGTCAAGTTGGGAGCCATGAGCAGAGAGCACAGCTCACACAGCTGTTGGGTGCCACTGAATCCTCCGAGTGCCTGGAGCATCCTTATTGTTGCCACACCCAAGACAACCCCAAATTTGGGAGGTGTTTCCATTCCACACTCCAAATTACTTAAATTTCTTACTTTAAAATAAAAAAGAAAAAGTGTAAATTCTGGACTGGAGCTTGATTACTCCTCGGGAGTGCCACGTGTCACACAGTTGTGTGAGCACCGGGGCGAAGCGGATTAGGGTGTCACCCAAAACGTGTGTGGCTGTGGCTTGAAAAGAGGCAAAACAGAGCTTTTTCTAAGAGAAACTGTTCCAAGAAACTGGTTTTGGTGAGGAACGCCTGGACGACATGCGGCTCCGCTCTCCCCAATACCAGGAGCAGGCTGTGGACAAACAGCTCCTTGAATTGGATTTCATGGGACATTAGAGGCATGGAGAGACCTGTCACAAGAATTAGATCTGAACCAGAGCCAGACAGCTTCAAACAGATGTTGGGCTTCAGCAGTAGAATATTCCTTTGTTTTACTCAGTGTTTTCCCATAAGGAAAAGGAACATCTGTTCCAATGCTTTCGGAGCTGAGACAGGATGGGATTATCCCTGCCAGAAGCAATTGGTCACCAAACCCTCCTGGCCTCGCTGCTCCTGGGGAAGAAGGTGAAACCAGGGATTCATTGCTCCAGTCCTGGGTGGACCCACTGAAGCTGTTGTGGTGGAACAGATCATGGGATCAATATATCCATCATGCCTGCAGCAATACAGTCAGATACAAATACTCAATTCACAGTGGTTGTACATGGAAAATGTGTCCTTTTGGATTTTATTTGTCCTCTGGAATACTTCTACAGGAGGTTTCTCTGCCCACAGGAGAGGACTGGAGCAAGTTGTTCTTTAAGGTCCCTTCCAACCTAAACCATTCTGTGATTCTAGAAGAGGAAAACTGGCATTTATCTTTGTGGTAGAAAAAAACCTGGATATCCAGCATATTTCCATTTGGGATGGTGTGACCAGGAGGTCTGGTGGATCCACTGCTCAGATTTGGACAAATTTTAGATTATGTCTCTCATGATTTAACTTGTCTTCAGAGCCAGGAGGTGAAATGAAGCTGGGCAGTGCAGGATGTGAGGGGTCTGGGATACTCTCCAGCCGTGTTTGGCTCTCTGGACGTGCTTAAAGGGGATCCAAGTGAACTGGAGAAGGACTTGGGACAAGGGCTGGAGGGACAGGACAAGGGGTATTGGCTTCCCACTGCCAGAGGGCAGATGGGATATTGGGAAGAAATCCCTCCCTGGGAGGGTGATAAGACCCTGACATAGGGTGCCCAGAGAAGCTGTGGCTCCCCCTGGATCCCTGGAAGTCCCCAAAGCCAGGTCAAACTGGGCTGGGAACAACCTTGGGTAGTGAAATATGTTCCTCCTTCGGCAGGGATGGGACTGGGTGGTCCTTGAAATCCATTCTAACCCAAAATGTTACAAGATTCCATTTTTCACAGTTGCACCAAAGCCCCAAAAGTTTTGCAGCACAAGGCCCCTTGGTCCCCCAAGAAATGAAGCACTGCCACTGCCCATGCCCTGGTCCTGCTTTGTAGGTGATCGGCTTTTCACGGAGTGTATCCCAATCGCATCCAGAGAAGGGGAAAAGGCCAGGAGAGAATGCAATAGAGCATCAGGAGTGGAGGGAAGAGATAGCACGGTGTTAGCAAGGTGGGACAGCTGTATCCTGCTATAGCTTGAGGCAGAGAACAGCTGCAAGAGGGGCCAGCAAGCCCGTGATGGGGTCCCTATGAGGCATGGCCAGGCAGGGAGGTGGAACATGCATGTTGATGATGGAGCTGGGACTGGAAATGAGCAGCTGTGGCCTTGGTAACTCACACGGACTATTCACTGCTGCCCTCTCCAGAGCACAACAAAGCTCGGGAAGTGCCTGCTGTCTCTACCTGGGGGTGGTCCAGGTGAGGAGCTGCTGGAGAGCTGTGCCTGGGGTGGGTAGAACTGGCTGCTTCATCCCTGGGAGTGCCCAGGTTGGACAGGGCGTGGAGTGACCTGAGACAGTGGAAGGTGTCCTTAAAGATTCCATCCAGCCCAAATCACTCCCTGATTCCATGAAAAAAGGTGGAAAACCTTCAACGGGAGGCGCAGGCCCCCCTCCGCCACATCTCGTGGAGTTCATTCCCAGGAGCTCTCCTTAAGGGTTCCTTGGGAGCATCAGAGAGCCAGCTTGGAGCTTTTCCGGCTGCTTTCTGGACTCGGGGTTATTTCTGCCACCTCCGCTCGATTGGTTAATTGCAGCCCCCCTCCCTTCCCCAAGCCTTCCCCCTGCCCCCTGCAGGCTGGCCAGGCACTAATTGAAAAGCCTAATGAGGTCCCAGGGGTCTCCTGCAGAGATGGAGCTAATTAGGGGCTCCACCATGAGCACCGAGGTTTCTTCAAATCTCATTTTTTGGGGGCTGGAGGGGAGGGCACACCAGATGTCCTGTTATCCCACACTGCACTGGGATAAGACTGGTGCTGCACGTTCTCCGGGCTCCTGCCAAAGCAGCTGGTGCAGAGGCAGTGGCTACACTTAATACATTTTAATTAGCATCATTAAATTCTTCCATTTGCTAATTGTTTCTCCTTTTGATCCTTCATCCTGACCAGATTATCCCTCAGGGGGAAGGGGCAGGATGGGGGATGCAGACATGTCGGACGAGGTGAAGACTTTATTATCTGGACACCAGACCTTGGGACATCACATTAAAACAGTCCAATTAGTGTTAATTAAGGCCAGATTTGTGTGTCCAGCCTGCTCGTGGTGGCTATTGTCAGAAAGAGGCATCTCCAAAAAAGCAAATCCACAATGATTTATGAGAATAGATGGCACCAGTCCAGGGACACTCCAAAAGTGGAATGTAGAGCTGCTGTTCAGGTGATAACATGTTCAGGTGCTGGGGTGTCCTGTGCAGTGCCAGGAGCTGGACACCAGGGTCCTTGTGGGTCCCTTTCAGCCTGGGATATTCCATGAATCCATCATCCAGGACTAGTAGCTGCCATCATGTTGGCTTGTGAGGGACACGAGGTGAGTGGAGGTGAAGTGAGGTCACTGGACCTCTTTATCCTGTTTGATCCCAACAAAAGTGTTAGGTCCTGGTGCAAGCCACTGGGCTCTGGACTAATGTCAGCCTCATCCATGATATTTGGGCAGAATTCCATTCCCAGAGGCATTGTTGTAAATCCAGAGGAACTTGGCCTCTGCTCAGTCACTCTTGACTTCCAGGGGTGAGTGAAAGCTGAGCATGAGAAACAGCCTCAATTCTCTGTTTAAATCCCAAAAAAGTGTTGGGCCAACTGTTCTGGTCTCCTTGGAAAGGCTGGCACAGGCAGAGCTGAGCAGCAGGGATTGTTGGAATGTGTTGAATTGAACTGAGATTCCCCAGAGATTGGGGGGGAAAAAACATGAGAGAAGAAAATCAACCACTTCTGCCGCCACACTCCAAGGCAGGATTATTCCCCAGTTATTCCCCAATCACTGTGTGGGACTTTGTTGGTTTCCATGTGATGTTTTTCCTGTGTTTTAGGGTTAAATGGAGTGA
Organism: Sialia sialis; assembly: GCA_009812075.1. Lineage (NCBI taxonomy): Eukaryota > Metazoa > Chordata > Aves > Passeriformes > Turdidae > Sialia > Sialia sialis. The sequence continues at coordinate 194,758 of VRYO01000516.1, forward strand.
CTGGAGCAGGTAATGGATCCATGGAAGATTGTGGTTCCTGCTGGAGACAGTGTAATTTCACTGCCTGGCTTTGGTGCCATGTGATGGATGAGACTCCATGGAGCAGCACAAATGACCTGGTGGGGGTTACACACCGAGAACTTCATCCTGGCTGCAGATGCAGGCAAACCCATCTAAAGGGATCTAAAAAGCAAGTGTCCAAGACCAGAAATCTCTGATAGTGGAAGGTATCCCCGCCTGTGTCCCAAGAAGGGCTTTAAGGACCCTTCCAAACCAAATCACTCTGTGACTCTGTGATTCCATGAAAAGCTGGCTACTTGGTCCAGAGAAGGGAGATTTAACAGTCCAAACCAGATAAATGGAAGGAAGTGAACAGTCCTGGGTGCTTGGCTGTGTCTGTCAGCAATTTCCTGCTGCTGCTGGGAATCGCTGCTGTCACACAGGGCATGCCCACTTGGGCCAGGAAAGAAAAACAACAGGTTATCCAGAAAAATGAAAAAGTATCTGAAAATAACACGTCATGAAAAAAAAAAAAAATTCAAATAAAATCAGAAAAATAACAGGGTTAATAAACAAACAAACAAACAAATAAATAAATAAATAAATAATAGCCCAAAACCACCAGGTTATCCAAAACCAGCAGGTTGTCCCAAGCTGTCCTGGAGCAAAGGAAAAGAAAGCAGCCTGATTTCCTGCCTCTTGCCCGCCAGCCTCGCCCATTTCAAAGTCGGGAGTGCAGTTCTAGCACGCGGCTAGGGCTGCAGCCGCTCACTTTCTCACTAACTCCCTGTGCTGGACTCTCAGGGCGGGGACACAGACCCCAAACCGGCGGGTTTTACCCCAAAATGCGGCTGGGACCGCACAGGGGCCGGGCTGCTGGGGGCCCGCACCCGCCAGGGGGCGCCAACCGCCTCCCGGTGGGCGCCCCAAGCCCCGCCCCCTGCCGGGGCAAGCCCCGCCCCATTGTGCGGTCACGCCCCCAGCCCCGTCCCCCAGGCGGATCAGGCCCCGCCCCATTGTGCGGTCACGCCCACAGCCCAAGCGGATCAAGCCCCGCCCTGTCGTGTCACGCCCATAGCCCCGCCCCTTAGCGGGCCCCACCCCCGCGCTGCCCAAGCCTCGTCCAAAGGCTCAATTCCCGCCCCCTCACGCGTTCTCGCTCCCTCCCGGCCCCTGCCTGTTCTCGCGAGATCCGTGCCCGGAAGCGGCACTGCGGGCCGAGCCGGCGCTGAGGGGCTTGCCCGCCATGGAGGCGCCGCGGCCGCTGCTGCTCCTGGGGCTCCTGTTGCTTCTGGGGCTCCGCGTGGCGGGTGAGGGGCCGCTGGAACACCAGCAGGGATCCCGGGGAGGGGTCGCCGAGGGGCAGCGGTCGAGGGGACTATGGCAGGGGCAGGAGAGGGTAGTGAAGCTCTTGGGCTGAGGGTGGGTCAGGCACCGCACTTGGTTTGCGGGGCCTCCTCCGCCCTTGGGGCCCTCCTGCGGGACGGGTTCCTTGGGGTTCCGAGCTTCTCCCTCCCGGTCCTTCCTCTCCCTAGAGGTTCCTTTCCCCCTCTGCTCCCGCCTGGCACCTTGGGCTGCCCCTGCTCCTGTGGCGTTTCTCTTTCCCCAGCTGTTCCACCGTCCCTCTCGGGGGATTCCCCCTCTGCTCTCCGGCTCTCAGCTCCCCCAGTGCCGACTGAGTGTGCTCCCCGTGTTTGCCCACAGCAGAGACTTCGCAAGTGCATGCTGGCAAATCTTCCACAGCGCCTGAGGCAGCCGAGACTCACAACCAAGAGGATAGGAGCCGGTCCACAGAGAAAGAAAGTGAGAACAAGGATAAATCCAACAATGACAACTCCCAAACAGACCTGAGCAATGGGGCCAGCGTGGATAGTGAGCAGAAGACAAAGGAGGAGCAGAAGGACAACATTCTGACTGGAAATGGCAACAATAAGGAGGAGAGCACAAACAAGTCACAGAAAAGCAGCAGCACGGGGTCTACTCAGGTTGGCCAGAATCCAAATGAGCCTGGTGAAAGCAGCAATGCAGGAGGTGCGGGACAGGGAGATGAAGGCCAGAACAGCAACAGTGGTAGCCCAGGCAACACAGGCAGTGATGGCCAGGGCAATCCAAGCAGTGGTACTAGTGGCCAGGACAATGCAGGGAGCATCACTGGTGGCCAGGGCAATCCAAGCAGTGGTACTAGTGGCCAGGACAATACAGGGAGCATCACTGGTGGCCAGGGCAACCCAAGCAGTGGTACTAGTGGCCAGGACAGTACAGGGAGCATCACTGGTGGCCAGGGCAACCCAGGCAGTGGCACTAGTGGCCAGGACAGTACAGACACCAGCACTGGTGGCCAGGCTGACAGCCGCAACACCAACAATGGGCAGAGCAAAGACCAGGATGGCAACCAGCCAGGCAGCTCTGGGAAGGAGGGCACTGAGGAGAACGGGAGTGAGAAAAACAAGGCTGGCACCGGCAAGAGCAGCAACGACAAGGGCAGTGAAAACACAAATGGCAGCAACACTCAGGACAGCACCAACAGTGACCAGGGCAGCAGTGACAAGAACAGGGCTGGCACCCAGGGCAGCGAGGCCAGCAATGGGCACACAGATGGGGGCACCAGCCAAGGCAGCAGTGGTGGGCAGCAGGCCCAGACTGAGGCCCAGGGCAGTGCTGGTGAGAGCCAGGGCACTGCTGGTGGCAAGCAGCCTCAGACCCAGGACAATCCAGAGAACTCCCAGGAGGACCAAAGCCCTGTGGAGAATGACAGCTTTGGGGAAAATGAAGAAAACACCGCAGAGGACGTGGCTGACGCTGAGGAGGGCAGGGACAACTCCTTGGATCAGAACAGAGAGAAGAGTGTTCCTTCCCTGCCCAGGGCCCGCTCGGAGAGCAGCCACTTCTTTGCCTACCTGGTGACCACAGCTATCATTGTCGCAGCCCTGTACGTGGCCTACCACAACAAACGCAAGGTGAGCAGCCCTGCTCAAGCCCTAAGGACTGGTATTGGCGCACAGTTGGTTTCTCACCAGTGTCTCCTAGTTTGGTTCATGCTCATGTGGTCCAACGGCAGTGGGAGGGAAAGGAGTCAGATCTAGTGCAAACTGGGTGTTCTCGCTCTGCTGCTGATTTTCAGCTGAGTGGTGAAAACATGAAGAGGTGTGAGATCCCTACATCTTTTCTTTGACAGTTTCCTACTGACAATTTTCTATAGCAATTTGCACAAGACTGGGGTTGTTTTTCCTCACATAAAGCTGTTTTTGAGGGAGGAGAAGGAAAACAAATTCTGTTTTCTGTCTGTTGAGCAAACCTCATCATCCATCTTAGCTGGGGTCAAGTACTGGCATTTACGTATTTCAAGTGCTTGGTCACAGGAAAAGGGTTGCAGAAGCAGGTAAATGAAAAGCCACAGGTAAGCCTGTGTTGGAAGCTGTTGTTCCACTCATCCTGTCTCCATTTTTCTCCCTCCAAAGATCATTGCTTTTGCTCTGGAAGGAAAAAGATCAAAAACTGGTCGACGGCCCAAATCTGGTGATTATCAGAGACTGGATCAAAAGGTGAGACCCAGTCCAAAGTGGGGGTTGGCATGCCTGGTATGTGTTGGAAATAGAAAATATTGGCCCTTTGCATTAGGAAGGATCCCAAAGCCCCAACTCAGTCAGTTTGTGAAAGCACAGTTTGGTGTTGAAACAGGGTTTTGCTAGGAAATGGAAAAAGTAAGATTGAAAATTTCTAGCAGAGCTGACCCACGGCACAGGTGGAACAGTCTCAAGCTGAGCTGTGCTGAATGGCTTTGTCACGGATCCAAATTACTTGTCAGAGAGGTTTTTACTGGGAGAAGGATAGGATGTATGGAGATCCTTTCTTCTCTCCCTTGAAACCTTTTTCCACCTCTTGCCCTTCAAGGCAGATGTGCCTGTAGTTATTTTCTGCTATAGGAAGAGGAAAGGTAAGAAAACAAAGACAGGAGCTCTTGTTTGCTTTGGGAGCCTCTCAAAGCAGCAGAGTAATTCTGCTGAGGTAATTGAGTAATTGAGCTTTGAGGTAATTCCAGCCTTTCCTTTTGCCTTTCCAGATCTAGATTCCTCCTCAGATGATGATGGCGGCTGATGGGAACGCACTGCTGCCACAGTTGGATTTCAGACCACAGGAAGGAGGGGAAATGCTTTTTGTTTTGCACCTGCACCTTGATAAAACCTCTCACTTCCCCAAACTGCTTCTTTCCCAGCTGCCTTGTTTTTGCCCTGGGCGTCTGGCTGCTGGAAAAGCTAATCCCAGAACTGCGCACTCAGAACTTCTGTGTCCCAAGGCAATGGAATTTTGCCATCTGCTGGACTGACCCCTCCTGGGGAGGGGAAATTAGGGATCTGCTGCACAATGAGCCATGGGACTTTCCCTTGCCTGGGAATGAAGCTGCCTTGGTCTACTCCTCCTCCATCTGTTGGGTTTGGATACTCAGGTTGGGAGCATGTGGGTTCTCTTGCACTTGTTTGGAATTGACCCACCATAGATTCGGATTTGGGTTTTCTCTCCCTGATCAGTTTTCCAGTTCAACACCCAGATTCCCTTGTTCATACACGCCTTTGGCCATGCTGAAGCAGTTTTTGTGGTGTACCTCAAACCGTTCATGCTCTTTGCAGGTCTTTTCCCTCCCAGTCCTCCCAGTTCAGCTGTTGGTGTGGTGTGGTGCTGTGGAAGAGGGGGTCAGGCTGGGGAAGCACCATGCCCTGTCGGGGGCAGGAATTCAGATGGGAAGATTGCTCCCTCCCCCTTGTCAAGTGTAGGAAGGAATGTAAATCTCTGAGGAGTTTGGGACGAGTGAACCTTCCTGTCCCTCCAGTTGCATTGCATTGGTACTGGTCGGACCAAGGGCTGCCAAAGGCTTTGGTGCCCTAGTTAGACCTGTGAGGTGGTTTTCATTCCTGTAGTTCCTCTCCCCAGAGGTTTGTTCAAGCTGGGATTTTCTGGAGAGGGCACAAAGTATCTGCTTGGCTCCTGCTTTGGATTTCCTCAGGGTAGGCCAAACAAAAAAAAGGGATTTGAGGCACCCAGAGCTCTTCGCATGGGCACCCAGCTACACCACATCAGGTGCCAGGCATGTGCCAGTCCCGCACTTGCTGACTGACTGCATGGGAAGAATCCCAGGATGGTTAAATTCCCTCCTGTGGGGCTTTTTTCTGGCCTTCCCAGGCTTGGGAACAATCAGCTTCTTGCCCTGTGGTCACCTTGGCCAAGGGCAGAGCCATTTTCTGGTCACTGTGAAAGCTGCAGCTCTAGTTTTGATTTCCTAATAGTTCATTCCAAGAGGGGAAAGAGGGCTTGACCTTCTCCAAACCTTGAAGTAATCCTTTCCCTTTTTGCTGGCTCTTGGCAAGCACGAGGAGCATGAGAGTCCCTCTTGGCTTTAAAGAGTTCTCAGAGTTTCTCTAGGAAACATCTAGGATGCTAAAAGGAGTTCCAGGATTTGTTTTGGAGAATAGGTGGGTGGAGGGAAGGAAAAGAGAAACAGGGCTGGGAGTGTAACCCTTGGGGGAAAGGGTGTGCACATCCTGCTGCACACTCCCCTGTTCCAGAGCTCCTGTGGGATCAGCCAGGCTGGTGGGGACTGCTTTAGGGCAGGGTCCTGCAGGGGGGACTCGCTTTTGGCTGGTGACAGCAGGGACACAAACCCTATTCCAGTGTGTGGAATTCTGTGTGCTCCTGGGCTGCTCCAGCCCGGCTTTTTGGAGTGTGTGGGCTTTTTGAAGTGTGAGTGCTCTGTGCTTGCTTTGTCCTGTTGGTTTGTTTGTTTTGGTTTGGTGGGTTTTTTTAATTGAATGGTAATTTAGAGCTTTTTTTTTTTTTTTTTTTTCTTATTTTTCTATTCTGGGAGTTGTTTCAAATCCTCTCTTGCTCCAAGCTGTGGGAATCGCACCCTACTGCCAACAGGGGAGGGAATATTTTGGACCTCAAAACACCTCAATCCCAGGCTGAGCCAAGCACAAGCTCCTTAGGATAATGAGGACACACCTCACAGCTCTGCGAAGCACTGGCTGTGGGGAGAGGCAGATCTCACACCAGGCTGAACTGGGGGGGTTTTCCCCAAAAATCTCCCTGCCAGCACTTGCTGAGGCTGGTGTGTTCTACCAACAGTCCGGGCTGCCCCAAAGCTCAGAATTGCTCCCAGTTTGTTGACTCTTACGGTGTTTATGCAATGTGTCCCAAAGGGGTCAAGGTGCAGAGAGCCTTTCCCTTTGGACACACGTGCTTTCCACGGATGGTCTGTTGGTACAGATGGTTTTTTTTGCCAAATACTCCTACTTTTTTGGGCTTGAACCAGCACATGATTTGTTTTCTGCTGCAGTGAAACGCACCTTGCTTGGAAGGATTAGAATTTTTTACAGTTCTTTGTACCGTTTTTTTTTTTTTAATTTTCTGTGTGGTGAAATCAGTAAATGGATTTTAAAAGATCTAAGAAAGGTTGAGTTTTCACTTCTCTCTTGGTTTTGTTTTTGTCGTGTTCTTTGCATGGTTTTCATTGACACCTGGCACCAAAGGTGCAGGGTGGCTCTTCTTTATGCAAAACAATTTGATTTTGATAAAAACATCTGGTTTTGTGGAACTGTTTGTGCTCAGAGCTCCATATACAGCCGGAAGGAGACAGACAGCCCCAGGCCAGAGCGGATTTGAAGTTTCCAGTCTGCTTTCCAGGACCCAGTATCAGCCCAGCTCCATGGGGGCTGGCAGTGGGTGGTGTGAGGTCAGGGCCCAAGAGGAGATTAAACTGCTCTGGACAGAGCTTAGTCGTGAGCTCTCTTCTTGGATTTCTTCTTACTCCTCCAGAGAACCCCAGAGGGCAATCCCAAGATGTCCCAGCTTGTTGGAGCAGCAGCAGCTGGGAGATGGAAAAGAGAGTGGTGTGGCTGCAGCTGCTGCCAGCCAGCTGTGGAACGGGGAAGAGGAGGTGCTCGATCCCCAGCACATGGTGAGGGTACTTCTGGAGAATGTTTCCTGCAGAGAACAGAAGAAACTCTCTCCTTTTCCCTAAAAGGAGGAAATTCTATCTTCCACTCTCCCCTTCAGTCCCGACATGGCCAATAGGCTAGGATGGGAACAGGGAGGGCCACTGGTTTCCCTGGGAATGGGGTTCCTGGCAGCTTGCAGAGGAAAAAAGGGTGAAAATGGGGGTTTAAATGAAGATTCCCATGGGGATGTGTGGTTACAGACCCTCCAGTTCCAAGCCTTGCTGCAAGGGGCTCAAAGCACTGCTCTGCTCTGTGTCCTTAGGGTGATTTCCCAAAAAAACCCCAGTGCATTGTGCTCCAAGAGCTCCCTGAACCCCTTGCCTGCTCTCACCCTGATCTGAGAGGATTGGAAATGCCCCAGAGTACTTTGTCAGACAGAGTAGGTGTGGGGGGCAGGAACAGCCCCTCAGGTCAGGTCCTGTCCCTGGGTGCAGGAAGCAGTGGGAGCATCCCGGGGTGGGGAGTGCCCATGAGGTCATGCCCAGGAGTCAAAGTCCACAAGTGCAAATTATCTCAAATAAAATCAGAAATGCAGTGCCAGCTGGGTTGGGCTCTCCTTATCAGAGCTGGATTGCTGAGACATTCTGGTAGAGGCAGTTTAGCAGAGAGGCCCCGAGGGTGCAGGAGGTTTCTTGCATGAGAAACTGGGCGAAACTGGGCACTGATCTGGGGTCTGGACTTGGGTCTGTGCCCTTTCAGCCCTTCTGCTCCTGCACTGGAGACTGCTGCCAGCTGGGGGTTGGGCTCTGCTCCCAGGGAACAGGGACAGGACAAGGGGAAATGGCCTCAAGCTGTGCTAGGAGAGGTTCAGATTGGATATTGGGAAGATTCTTCTATAGAAATGGCAGTTCAGCTCTGGCACAGCTGCCCAGGGCAGTGCTGGAGTCCCCATCCCTGGGGGGATTTAGCAGCTGTGTGGATGTGGTTCAGGGGCAGTGGTAGCTTTTGGAGCAGTTGGACTTGATGGTCTCGTGGCTTTTCCAACCCAAATGATTCCATGGTTCTGTGAAATGCTGCTGCATCCATTCCCTGACCCCAGTGAACCCAACTGCAAACTCTGCTAACCACCCTGGGTTTATTTTATTTTCTTTTGCTGGAAGCTTTCAATCTTGCACTGCTTCCTGAGCAAATATGTGAGCCTGGGCTGATCTCACAGCAGGTATTTTCCTTACGGGCAGGGCACCGGCCAAACACACATCAGCCTTGCCTCTGCAAGACAGATTCCATGGCCTGAGAAGGTTGGTTTGGATTTAAAAAACCACCAAAATGACTGAGAGGGCATTTGCAAGGTTGGAGCTCTTTGGGTTGAGAAAAGCAGGAGAGGCAGGTTTGGGTCTCCTCAGAGCTGTGGGAGTCATGGGCATGCTGCTGGGAGGAAGGCTGGGTGTCACTGCACTGTTCTGTGCCTGAATCAGGTGGTTTTGCTCTGCTGAGGTTCCTGGGAAGAGGACCTGGCTTGTTAAACCCTCCCCCAAACAGCTCTGGTGCCTCTAGGTTCAGATGCTCACCTTCCCAGAGGAATTTTTGCTTGGTGCTCCTGTAACTTGTCCCTTTCTCTCTGTGTGTGACAGAGAACAAGCTGGTCACCCCTCAGGACCCCTCTGTCCTGAGGAGAACAGATGTCTCCAGCAGCTTGGGAGTGAAGCAGGGCCTTGGTGCCCACCCCCCAGGACCCTGCAAGAATGTAGATCTGCAGGGACTGGGAAAGGATGCACAGCCTGCAGGGTGAATGGAAGGACAGGAATATTGGCTGTGCCCTGGCCCTGCTCTGTCCTATTTTTCTAGCAAAAATAAACTCTTCTGGCTGATATTGGTGCATCAGGGCCTCTTCCTTACCTGGACCATCTCTGTGGTCCAGGGAGGGATGGGAAGGTAGTTCAGAGGTTCTGTGTGGATCAGCCTTCAGGTCTGCACTGTCACACTCCACATGGGGCCTATGGGGACAAGGGCCACCTTGAGCTCCCCAAGTTCTGCTCTCTGGGGCCCTTGGGGGCTCCCTAGGGCCCTCTAACCCCAAATAAGAATCCATGGCTTAGGAGACACCTTACCCAATTCCCATCCTTGCCTTGGCCAGAGACATCTTCCACTGTCCCAGCCTGCACCAAGCCCCATCTAGCCTGGCCTTGGACAATTCCAGGGATCCAAGGGCAGTCACAGCTTCTCTGGGCACCCCAGGGCCTCCTCACCCTCACAGTGAAGAACTTCTTCCCAAGATCCCATCCAGCCCTGCCCTCTGGCAGTGGGAAGTCGTTCCCTGTGTCCTCTTCCTCCAGCTCTTGTCCCCAGTCCCTCTCCAGCTCTCCTGGAGCTCTTTTAGGCCCTGGAAGGGACTCTGAGCTCTCCCTGGAGCCCTCTCTTCTCCAGGTGAACATTCCCAGCTCTCCCAGTGTGTCTCCAGAGCAGAGAGGCTCCAGCCTTGGAGCAGCTCCATGGCCTCCTCTGGACTTGCTCCAGCAGCTCCACATCCCTCTGGTGTTGGACCCAGAGCCAAAGGAAGTTCTGTAGATGGGGTCTCACCTGGACTGCAGGCTGCAGAGGTGCCCAGAGCAGCCTCCCCAGTTCACTGCTGTGCCCAGGGCACTCCAGCACACACTCCCCAGGGGGTTGACTCTGGATGATCTCTTTGCAGAGCTCACCTTCTCTGCAAATTCCATCCCATCACTGAATTATCTCTTTGCTCAGTGATCTAATCCTCTTTGCCAGATCAGCCTTCAAGCCTCTTTCCAGGGCTCCTTTCCAGCATGGTCACACTGCTCCCTGCTCAGGAGCTAGCTCTGGGGTTTATTTTTCTTCTACTCCATCAGCAGCTCATAGCTGGGCTTCTCCCAGCCCTGCCCTGGGGGGATTGCTGTCCCCAAACGTCACTGTGATGGGACTTCAAGTCAACTTTTATGAATTCATTGACATCCAATTGGTGTCTGGGAGGAATATTTGCTGCCAGTGATGTCCTGTGTTATGGCACACAGTGTGGTTTCAGCCCCAGCAGCTCAAAGGGTACAGATCACTGGGAGAAATGGGGACACTGGGGGTGATGGAGTTTGGATGCTGAAGGAGAGACACCTGTAGGGATGGTGGGAGGCTGCAAGAGGGGGCTGCAGTGAGCAAGGAGACTTCAAGATATGTGAAAGCATCAAAAAGGAGGCATGGAGCATGGAAGAATTGGGATGGACAGCTGTGGTGGGAAGCTGGGAAGTGAGGAAGGGATCAAGGAGAGACCAAAGCCCACAATTAAACCAGATCTGTACTGGCAGCAGTTCAAAACCTCATGCTGTGCCAGTCCAATGCTGCCCAAACCCAGCAAAATGTGTGGAAATTCTCATCCAGCAGCTGCTTTACCTGGACAAAGATGTTTCAGGGCATTTTGGTGAGCACTGGGCACTTCTGTGATCAAATCTGTGTCAGTTTCTTGGGCTTTGAGCCACAGCCTAAGGTGCTCTGATGCTCACAAAGGACTCACCGTGATCCCAGCAGTACCCCCAAGTCCTGGGAATTCCTTCTTCCCATGGCTGTCAGTTCCAGAGAGGTGGGAGGTAAATCGACATTGGCCAGCTGCCTTTCCTCACTTGAGTTCCCAATTTATGGCTGTTCTGCCATTATTCCTCCCCAAAACTTGGCTGGTGCAGGACAAACCCCCAGCAACACGTTCACAATGATGGGACTGTCCCTTCCCCTTTCCCTTCCTGTTCCACTTTCCATTCTGCTTTCCCTTCCCCTTCTGTTCTCCCTCACAACCCCCAGCCCCACTGACCCATCATGAGGCACAAATCCCAGGATCATTATCACTATTTTATTACTTCCAGTCTCACATGCTTCCCTTCTCATCTGGAGAGGACTTTGATCCTGTTCCCAAGCTTTTACCAGCAGACAGAAGGACCTTGTTACTGCTAGAGGAGCATGTGTTTGTACCACTGATGTCTTGGGCCAATGAGGGGAGAGCAGCACCCAAACACTGGGAATACTGCGTGGCTGGGGTCCAGCTGCTCCCAGGAATGACTCTGGAAGCACTGGACAGCCTGCAAGCAAGCACTGCTGCTCTCACACAGCTCTGGGGCTGCAGGTGGAGGTCAGTGATCCTGATGGGATCAAGCAGCCCATGGGTGATACCATGGGAGCTGCTGGGCTGTGCTGGTGCCTGCTAATCCCACCTGTTTTGGCTTCTCTCCTGGCCACTACAGCTCTTGGGGATTCCCTTTGTGGCCAGGGACCAGAACTGGGCACAGTGGTGGAAGGGAATGCATTTATTTGGTGGGGGTGAGTGAGGTCCAACACAATCTGTCTGGGAATGAGAACAGTGCCTTCCTGGACTGCAATCCCTCAGCATGGCATAGAGACGGATCTGCTACAGGTGCGTGACAGCTGAGTGAGGTGAGGTTATGTGGTGGGGAGGGGGGATCCCTGGTGGTGGGATGGCCAGCTTTAGTCTCCCTTCTTGGAGTTGGTGGCCTGCAAACGCATCTTCAGCCACGCCACGTCCATGTAGAGGTTGCGCTTGAGGATGGTGCTGGCGCAGATGAGGGCTCCTTGCAGGGCTCCCATGAAACCCCCCATGCACACATCCTGCCCTGAAAGGAGGGAGCAGCACATGAGGTCCCCATTCCATCTCAGCCAACCACCAGTGGTGGCTTGGGCATCACCTTCCCCACCTTCACGCTGCCCCCAAACCATCCCTGGGGTCTGAACCCACAACCCCCTCCCTCGTCTGACTTTTCCTTGTCTCCAGCAGGAAAAGGGCCTCATCCTGCCCTATCGTGCATTGGAGAAGGAGACAACCTCCCAGAGCTGGAGAAGCACAGCCCTTTCCTCCTCCCCTTGGGACCTTGAAACTCTTCCAGGCATTATTCTGTTGACCCACAGCGGCTCTTCCCTTTATTCCATTTCAGAATTGAAGGTTTTCTCCCCCCGATCCTGCTCCCCCATCTGAGGACGCTGGTGGCCCTGTCACCTGTCAGGTAAAGGCTGGGCACAGCCGTCTCTGCCCGCATGGTGGCAATGGCTTCCATCTGCAGGCGGGGGATGCCGTGGTCAATGCCGTAGAACTCCCCGTGGGGACTGGCGATGTAGTGCTGGTTGGTGAGGGGAGTCCCACCCGAGAGGTACTCAATCTGCAGGGGAACAAGGACAGGGTGGTCTGTAGGGGCAGCAGGACGAGGGGCCATTGCAGGAACCTGGCTGTGGGGGCTCCTCACAGACCCTGGGGTGGTGGTTCTGGCCAGGTTTTGTCCCAGGATTGTTCCAGAAGATCAACCTAGGATGGTCATGTAAGTCTGCCCAGGTTGGATGGGGCTTGGAGCAACCTGGTCTAGTGAAAGATGTCCTTGCTCATGACGGGGTGGAACTGGATGAGCTTTACGGTGTTTTCCAACCCAAACCATGCCATGACTCCATGGTCACTTTGTAGGTAGAGAGGACCCAGAGAGGAGTTGGAGGACCCCTGAACCCCGAGTTTAGGATCTCTGAACCCTGTGTTTCCTCACCCGGCCTTCAATACGAGGGTAGAGCTTGAAGACAGTCTGCATCACGGCATCCACAAAAGTCTTCTTCAGGTCCTCATAGTCATCCCCCCGCTTGTGGACCTGCTTGTCCTTCCACTCCTCGAACCACTCATACCTGGCGAAGGTGATGATGGCCAGCGTGGATTTACCTGCAGGCAGGAGGACAAGGCTGCGGTGTTTGTCCATCTGCCCACCCTCATCCTACCCTGTCGCTGCCCCCAACCCTCCCCATCCACACCTGGGAGATGTCCCCAGATCTCTGGGGTTCCATGTCCTTCATCCATGTATCCCAGAGACTGTACTCCATGAGCACTGTGCTCAGCAGCTTTGATCATGGATAGCTGAGTAGAAACTCCTTGTTTGGGATCACCAAAACGCAGCTAGAGTTTTGAAGCCTCCTCACAAGCATTTGTGGCTGGGTGTCAGCCTTACCTGGGTGCCTCATTTGCCAGGTGGGGTCCTTGGCTGATGGCGAAGTGACAAAGAGGAGAGGGATGTTGTTGGCAGCTTCTTCTCTGGACAAAGCCAGGTAGTGCTTCATCCTGTACAAGCGGGAAGGGCTGAGTTTGGGTTCAGCGCACACCTTCCCCTCAATCCTCCTTAGGGCTAAATCCCCATTTTCTGAGTCACTGCCCAGGAATTCATTTCCTTATGCTCAATGAAGCACATCCAAGGTGAAGCCAAACCTACATTCCATCCAAGTCACTCCCTGGGAACATGAAGTAGTTGGTGGGTTCCAGCCCCAACTCTTCCCTTGAGCCATTGAGGCCAACGAAGACGGTGAAACCTGCCTCACCGGGGTTCACTGTGCGGAGCTGGGACTGGATCTCTGCAGTGTGGTGAGAAAAAGGGGAATTAGTCTGTTCTGGGGGGAATAAGGCTTTTCTGGCATCCTCAGATACAAAGAAATGGTTTCTCCAATCCTGGTCCTTTCACACCAAACCCTGACCCTTCCCACCCACACAACCATCCAGCTGGGACCCTTCCACCTAACTGTGCCCCTTCCCAAGCACCTCTGTCCCCTGCCACCCAACCATTCCCCTTCCCACCATCCCCGCTCCTTCCAGAAGATTTTCTGGCATTCCAACTTTAAGTAGACATTTCATCATCTTCCACAGGGGGCCCTGTACTGTGTTTTATATTAAATCCTCACACCAAGCCAGGACTTTGCAAATTACAGCCAATTTGGGCCAATTAATTCAAGCTTAATAAAACCCCTGCAAAGAAATGAGCGGCCAGGGCTAGGTTTTGAGGGCTGTAGCACAGGAGCAACAGGGGGTTTGCCAGTGCTAATTGATAAATCTGCTTTCCAATGCGGCTCAGGATGGGATTAATGCCATAACCCTGTCGGAGCCCAGTGCTGACGCGGTACCCGGCAGAGCCCGTGCCACCACCGGCAGCAGCCTCTCGTAGGTATTGAAGATCCCAGCATCTGAAATGATCACGGGAGCGAAGATATCCACTGAATCTTGGCCTTTTTTGACACTCACGCCTAGGAGGAAAAATCCAGAAGGAGAAGAATGAGGTGCTGGTGAGAGGAACCCCACTTTGGGGAGCAGCCATCCCAGGCTGAGGCTCACCACAGGCTCTGCCCTGACTGTCCAGCAGGATCCTCTGCACCGGTGCCTTCCCAAAGACATTGCCTCCAGCCTTCCGGATCACGGGAATGATGTGGAAGGCAATTTCTCCAGCCCCACCCTTGGGGTACCAGGCGCCTTGGAGGAAGTGGTTCACCAGGATGCTGTGCATAGAGAAGCTGGCCTTAGAGGGGAGCACACCTGGGAAAAGAGGCAGTCGAGGTGGGTTTGGGCAAATCATGGGTTTGGAGCTTATCCTAAATATTTTAGGATGAGGAACACCCTGGACATGACACTGAGAGGAAGCTGAGGAAACTGGAGGAGTAGGGAGGATATCAGGTGTGGGTGTCCCCATGGCAAAGCCGTGGTCACCAACCTGACCAAGTCATGGGGAGCTGTGAGCAAAGCCCAGGCAATGGGGTGGAGGGAAGGGGGAGGCTCAGGAACATTCCTTGTACAGGAAAGATTTACTCCATGGAGAAGATGAAGAATGCAGAGGGGAAGAGCTGGAGATGAGCAACAGGGACATGTCACCTGCCAGTGACTTGGGGACAAGGATGCTAGCAAAGCATCCACTACAGCATCCCTGCAAACCTTCCAAAAGGTAAAAAAGGGGGTTCTCACTTTTCTTCTGTTTCTAAAGGGTTTAACGTCATCCCAGGGCCTCCTGGTCACCTACCATAGGTGGGGAATATGTAGCTGAGGACAGCCCGGAGCTCAGGGTTGGAGGTGAGACCATCCACCACCTCCTTGAGGCTGTGTGAGGCCAGGCGGGAGAAGGAGCAGAGACGTGGGAGCAGCCTGGAGCGGATCAGGAGCCTGGCTAGGAACCACGGGAGCATCTTCAGGATCCCCAGTAGCACAACCCCACGGCCAGCACTCTGTGGGGAGAGCCAGGGGCTCAGACACACCCCAAAGCATTTTTCCCCTTAAATTCACTCCTAGGCACCCTGGGGAGCTGTGGGCAAGGGGAGTACTGGCTCCCTCAAAAAGCTTCCCTCAAAAACCTTCCTTTAAGAAAAGCTTCCCCAAAAAAGCTTCCCCACTGAAACTCCTCCAAAAAGGTCCTCCCAAAAAACTCCCCTAAAAAGCTTCCTAAAAAAATGGTTCTTCAAAATAACTTCCTTAAAGAACTCTGCCCCAACTCCTTAAAGAACTTCTTCCTTACAGAAATCTCCCCCAAAACCCCAGTGAAGCTGCATTTTTGAGGCAGAAAGGGGCGATTTCACGTGTGTTTCCCAATGCTTTTGGGGTGATGCCATTATTCACTGCGGGTACCCAATATCCAGGTGCCGGGAGGGGTTCCCGTCCTTGTGCAACTCCCCAGATCCAAACTCCCCTCATTTTATCCCACCCAGATCCACCTCTACCTTCACCAACCGCTGGAACTCATCAATGGCTGCTGCCTCCCCAGGGAACTGCTCCTTCAGCCTCTGGAAATACTCTCTCTTCCCAGAATGGATGTGGAAGGTCTTGCCAGCACCCTGAGGGTCCCCCAAAACCACGGCATCGTAGGTGTCCGGGAGCGGGGCCCACTCCAGCTGCCCATCTGTCAGCTGGTCCACCAGGAACCGCATCAGAGAGCCCTCCTCCATCTCCCCCACATAGTGGATCCCTAAAACAGACATTTCTTCCTTTATTTTCCTCTTTTTTCCTTTATTTTCACTTTTTTTTCTCCCCACCCCAGGACGCACCAAACCCACCTCTTATTCATCCATCCCCATCCCATCAGCTCTATGTGGAAAGGAAAGGGAAAATATGGGATACACCCGCCTCCAAAATGGGGTGAATGGCACTGACCACAGTGTTTTTAGCTGGTAATTTTGGCATTCTGTCACACTTTGCTATTCATCTCTGCTGTAAATAATTAATCCCGGAGATTCAGGGACATGCAGAGCCAGACTTTGTCTGGTCACAAGAAGTTTACCAGCAAGATGTAACCTGAGGTGACATCCCCCATGCTGGGAATTACATAGGGGCTGGATATGGGGAATTTGGGGGGTTTGATATCCTACACCAAGAGGATTTTGGGGCGAAGAGCAGGAAAATGGTTTGTCTAATGCGTGCTGGGCAGCTCTGGTGCCCACCCCAATGGGTGCAATTCCCATTCTGAGGGTATCCCATGCCCCCTCCCTTGGACCTGGGGGAAATTTGGGGAATCGTACCAGCGTCAAACTCAAAGCCCTTCTCAGTGAAGGTGTGGCAGCATCCTCCCAGCTTGCCGTGCTGCTCCAGCACCAGCACACGCCAGCCGGCCTTGGCCAGCAGCGCCGCAGCCGCCAGGCCACCGATGCCGCTGCCCACCACGATGGCATCGAGCTTCTGGGGCACCTTTTCCGCCGAGAACACTGAGGGGAAAGCGGGGCGTCACCGGGAGAGCACCCCACAGCATGGGGGACCCCCGAAACCACGGTGAGCAGGTGGCACCGCGGGGGTGACACTGGGGGGGACAGTGTCACCCCTGGGTCGAATGAATGCTGCAGCAGGTGGCGATGCCACTCCGGGCTGCTGATGCCACCCCGGGGTTTAATCCCGCCGGGG
>VRYO01000516.1:221745-232282 GCA_009812075.1 Sialia sialis
TCCGGGGACAAGGGCCAGGGCTGATGGGGTGGCTGAGGGTGGGAGCGGGGGTTGACCCGGGCCGGGCCCGGTTCCGGCCGGGCTGCAGGGGGCGGAGCGGGGCCTGGCCGGAGCGCGGGGTGTGCGGTGAGCGGGGCCGGCGCCTGTGACTCCCGAAACTCCTCAGGGGCGCTGTGGCTTGGCCTCCCGGGCCGAGCGGGACATGGGGCCGGTCTGAGGGACCCCCAGAGGGTCCTTGGGGGCTGTGAGGCCTGTGCGCGCCCCACAGCTAAGGCCTGGCGGGCCCGTGCGGGGTGTGTGACTGCCCTCAAAGCCTGTAAGGGATGTTGAGTGTGAGGGGGTCAGTGTAGCATGTGCTCTCTCCCCCCCAGAATCCCTGTAGGAATCTCGTGGGGTGTGAGGGGTCAGTGTAGATGTGCTCCCCTCCCACCAGATTCCCTGTAGGGCATGTGGGGTGCGGGGGGGGTCGGTGTAGGATGTGCTCCCACCCCCCTCAAATTCCTTGTAGAGGATATGGGGTGTGAGGGGTCAGTGTGCTGCCCCCTCACATCTGTGGGGCTTGTGGGATGTTAGCCCCCTGCAATTCAACAGGAGCTGTGGGGTGTTACTTCTCCAGGTCACTCCAGGCTCTGTGGGCCCCTTTCCCAGCCCCTGTTCTGTGTGTCCCAAACCTCCCAAAATCCTCCTTTCCGCCTGTTTGTGTCTCCAGGATTTTTCCCAGGATCCTTGAGCAGCAGTGCCTCTTTTCCCCAGTTTGCGGGTGTTCTCCCAGCCATGACACCCCCCAAGGTATGTGCCACCAGTCTGCTTCTCATGAATCTCCCCCAGATCATACTGAGGTCTCCTCATTTTCCCCCTTCTTTTCCTCTCTCAGCTACATTTTAAACCAAATTTGGTTATTTTTCCCCTTTGTTTTTTAGGAAATAAAATTGGTTAACCCCATCTGTCAGAAAGGGAGCTGGGAATCTCAATTTGGGGGCCAAGGAATTGGAATCTCAGTGTTCCAGGGTACCCCCCGACTCTGGAGCTTGGGGTGGAAAGGGCTGATGAGGGGCCTGGGGTCTCCCCAGATCCCACTGAGCCCTGTCAGGCCCATATTTCCCACCTGATCCCAGTGGATCTGGGTCAATCCTACTGGACCTGTATCTGTGAGGGAGAGAAAACCCAGTGCCCGATCCTGCCAGGGTGCTGATCCCCCAGCACCAGGTTGATTCCCCTGCATCCAGGTTGATCCAGGTCCACACAGTCACCAAAATGTGCCACCAGCTTGTCCCAGCTAAAATTCCTTTATTCCTTACCAAAACCTCCAACATGACAAGCGCATTTTGGGGTGCATCCACCCACATTTGGCATTCCAGATGTCCCTTCCCATTTTTCTTTCTCCTCTCAGATTCAAACGTGGATCAGCCACTCAGGCCCAAAGCTGGAAGTTTTCATCCCGTTTCTGGGCAAATACCACCACCCAGTTTCGGGGCGCTGCTGCCAGACCTGCACCCCCAGGAGCTGGGTAGGAGAGTTGGGGATCCCGGGAAACCGAGGATCCACACTTGCAGGGATTGATTCTGTTGTTCCTGCCAGGATGGATTCTATCCTGAGGATCTTGCCGCTCTCGGGTTCTGCGATGTCAGCCGTGTGACGGAGACAAACACGCGGTGAGGATGGATGAGCTTTTGCAGGAAACACCTGGAAAAACACTTTCCTCCCCACATTTCATCAAAATGCCTGTGGGAATCCCTCACCATCCTCCCTGTTCCTCATTATAGCAAACCAAGCTCATGAAGCAATTTTGGGAGGCTGGAAGTGGTGTCTCCCAGGGCTCAGGCCGTGCTCTAGTCATGGAATTGAGGATTTGGGGTCATACATTTACTTGTTTGAGCAAAAATTGGAATCTTTCTGGGAAGAGGTGGAGGTGGAGAGTTGTTCTCTCTGGCTCACAGGGAAAAGGGAGAACAGCCACTTCCCCCTAGAAGGAAAAATACCAGGAAAGGCAAAATTGTGGTTATCCCCACTTTTGCTCTGGGCAAGAGCTGCCACAGAGCCATTTCCAGATATTTTCATTTTTGAGGTGCCAGATGCCTTTAGCTCCACTCCCCTTTCGGGAGACATCCCTAGATTATCCATTTTTGCTTTTTTTCTTCCCAAATCAGATCATTATCCTCCATTCAGTTCCAAGTGTTCCCATCTTCAGCTTTGAAATGTTTGGAAGAATCCATTGCCATCATGGGGAATGCAGTTCCCCTGTCCCACTCCAGGCCTTTCTGCATGCTCTGGGATATCCCAGAGCTCCCTCCTACCCTGCCCTCAGTGCAGATTTGGGGATAGATTGGGAAATTTGGGAATCCTGGGTTTGAATCTTGGGTTTCCTTCCTGCTGGGCAGCCTGAAGCATCAATCCACTGGTGCCTCAACATTTCCAGCTGTGAAATGGGGAGAAATGTCATTAATCTGGCAAAGAAGCAGTCTGGGGGTCTCTGATCTTGCTGGAAAAGCTCCCCAGGCCAGGATGTCACCGTATGTCCCTCCAGGTTCCGGGGCTGGCTGGTCCGAAGGGTCTGCGGGTTCCTTGCAGCCTGGGAATGGAAAATTCCAGCAGAGACCCCCGAGGAGCTCCTGGTGCGGATCTGTAGCAGCCGGAGGTGGGTGGGAGCAGCTGGGGCCATCCCAGGGCCACCCTCACCCAGCCCCTGATTATGGGGATTCTGTTTGGTCCCTGGATCCCAGGTCGGTGTGGTCCTGGAATCCTCTGAGGCTCTCTGGACCCAAACACGTGGATTCTGGGGTGCTCCCTGGTGCGGTCCTCTCTCCAGGGTGCAGGATGCTGCCTCCAGCCTGGACCCGGTGTCTGGAGGAGATGAGGGATCTCAGCAGCGCTGGAAGGAGAAGATCTGCCAGATCCTGGGGGAAATCCAGGCCCCGCTCTCCTCTCTGCTGCTGAGGTCGCGGATCTTTTGGGGAAATACTCTGGGATTCTCTGGGGGATGGATACAGGTCCTTTTGGAGATATTCTGGGATTTTAGGAGGATGCACATGGATCCCTTGAGTGGTTTTCTGGGATCCTTTTGGGGGATGTGCTGGCATACTATGGGGAATATTTTGGGATCTTTCGGCTAGCTGCGCTTAGGGTCCTCTGTATCTCCTGGGGCCATTCCCCCAGTTTCTGAGGAGCTTGAGTGGGAAAATCCAAACCCCACTGGAGGGTGGGAAGCAGAGGAAACTTGTCTTTTCCTTTTCTCATCTCATCACTGACAACTGGGCATCCAGGGCTTCGTTGCTTGTCTGATCCAGTGGGAATAAAGAGTACTTTTGAGCTGTTAAAAGGAAAGTATTCCCTGAGAATAAGAAATTCCTCATGGAATAAGAGCATTTGTGGATCCCAAGGCAGGACAGGAAGATGGAGGGAGCGCAGGATTCCCGATGGCAGCTCTGTTTGCCGATGGAAAGGAGGATGTCTCATCACATGCAACCTTTCACGTGTGATAATTTTGAGCAGGGATGGGTTGAGGAAACTGAGGCAAGAAGGGGTTGGGAGTTTGCCCCATGCGTGGCAGAGTTCCTCATTCCCAGTTTTCCTGCAGGCTCTGCTACTGGCTTCTCCCCAAGCTTCTGACCCGTCTGTTCCTGAGCGTGCAGCTGCACCGGGGGCAGCTGGAGATGGTGCTGCGAGCTGCCAGGATGGTATGGAGCCCAGCCAGGCACTCCCAGCCCCTGGAACGCTGGGAATTCACCCCAGGATCCCTTGCTTGCAGCCCGAGGTGCCGGTGGTGTTCCTGTGCAGCCACCAGTCCCAGGTGGATGGACCTCTCCTGTCCTTCATCCTCCTGTCCCAGGGGATCGGGCTGCCCAGGGTGGCAGTGAGTGCCTGGACCAGCCCTCGCCTCCGGTAAGGCAGCGCTGTGGGATGTTCCCAGAGGATCTAGGGGGATGCAGTGATTGCTCACCATGTCCTTCCCTCACCAGATCCCTGCTCCAACGCCTGGGAGGGATTTTCCTGCCTTCATGGAGTGAACTGGATGAGGGGCTGCCGGGGGCTGTGCTGGATGCGGTAGGTGCAGTTTGGGCTGAAAAATTCCTATGGAGTGCTTATGAAGTACTGGCAGCTCTCAGTATTCCCAGTCTCTCCCCAGTATGTCCAGGAGGTGCTGCGGAGCCGCCAGCCCCTCGTCCTGTTTCTGGAGGAGCCCCCGGCTTCCCTGCAGCTGGCAGACCCTGCCCGGCGCTGGCTGCTCCGCGTGCTCCGGGCGCTGCGGGACGGAGCTGTGCCCGACGTCCTCATCGTGCCGGTGGGAATCGCCTATGATGTGGCTCCTGGCAGAATGGAGCAGGATGGAGCGGTGAGAGGGACTCGGGGTCACCGGTGCTTCCCCAAATCACTGGGACTGTCCCCAAAATCTCTAGGAAGCACTGTTCCCCTAAATATCTGGGAAGATCCCAGGGAGAGGCATCTCCCCAGATCTCTGTGAGCATCCCTGGGAAGTGGCATCCCCCCAAATCTGCCATGAAGCCCTCAATGCTATCTCTTGGCAGCCCCCTCAGCCCCTTGGGATCGGCACGTGTCTCCAGGCAGCATTCCAGGCCCTGCGCCGGCACCGTGGATGTGCCCAGGTGGATTTCTCTCAGCCCTTCTCCTTACGGGTACGGCAGCTGGGGATCTCCCTGGATCCATCCCAGCACTGGGAGACTATTCCTGGGATGTTGATGGTGTTTGAGGTGTCTGGGGTGATTGAGTCAATCCATCTTGGGGAAATCCGTGCTCCTCCCAGCCCTGGGAATGCAGGGATCAAGTGAACTCATGGTGTTGAGGGGTGTGAGCATCCACAGGCTCCTTCATCCTCATTCCCAGGAATTTGTGGACAACAACCTTGTCAGGCCAGTCCTCACAGGGAATCGTCCAGAGCAGCTACTGCTTCCCACCATCCTGGGCAGGCGGTGAGGAGCTGAACCCCAGGCAGTGTTTCTCCTTGGATCTGTGCTCCCGGCTTCTCTCCTCACCCCTCTCATCCTGACTTCCCAGCCCGCTCGAGGTTGGGAGTGTGGGGACTTTGAGTTCCAGTTTGAGGACTGAAGAGGAGATTTTAGTGACAGCACTGGGGCTGCACGCACTGAGCGGTGAGGGAGGTCCCTGAATCCCTTGGGATGGCATTCCCTGCTCGGGAATAGGGTGGAGGTCAATCCCCCCGGATAACAAGTCCCTCTCTCCCACTGCAGATTCTAGCGCCTGTTCCGCCATCATGGCTGTGGGAATCACTGCGGCACTGCTGCTCCACAGGCATCAGGAGGTGGGATAAGTTTTCCATCTTTCCCTTCCCTCAGAACAGCATTCCCAGCAGGACTCCCCCTCCCCATAAGGCCCAGTGGGAATCGCCCTTCTTTCCCTGGGAGCAGCATCCCAACAGCAATCACCCTCCTTTAACAGGAAGTAGTAGTCCTAATGGGAATCACTCCTTCCCAGAGCAGCATTCCCAGTGGGAATCTCCCTCTTTCCCTCAGAGCAGCACTTCCAGCAGAATCCCCCTCTGTTCCCCTAGGTTGTGCTGCTGCCCCAGCTGATGTGGGATTTCTCGGAGCTGCTGGAGCAGCTCCTGCTGCGGGGCCGGGCCGTGGGGTTCTCAGGGCAGCTGCGGGCGCTGGTGGGGCACAGCCTGCGGCAGCTGCAGCTCCCACTGGCCCCGTACTCACTGAGACCCCCCGGGGCTGCTCCGGTGCCCCCCGAGGCCTTGGCCCGGGCACGGCTGGGGCGGCTGGCAGGGGGTGTTCGGCACCACCTGGCTGGGGAGGCCGTGGGCGGTGAGTGGGGATGGGGGTGACACTGCTGGTACCAGGGAGCAGGGATGCCATGGGAATTGGTGACACCGGGGCTTAGAGGCACTGGAGGAATTGGTGACACCAGGAATGGGTGATGGCTGCGGTTTGGAGAACACCAGGGGTATTGTTTATATTGTGGGGGTCAGTGACATTGGGATTTGGGACACCAGGGATCAGTGATGCCAGGGAGATTGGTGAATTTGGGAGATTCAGTATCTCCAGGGTAATGGCACTGGGGAAGTTGGGGAGGCAGGGGATTACTGACACTAGGGAATGGGGATGGGGAAGACTGGGATGGCAGAGGTCTGGGCCACTGGTGGAGTTGGGGACACTAGGGATTGGGGATGCTGGAGTATTTGGTGACTCTAGGACTGGTGACACCCCTGTCCCGTCAGCCTGTGCAATCCGTGCTCTGCTGCTGGAGGTGCTGCCAATCTTGGGGCCCCCTTCCAGTCTCACCAGGATCGTGCTGAGCCGAGATGAGCTGCTCCACAAGATCCTGGAGCTTCTGCAGCTGCTGCCCCCGACCCTGCTGGGGCTCCAGGTGGGGACATGGGGCTGGCCGATCATCTCCAACCCTGCTGGAGCTCTACGTGGGGACAGGGGGGTGGCCTGTCTTCCCCAACACTGCTAGGGCTCCAGGTGGGGACACGGGGGTGGCTTGTCACCCCTTCCTTGTGTCCCCAGCCCTGCCAGCCTCCTGACTGCCACAGCCTGGACATCCTGGACAAGCTCATCCTTGGGGGGCTGCTGGAGGAGGAGGAGGTGGGTGACACCTCAGGAGCTCTCCTGGGGCACAGGGATAGGGTGGCTTCGAGGTGAGGTGACACCCTATTGTCCCCATAGTCGGAGAGTGAGCACTGGGGTTGTGATGTGGCCCCCCGGCATTTCCTGTGGGGACGTTCCTTGGCATCCTTCTCTGATGACAGCGACAGTGACAGCGAGCACAGGGTCCCCAAGCAGTGCTATAAGGTACTGGGGGGTTCCCCCACTGCCCCCCGGGCTGGAGGGAGGCTGGTCTCCTCCAAATTTGGCTGTGTATTCCCCACAGCTCAGTGAGCCCCAGGGCTTCCCTGGCTTCCTCCTCTTCCTCTGCCGCCTCCTGAGCCCCATCCTGCAGACCTACGGCCGGGCTGTAGAGTTCCTGGAGCGACCCCCCTGGCCCCAGCCCGGTAGGACCCCTTCCCAAAGTGGGAAACTCCTTGGGACTCCCTGGGGCCGCTGAGGCAGGGCTGCAGTCCCCAGGAGGTGGGATCTGACGCCCCTCCCTATTGCAGAGGCAGACTATGTGGAGGCACTGCTGGAATTTCTGGCCGAGGATGAGGATGGTGAGTCAAGTTTGGGGGTTGGGGGCTTGCTTTTAGGGGGCAGTGACCCTCAAACCAGGCTGAGTTCTTAAGAGGTGGCATTTGGGGGTTCCCTTGGGATCTCTCTCCTCACAGGGTATCCCGACAGGAGCCTGGCCCTGAGCTCCCTGCAGAGTTTCAAGGACATAGGGGTAAGCACAGCTCCCCCAGCCCCCCACATTTTACTGCCCCCTCTCTCCCCTCCTGACCTCCCTGTGCCCCCCCAGGTGCTGGAGGAGCTGCAGACCCCCACTGGACCCCTCCTGCAGCTCTCCCAGCCTTTCCAGTCCGCTGCCAACCGGGAGAAGCTGGGAGCCTTTATCCACCAGTTCACCCAGCAGTAGCCCCCCAGACCCATAAAGAAGGCACAGTGATCCAATGGCTCCTGGATTTATTGACCCCGTGAGGGGGAGGTGGGATCTGGGACGTCTCTCCACTGTCAGACCACCCGGTTGCAGATGGTGCCCAGCTCCTCAATCTCACACTGCACCTCATCACCACACTGCAAGGGGGGACATGGTGGCATCTGTCCTCAGCGGGGTCCACCATGTCCCCACTCAGACCCCAGCGCCACCTGAGCCCCCATTTCCCTCACCTTAAGGAAAACGGGTGGCTTCCGAAAGACCCCCACTCCTGCAGGGGTCCCTGTCAGCAGGATGTCCCCAGGGACCAGTGTCACAAACCTGGGGGCACATGAGGTGTCAGCCATGGCCCCGTGGTCTTTGGGGGTCCCCACCCCCATCCTTTCCTACCGGGACACCCAGGCGATGAGGGCAGGCACCCCAAAGATGAGGTGGCGGGTGTTGCTGTCCTGCATCCGGTGCCCATTGACACTGCAGCGGATCCACAGGTTGTGAACGTCTGTGAGAGGTGACATGGGGGGACATGGCCACTGTGACAGTGCCACCATGACCCCACCTTGGGGAAAAACATGGAGGAATGGGGAACATGGGGTTGTGATGGCACCAGTGGCAGCTGAGGAAGAGTTGCCATCCCATCCCAGTCTTGATCTCATCCCATCTATGTCCTGTCCCCATCCCATTACTGTCCCACCTGCCACTGCCTCCTTGGTGACAATGGCTGGCCCCAGGGGACAGAAGGTGTCAAAGGTTTTGCCCAGCAGCCACTGCCGCCCATTGCGCCGCATCTGCCAGTCCCGGGCGCTCACGTCATTGGCCACTGTGAAGCCCAGCACGTGGTCCAGCGCCGCTGCCTCCTGGGGACAGTGGGGACCCGCTTACAGAGGGACACTCCCACACACCCCCCGGAGTGGGCCAGGGACTGGAGGTACCTCAATGTGTCGCCCTCTCTTCCCAATGACGGCAGCCAACTCCACCTCCCAGTCCAGCTCCTGTGGGGACAGAAGCAGGGCTGGAAGGGCCATTCCTCTGGGGACTGTGCGGGAGGGTACCAGGCTACCCACACTGGTGTCCTGGGGGTGCACAATGTCATCAAAGGGCCCGGTGATGGCGCTGGGAAACTTGCTGAAGATGATGGGCTCCTTGGGGACCTTCACGGCCTGCTCCTGGCAATGGTCGTGGTAGTTGAGCCCCACACAGATCACCTTCTCGGGGTCCCCCACAGGTGCCAGCAGCTGCGCAGTCGCCCGGGGCACCCGGTGCTGCCCTGACTCCAGTGCTCTGTGGGGACAGATCCACCGTTGGGACCACCCACATTTTGGGGCATCCATTTCTCAGGAGACACACTTTTGGGGGGTCATTCAGAAGGGTCAGCTGTTTAGGGACTCTCCTTTTGGAGATGTCCACTGATGAGGGGACTCATGTGTTGGGGTCAGCCACTCTTGGAGCTCATGCATCATTGGGGGGTTACCATGATTTGGAGTGCCCACCTTTCTGGGGGACCAGCTCTGGGGGGTAACTCACTTTGGGGTCATCCAAAGCAGCATACAGATTTGGATGGCTACTCCTGGGAGTATCCATGAGGAGATCCCCTTTTTGGGGTTCCTTCTTTTTGGAGGACGCACCGCTGGGAGGGAGCTGGCTTTTACAGAACCCACCTTTGGGGATTACTCATTTTTTGCGACCTATCCTTGGCCTCACCCACCTCCGGGCGAGGGCCAGCCCGCGGGGCCCGATCTCCAGGAACTCCCGCATGGATCGGGGCAGCTCCGGCTCCGCCGTGTTCAGATCCACCAGGTCCCCCCCGGGCGCCTCCTCCAGCCCGAGCCGGGCCCCGCCGCCCGCGGCGCCTCGGAACCGCACCAGCCGCAGCGCCCCGCGCATCCCCTGCGGCACTGCCCCGCCGGAGGGGGTCTGGGACAGCGGATGGATGAATCCCGGCGCTCGGGGGATCCCTCCCCTCGATCCCACCCAACCCCAGCGCTCGAGGGTCGCTTCCCCAGCCCCACACGGCCACGATCCCCAGAATCCCCCCAGTGCCAGGGGATGCCCTCCTGATCCTGCACCGCTCCGATCCCCGAGGACATCACCCCCACTCTGATTCCGCTCAGCCCAGTCCTAGGGATTCCCCTGGTCCTGCACAAACCCAGACCCGGGGGATTCCCCCCCATTTCTCGCCCACTCAGTTCGAGAGCAAGGAATGCCCCGGTTCCGTGGGATTCTCCACCGACCTAGCATTCCCCCCATTCCGAGTTCCGCACAGTCCCGATCCCGTACAACTCCGACCCCAAAGATCCCCACATTTATCCCGCACAGCCCTGATCCCGGGAATGCCCCCGATCCAAGGCATATCCCCCCAGTCCCACAGAGCCCCGATCCGAGTGGTTCTCCGCGTTCCCACGGTTCCCCCCATCCCGGGGTCCCGGGGGTCTCACACACCGCTGTTCCCCCGCTCCGCTAGGGGGCGCTGGCAACCCCCGGTACCACTCACGTCACGCGTCACGTCACGCGCCGCCCCCGCCCTCTGAAGGTCGCAGCTCCGAGACCCCGCCCCCATCGCGCCGTCCAATGAGAGCGCGCAGGGGGCGGGACCAAGCAGCCAATGAGAGCGAATGAGAGGCTAGGGCTGAGGGGCGGGGCCGCGGGACCGGGAGTGGGACCGGCACCGGCGTTGCGACTCCAGCCGGACAAGGACAGGGAATGGAAGGCGCACGGAAAATAGGACAGCGAGCGGGACGGTGGCTGGGAATGGGAGAGGGGACTCGGACACGGGCAGGGACAGAGAGCAGGACAGGGACCGGGACACTGCGCGTCTCTCACATCCCTCATGACTCCATTTCACCCCTAAATCGCCACTATTTGGTTTATTTATAAAATACTCCCCTCTCCACACTGCTTGGGGAGTGGGGGCTGTGGCTTCAAGGGGAGGGCACTCCTGAGTGTTGGGGGGAGGAGGGGCTGTCCTTTTGGTTGGTGTTTGGGGGTTCCATGTAATGGCTGCAATATGGAGACTCCCACCCAGAGGGCCCCC
>VRYO01000516.1:270969-300239 GCA_009812075.1 Sialia sialis
TCTGAGGGGATCAGGTCGGGGTCTCCCCAGCTCTGGGTGGTTCAGGTTAGCATCCTCTTGCTCTGAGGTGTCAGGTTGGGGTCCCCCTGTTTCTGAGGGGTTCAGGTTGGAGTTCCCCTGTCTCTGAGGGTTTTGGGGTGGGGTCCCTCAGCTCTGAGGTCTCTCTCTCCCCACAGTATGTGCTGAAGCCCACTTTCACAGCCCAGCACATTGCTCACCTGGACAAACAGGCCAAGCTGTCCCGGGCCTACGATGGCACCACATACCTGCCTGGCATCGTGGGGCTCAACAACATCAAGGCCAATGACTACGCTAACGCTGTGCTCCAGGTGATGCCAGGGCTAAAGGCTTTTTGGGGTGAAACCCTCCCAAAACATCACTGTGGGTCTGACAAGGAGGAATTGCACCTTTTCTCCTTGGGCTGTACACCTTAGAGACTGTTGAGGCTTCTGGGGTGAAACCCTCCCAAAATCCTGCTCTGGTGGTCTCAGGGTTGAGTCCTACCTCTTTTCCCACAGCATACACACTTGG
Source organism: Sialia sialis (assembly GCA_009812075.1). Taxonomy (NCBI): domain Eukaryota; kingdom Metazoa; phylum Chordata; class Aves; order Passeriformes; family Turdidae; genus Sialia; species Sialia sialis. The sequence continues at coordinate 271,501 of VRYO01000516.1, forward strand.
GGGATGCTGCCTTCATTTTGGGCTGAATTGCCTCTGAAATCCTCCTAAAATCCCTCTCTAGGGGTCCTAAGGGTGTATCCCACTTTCTCTTCTACATTACACCTGAGGGTGCAGGTGACCTTTTAGGGTGAAAGCCCCCCGTAACTCTCCCCAAACCTCCTCTCTTGGGCTGCCGGGGATCGACCCCGCCTTTGGATCGTTTCCAACTCAGACTGTTCTGAGATTTCTTGCAGGCTTCACACCTATGGCAGTGCAGGGTTTACATAACTGCCCCCAAACCCTCCCAGATCACCCCTTAGGGTGGGTCTCGGGTCTGAATCCACTCTGCCCTATCCCCAGGCCTTGTCTAATGTGCCTCCCCTGCGGAATTACTTCCTGGAGGAGGAGAACTACCGGCGCATCCAGCGCCCGCCTGGGGACATCATGTTTCTGCTGGTGCAGCGCTTTGGGGAGCTCATGAGGAAGCTCTGGAACCCCCGGAATTTCAAGGCACATGTGTCGCCCCATGAGATGCTCCAGGCCGTGGTGCTCTGCAGCAAGAAGAACTTCCAGATCACCAAGCAGGGTGGGGTGTGGGGGCCAGTGCTGGGTTTGAGGGGAAGAGCTGGATCTTGGGGCCTTTGAATTTGGGGGGGACAGTGCTGGTATCAGGGCTCTGGATCTGGAGGGCAGAGCTGGATCTGGAGGATATGGTTGGGTTTGGGAGGCAGCAGTGGGTCGGGGGGCTCTGGGTTTGGGGGGCAGAGCAGGATCCGGGCTCAACTCCAGCTCTGCCCTTCCAGGGGATGGGGTGGAGTTCCTGTCCTGGTTCCTGAACGCGCTGCACGCAGCCCTGGGTGGCACCAAGAAGAAGAAGAAGAGTGAGTGGGGGGACATTCTGGGGGGCCCTCGGGGGAGCTGCTGTCCCCCAGCTGAGCCCCTGCTGTCCCCCCAGCCATTGTCACCGACGTGTTCCAGGGCTCCATGCGCATCTTCACCAAGAAGCTACCACACCCTGACCTGGTGGGTCTGCGGGGGAATGGGGAGTGTTGGGGTGCAGTGGAGGATGTTGGGGTTCAATGAGGGGTGTCAGGGTGTAGTGGGAGGTGATGGGTGTTGGGGTGCCAGTTTTCAATGGGATCCAAGGGGGAGTTGGGGAACTCTGGGAGTTGGGGTACAATGGGAATGGTAGGGTCAAAAAAAGGTGTGTCATGGTCTGGTTGGGGTTGGGTGGGGGAACTTTAGGAGTGCTGGGGGGTGTTGAGTGTAATGGAAGTGGTGGGGGAGATGGTAGGGTATCATGGAGCACCTGGGCCAGGGGATTAGAAGTGTCCAGGGTCTGATGGGGGGCTTTGGGTCAAATGAGGGCTGGGGAGTGTTGGGGTATGGTGGAGGATCTTTGGGTTCAACAAAGGGATGTTAGGATCCTGTGGGGGTGATAAGGTCAAATGAGTGATGGCAGCGTCCGGTGGGGCTGATGGGCCTACCGGGGATGTCCCGTGGGTGCCCCGTGGCAGCCAGCAGAGGAGAAGGCACAGCTGCTGCAGAACAGCGAGTACCAGGAGCGCATGGTGGAGTCCACGTTCCTGTACCTGACCCTGGACCTGCCCACGGCGCCACTCTACAAGGATGAGAAGGAGCAGCTCATCATCCCCCAGGTGCCCCTGTTCAGCATCCTAGCAAAGTTCAACGGCAGCACTGAGAAGGAGTACAAGACCTACAAGGAAAACTTCCTGAAGCGTTTCCAGCTGACACGCCTGCCCCCCTACCTCATCTTCTGCATCAAGCGCTTCACCAAGAACAACTTCTTCGTGGAGAAGAACCCCACCATTGTCAACTTCCCCATCACGTGAGCCATGGGGAGGGGACTTAGGGGGCTGGGAACTTGAGGAGAGGGATAAAAGCATCTAAGAGGAGATTGGGGGCATCTGGCAGGGGTTGTAAACATCTGGGAAGCCCTGGAAACATTTAGAGGGGCTTTGGAAGCATCTGGGCTAGGGGATAGGTGTCTAGGGTGGTACATCTGGGTAGGCTTTGTAGGCATCCAGGAAGGCTTTGAGTGATTTTTAGGCATCAAAAAGGGGTTTAAAAGCACTTGGGGGTGTTTCTGGGGCATCTGGGGGTTTGTAACACCTGGGAGAGAGAGAGATAAATATCCAAGGGGGTGTTGTGGGCATCTGCAAGCGATTGCGATAGTCCAGGTGGGTCTTAGAAGCACCTTGGAGGTGTCTGTGGGCGCAGTGGGGGTCCCCCACGAGCGGTGCCTCCCCAGGAACGTGGACCTGCGGGAATACCTGTCAGAGGAGGTGCAGGCCGCGCACGCCCACACCACCTACGACCTCATCGCCAACATCGTGCACGATGGGAAACCCTCGGAGGGCTCTTACCGCATCCATGTCCTGCACCACGTGAGTGTCCCCTCCTTGGGGGGCTTGGTGGGGCTGAGGGGAGCCCTCTGAGTCACCTGGTCCCCTCCTGGGTCATGGCAGGGCACAGGGAAGTGGTATGAGCTGCAGGACCTGCAGGTGACTGACATCCTGCCCCAGATGATCACCCTGTCCGAGGCCTACATCCAGGTGAGGGGGGGCGGCGGGAGGGTGGAGGTGCTCCTGAATGTCTCCTGACACCTCCTGAACATCCCCTGATACCCCCAGAATGCCCTCCCCCAACCCCGTCCTGTTCTCCTGCAGATCTGGAAGCGACGTGAGGAGGATGAGACCAACCAGCAAGGGGCCTGAGACGCTTGGGGGCATCCAGAAAGCCCCTTGGGGACACTCCCGGCTCCCCCTCCGTGGTATCCTCAGTCCCCCAGGGGTACCCTGAGACCCCTTTGGGAGCATGCCAAGCTCCCTCTTGGACATCCAGAGACTTTCAGGGACATCCGTGGCCCATCTGGGGACACCTCCATCCTCCCTGGGGCCACCCACAGGTCCCCAGGGAACACCCAGACCCTGCCTAGGGGCACCCTCAGCCCCCCCTGGAGGTGTGTCCCCCAGTAAATGCCACCCATTATTTTTGTAAGTCATTATCAATTTTTCTCTCTGAGTTTGGGGGGTTTTGTGGTTTCTGCTGCTTCTTGTGATGCCTCCCAGCACCCTGTAACCCCCCCAGCCCCCATCATATCCCAAAACACACCAAAACATGGAGGCAGAGCTGCATCCAAGCTTTATTGGGCAGTGCTGGGGAATCCTGGTGTCCCCCTACAGCCAGACATGCTCCTGGCAGTGCTGCAGGGCCTGCAAGGGGTGGAGGGGTCAGCTTGGGGTGCAGGGGATGGCAGCCTCCCATGTCTTTGTGTCCCCACTCACCTGGCAGCGGCGGGCAGCCTCAAAGCCCGAGCACCAGAAGGTGGGGCCCAGGGCACAGGGGCCCAGGGAGAGGGACAGCGCAGGGACACTGACACCTTTGGGGTCCTGTGGAGGGACACAGGGATGAGGGACCCCCCAAAAACCCCTTCCCCAGGGCTGTGCTCTGTGGACTCTGGCACTGTCCTCTAGATGGAGGGTGGCTCTTACTGGGAACCTGACTGTGTCCCCAGGGGTGATGGGACTGTGACACTCAGGATATGTCCCCCTGGGGCTGTGCCAGCATTTGTGTCCTTGGCATGGCTTCTGGGGACTGCGGCATTCAGGGGTGTGTCCTTGGGGCTGTGACACTCTGGGCCGTGTCCCCTCTGTCATGTGTAACCCTGAGATGCCCTGTCACCTCCTGGGGACCGTATCTTCGCGTAACCATCGTGTTCCCCCCATCCCCCTCACCTCCTCATTGACACACTCCGCCAGCCGCACCACGATGGCCTCCAGCACCCAGGGCGGTGGCAGCGTCCCCACGTCCTCGTTGTCCCCGCTGTCCCCACTGCGACAGGCGAGGAGCAGGCGGCAGAGCAGGCGGGGGCCCAGGCGGCCCAGCAACCCCTCGATCGCCAGGGCCGCGTAGCGCTGGGCCAGGCACTGGCACGCCCCGACCACGGGCAGCGGCAGCGCCCGGCACAGCCCGGCCACCGCCGCGGCCACCGTGCCCACGGGGACAGCGGCCTCGGCCCGCGCCACCAGCGAGCGGCACAGCCAGCACAGCGGCAGCGGCAGCGACTCCGGGGATAGCGCGGCCCCGCCGGAGCCCTGTGGGAGGGGGACACTGCAGCGTGGTGGCCCACAGGGCCACCGCCACTCCCCAACTCCCCCGCTGTCCCCGTGTGCCCGTACCTGCAGGTGGGTGCCGGGTGACTCAAGGATGGGCACGGCCGGGGCGGCCCCAGGCTCCCTGCGACACAGCTTCAGCGTGGCACACACCTGCCAGGGCTTCTGCAGGGCAGCACAGGGTGACCTGCGTGTCCCCAAGCTCCCGGCACTCCGGGGAGTCCGTGGATGCCGTGGTGCAGCCCACAAATCCCTGGGGGCCACAGTGTCCCCAACCCCCTTGCCATGAGGCCCCCTCTGCCACTCATGAGCAGCTGGATCTGCCAGAGGACGTGATGGACAAGCACCCAAACCATGCCACAGAAACTCTACTACCTGATCTAGCACCGCCATGCCCGGGCACCGCCAGTGACAGCCACCACTGCCGTACTCACCACCACCACCACACCCCAGTCACACCTGGTGCCCATGGGTGGTGCCTGTGACATGGCACACATGATGGCCTCCATCCTGTCACCTCATCATCATGGCACCCGCTGACAGCTGCCACCACTTCACCCACCATCCCAGCCCCCACAGTGGCACACACCACCATGGTGGCACCTGTGCCCATGGCCCCTAGGGTGACACCCACAGTGGCACCTGTGCCCCATCCCCACAGGCACCTCCATGGTTGAGTGGTTGGAGGCCTGGTCGAGGAAGCCGAAGAGATGCTGGCATGTGGCACAGACGTCCTGCAGGAGAGGACAGTGGGGACATGGGGACACAGGGACATTGGGGAATGGCAACAGAAGAGGACAGGGACATGGGAAGAATGAAGACATGGGGTTGTTTGTGGCACAGAGATGTTAGGAGGTGGGACACTGGGACATGGGGATGTGGGACATGAGGACCAAGGGAGATATGTGGACATGGTGGTGTGGCACCATGGTGGGAGTACTGGGACCCCTGTGGAGTTTTGGGGGCATACAGGGGCCACAGGGACAGAGGGAAGGTGGAGAGACATTAGAAGGGTGATGGGGAAACGGGGAGGGGTCTCTCACCATGTCAGGATGTCCCTGGGCGAGGTGAGGGCAGTGCCCCAGGGCCCCACAGCGCAGCGCCGTCACCCAGTCCTGGCACCAGGCAGAGGGAGGCACCCCGCAGCCCCCCGCTGGTGCCCCCAAACCTGTGGCCACGATCAGTACCCAGCCAGAGGGACCTGGCAATCCAGGACCTCCCCATACCCCTTCCCCAAGTCACCCCATCCCAACACCAGCCCTCTTTGGGGGACCCCCTCAATGAACCCTCCCACTCCAATACTCCATCCCGGGAGCCCCTGGCATCACAGCCCCACCTCTAAACATGCACCACCCCAAAACTCCACTCCTCCCACTACGGGGAGACCCGGGTGGAAGGGACCCCCCTCCACTGCAGCCCCTGATAGCAGAGCCTGCCCCACACAGTGCTCATGGGGCACATGAGGGACGCGGGTCACGCCCCCTGCACACCCCATCATAACTGAGACCCCAAGAGGGATCCCAGGGGTCTGGATCCTCATGCCCCTGTCACTTCACCATAGGGTCCTCGAGGGGGGCACCCAGCTCTGGAGATGTGGGGGTGCAGGAGCCCTACCTGGGGTGGCCCAGAGCAGGGTGACGAGCAGCGGCAGTGCCAGGGCCATGGCAGGAGACAGAGCCGAGGACAGGGACCGTGGCCGGGCCGTGGCGGTGCTGGCAGGGCCGAGCCCGCAGCCTCTTAAAGCCCTGCAGGTGGGATGTGGCCACTGGGACTGTGCCAGCGCACAGGACAGGTGTGTCACAGCCACGGGGACATTGCAGGGCCTGCCACCCCTGCCCTGCCACTCTGCTGCTGGCCCCAGGCCCCTGTGTCCCCACAGCCACATCCTGATTGGGGTCCCCATTCCAGGGCCCCATGTCCCCAGCAGGGATCCTTTTTAATGTCTCTGTGTCCCCACTGAGTCCCCACTGCTGTCCCTATGTTCCCTGCTGGGGTCCCATGTTCCCACTGGGGTTCACATTGGGGTCCCCATGTCCCCACACCCCCATGTCCCCCTGCACTTCTTCCTGTCCCAATCTCCCCATATCCCCTCTGTTCCCCCCCACAACATCACCATCTCTCTCCCCTTGGCTGTGGTCCCACATCCCCATGTTCCCATGTCCCCTTTGTGTCACCACAGTCCCACACCCCAGTACTCCCCCCATGTCCCTCCATATCACCCTCCGATCCCCTCCAGTTCCTTTGTTCCTTCATGTCCCCCTGTGTTTCCCCATCCTGCCCTGTCCCTCTGAAATCTCCACTGTCCCCATATCTCCAAACCCTCATGTCCACCCCTTGTCCCTGTGTCCCCCGTGTGCCCTGTGTCACCCGGTGTTCTCATGTCCCCTCTGTGCCCTCCTGCTCACGTCCCACACCCCCATGTCCCCCAGAGTCCCCAAAGTCCCCGTATCCCCCACGTCCTGCCCCTCCCCCCAGCCTTGTGCCTCGCCACCCCCTGAGTGTGGCCCCTTGTCCCCCTCCCCCCCGCACCTCCTCTTCCCGGCATGTCCCTCCCTGGTCACCCCCTTGACCCCACTTGTCACTCGAGAGCCCTCGGTGTGGGTGCGGCCGCTGGGCGGGTCCCCACTGGGGGGGGGCACCTGCCCCAGGTGACCCAGCTGGGTGCCAGGGTGGCCTCTCTGTCACCCTATGTACCACCCTCCGTGCCACCCTCACACCCTGGCTGCCCTGTCCTTGTCCCCCCGTGCCACACCCCGTGCTCCATGCCCCGGGCAGCTCTGGGGACACGCAGGTCAGGAGCTGGTCCAGGGGTGATCCCCGGGCACAGCCCAGGGACAGGACAAAGGTACAAAGCCCCAGCCCGGGGAATCCCAGCACCAGGAGCAGCACTGGGATAAAGCACCTGGGAGTGCTCAGAGATGAGGATGTGGCTGAGGGAGCTCGGGGGGCTCGACCTGGAGCAAAGGAGGCTCAGGGAAACCTTCTCACCTCTCCACAACTCACCACGGGAGTGTGATCTCCATCCTCACCATCCCCAGGCCCTTCCTGCTTCCTTCCCGCAGCAATTCCAGCTCACACCTCTCTTTTGTAACGAAATAATTTATTTCCTAACAATCAAACAAGACAGAAATATCCATGGACACAGCAAAGATCTCCTAAAACACGGAATTCCTAAAAAAAAAGCACCATTCTATTGGCTTGACATGGGGTTCAGCCCAACAATGGGATATTTACAGCAGGAACGGCTGGAAACGGGATCCGTGTCCGCTCCCAACTGCCCAATGGAGCTGAGGCTGGGGTGGATCCACTTCTTGGGAAGCAAAAAGAACAGAAAAAAATAATAGAAAAGCACAAATAGGAGGTGTCCCAGAGAATAGTAAAGGATACATTGAGTGGAGATGGGATAGCTCCACTGGAAAAATTAAAGATGAAACAAACATTTTGGTGCTTCCTGGGAGCTGGTGGTTTGGGATCTGCCTTCCATAAGGAAAAAAAAAGGAAAAACAGCCCCAAAATGGGTGTTTTTGATTCCCACTCATCCATGCCCCAATCCGACTCCCCCCACTCCCTGGATTTTTGTCACAACCTATAAAAAAGTCCTTCCTGCAGCTTATTTCATAGGAATGCTGGTGGATCAGTGAATTCCAGGAAAAGGCTGGCACCACCACTGGGGACCCGGAGATTCCGGGTTAGTGCAGCGTTTTGGGGTTCCTGGAGCACAGCCCAACAGTGCAAAGGGCCTGGAAGGGTCAGTCTGGGATAGGAAAGGGGAAAAAAAAGGGGAAAAAAAAGGCATTGGGAACTCAAAAAGGCACAAACCTGCCAAAACCCCTCATTTGTGCTGAGGCCAAACCTTCAGAATGTCCAAAACCAACCAAAAATCAATGTTTTGTACCTCTGGAAGGGCCTTCCCAATGCCAGGAATCACCTGCCCACAGGGTTCTGCTGGGATTCCCCAGGTGAAGCCAAAAGCCACGTGAGCCACTGGCCCCCAAGGGCTGATACTCATCTTTTTCTCAGCGTTTTCCATATTTTTTGCCTTTTTTTCCCTCTTTTTGACGGTGCAGGGGGTTGAGCTCAGGTGCCCATGGTCTGTGGCAATGCCAGAGGGTGGAAAATTCCAGCTTTAAAGGAAAATTCCTTGTGGGTTTTGTTTTGGTTTTGTTTTTTTCCTCTTAGGAGCCAGCACATGGAAGAAGAGCCAGAACCTGGGGCATTTGGGCAACTTGTGGGGCTTGCAGGTGGCTTCCCACTTGCCCAGGTGAGCGAGAAATGGGATTGGGGTGTTGAAAAGGAAAGGAAAAAGGGAAAATGAGAAAGGGGGAAAGGGGAACAGAAAAAGAGAAAAGAAGGAAAGGAAATGCAGGAAAGGAGGAGAAGGGGAAAAGAAGAAAAGGGAAATAAGAAAAGGAAAAGAAGAAAGGGGTAAGAAGAAAAGGAAAAGGGAAAAAAGGGGAAAGAAAAAAGGAAGGAAAAGGGGAAAGGAAAAATGACAGGAAAAAGGAAAAAGCACTGGAGTCTCCTGCTGCTCATCCCCTTGCACTCCATGGAGCATCTCGATGCCTTTCAGCACCTGTGTTTCCTGAAAGGGACCAGCAGAGGGTCAAGGTTTGTCTCCCAGCGCCGAGAACAGCCCCGGAGAATCCTCGCCGACTCCTCACCAGGGCCTGGCCAGCTCCACAGGGCTGGAAAAGCCCTTGGAGCAGCTCCAGGGGAAAAGGAAGGTGTTGGAAGCAGAGCTCTCTCCATGTCAACATTCCCAGAGCATCTTTAAAAGTAGGAAGTGATGGGAATGCTCCCTCCAGTGCACTGGGAAAAGAACCCACACAGTTGATGTGTGCTCTGGCTCAGAACCCCCCTGCCCCCTGGGACTGCCCTCCCTGTGGTGGCTTCTGGAATCCTCCACGAGCCTGGAAACATCCCGGATGGATGGACACGATCCAGGGAATCCCACGGGGTTATTGCTGAGCAGAGGCATCATCTTTGTGCTGAAGGGGTGGAGAGAGTCTGTGGGCTCCCTCCGAGGTAGAAAAAATTGTCCCCGAGACTAGAAGTGTGGAAAGGGAATTCCAGGAGTCTGGAATGCCGTGCCACGGCAGGTGGGACATCCCATTTGGGTTTAATGAGCCCAGAGGCAGCCAATCCAAGGGGTGAGGATGGCCCTGAGCAGCCGGTGTGCTCTTCCCCATGCCAGGAATGCTCTGGAAGGGCTGGGATGGGGTGTCCCTGAATATTTAGAGTCGGGAGAAGGAACCCCCGACTGAGGATGATCCCTGTGCCCGAAATGCTCCGTGTTCCCAGCCTGGCTCTGCCCTGTCATGGATGGAAAGTCCACAAAGGACTGGTTCTCTCTTCAGATCTCCTCCCAAAAACTCAGCTTTTTGGGTCCTGAGGATCAGGAACGTGATGTCACCACCCAAAAGTAGAGAAGATTGGGAATACCGGGCAGTGACAGCCTGGGAAAGAACCCAGGGAAGGCTCTTGAGGTTGCTGTTACTGCCAGGATATTCCCGGGCGCTTCAGGCGTGGTTGGAATGTAGGGCCTGGCAGAGGAGGTTCGGCCGGGGTGAGAGGCCGGAGATGCAAACGGAGATCTGGGAGCAGCTGGAGCAGCGGGATGTTCGGGTGTTTCCGTGCAGGGAATGCTGGCAGGGTCGGTGTGCTGGCTAACGGAAGCCCAAGGGGATGGCAGCGGTGCCACAGCAACGGGAAGCACTTCCTAAATCCCGACAGGAAGCTTCCGGCTGTTTGCCAGCTTCGCCCTGGTCCCGCTGGAGCTGGAATATCCCTCGTCGCTACCCAGGCTCTGGAGGCTCCCGCGCTCGTCCGAGTCGCTGGGGCTGCTGCTGCTCCAGTCCAGGTCGGCCGGGAGGTCGTCTGTGCTCTCCACATCCACATCCATCTCTTCTGCTGGAGGAATGGGAATGGTTGGAGTTCCAGCACGGCCAGGCCTCTCGCCAGCCATCCCCCAGCGCGGGCTCTCACCTTGATCCGAGTCGGAGCGCTCAGAGGAAAGGCTGGAGCCAATGCTGTCTATCCTGACCCGTTCCATTCCCAGCTTTTCCAGCTGTCGCTGGAGGTGCCGCTGCTCCCGCTGCAGCTGCTCGATCTGGTGCAGGGCCCGGCGCTCCTGGTCCTCCAGCTTCTGCGGGGGGGACACAGCACCCTGAACTCTGGGATTCCCTCAGAACCATTCGGCATTCCCGGCATCCTGAGCCTTGGGATTCCCTCAGAACCACTTGGCATTCCCGGCATCCTGAGCCCCTGGGATTCCCTTGGAACCACCTGGCATTCGAGGGCTCCTGTCTTCCATATATATTCCAACTGTCCCAGTCATCCCTGCCTGATGTCAGTGCTCTCCCAGTTACCCCAGCCCCATCCCAGCTCTCCTCCCATTATCCCAGCACAATCCAGCGCTTCCCCCATTATCCCATCATGATGTTTGTGCTCTCCCAGTTATCTCAGGCCAACCCAGCACTCTCCCAGCCCACGCCCTGTACTAGGATGCTGCTCCCAGCTCTGATCCCAGTGCCAGATCCAGTTTTTGGGCTCACCTGGATATGGAGCCTGGCCCTGGTGAGGAGGCTGAGCGTGGTGTGCCGCCCGGCCGAGGCCCCCAGTGGCACCAGCCCCTTCAGCCTCTCCAGGCACAGCCGGAGCTGGGCGCGCCTGGAATGGGAGCACACAGCTGCATCAGCTTCCTGAATGGCATTCTCACCCCACTGGTGTGGAAAAATGGGGTGGTGAGAGCTAAACATGATCAGGAGCCTTCCCAGCTGCCAAGGGCTTCCAGAAACTGGGAGAAAACTGCAGCCAGGCAAAAGGATGCCTTGGAAATACCTCATGGATAAACCCTGCCCTTCTGGCATCCCGGGCTGTTGGGATGATCCCAGGCAGTGAGATTCCAATGACCTCGGAATTCTGGGTGAGAATATCCACTTTTGGTCACTCTCTTCCCAAAAAGGTTCCATCTCAGGAGTGCTGTTTGGCTCCTGCTGACACTGAAGCTGCCCAAGCCAACATCCAGCTGCAGATCCCTTGGAAACACATCCCAGCTTCCCTGTGTCCACTACTCCAATCTCAGCATGCAGGTCAGATCCTTGGGAATGGGTTGTAACACCCATCCCTGAACCACCTGATCCCAGGCAGCTCCAAACGGATTTTGCAATGACCTGCTGGTCTTGTTTGGGATATGCTGGGAGTGAACAGGGATTTCCTCACCCAAAGGACCTTGGGATGACACCACAGGCAAAAAAAAAGTGGGATTTACTTGGGATGAATTCCAAACTACAACTGGCTTAAAGATGAGCCTGTGACAAGATAATGTTCCTGAGTAAGTGGAGCAGGAGCTGGCTGTGGAGATGGATATCATTCCCAAAAACCAAGGACAGGAAATGCTTTAATCCTTGATGTCCTTTATCCCATTCCTTCCCTCCCTCTGCCCCTCTCAACCCATCTCAGATGGAATACCTCTGGAAAAGCAGTAATTCCCTCCCAGTCCAGCTCCTGTCAACCCTCTGGCACTCACCTGTTCTTTTCCATTTCATTGTGTGTCGACCTGGAAAAGAAGGAAGAAGTTATTAATTCCTCTGGCTGATTAGGGATTAACAGTTGGGATTAACTTGTGGGAATTAGCAAAGGCTGCCTGGAAAAGATGCAAACCCAGGGGGCTTCCAGAGCTCCATTCCCAGGGACAGTGAATGGTGGGATGCAGAAATAGCTGGATAAGTGGCAATAAAAGGGTCAGGAAAACCATAACATGGGATTTTAAACCACAGACCCATGTTTTAGAGCTGGGATTGCGATCAACAGCTCATCCTTGTCTCTCAACCTGCCAGGAACATAAAGCCTTCCCTGTGTCCAACAGCACAGAACAGCACTGGAGAAGACCCCACAAATCCCCCCAAAACTCCCAATTTCCACGGATTGGGAAAAGGTGAAAAAACACAAGCTATGACTGACTTTCCCTCCACTGAAATCCAGGAAGAAGCCACAGGAGGCCACGCAGCTCATGGTCCCAGGAATGGTGCTTAGGGAAGAGCTGCTTCCCTGCCTACTGACTTCCTAAAACCTCCAGAGGCCTCAAGAAGTCCCACTCTAATTTGGGAAAAATGTTGTTATGTGCCTGAAAATAAATGTGGGAATAACCCCAGAGGCTGTCTGGATGAGGATGTCTACTGGGATGACCCCATGGGATCTGGGAGTGCTGGAAAAACAAGAGATGTCACTGAAGGGGAAATCGGGGATGTCACCAAAGGGAAATGAGGGATGTCACCACCACAGCAGTGCAAGATGCTCTCCGAGGTCTCCTTCGCTTTCCAGCAGCATTGCCTGATGGATTACCCTGCTCCAGTGGCTCTGCTGGCTTCCTGGCAAGCTTGGAGCCACATCTCCCACATCCCCAGAAATGTTCTATCCCAGCAGAGACACTTCCCACTCCAGTGGGATTATCCTGACACAACGGAAGGGCTCAGCTCTTCAGCTCCTGCACACTCCCCCCATTGCATTTTTCCCTGGATAAATCTGAATGTTTCACACCCAGCCCTCTACCAAGGGGATGCCATGGGCTGCAGCCTTAGGAGTTTCTTCCTTGATTCTAAATTACCTAAACACTTCCTGAGCACTGGTACAGAGAGGGGTGAAGCTGCCATCACCACAATCATTAATTACAAATCTATTCTCTTTTCTGCCTGGATCCTTCCTGGAATAGTTGTTTTCTCTTTTGGACTTGCATTCACCATCACCAACATGTAGAAAAAAAATGAATTAATGGATGGATTTTAATTTTGAATAAAATAAGCAGGGACAGAGTTGATGGCAGCTTCACCCCGGGGCAGGTGGAGCACCCACATCTGTGGCTCCCACATCCTCATGCCCACAGAGTCACTGATGTGGATTCCCACCAGCTTGAATCTTAGCTCATCACCAGCTTTCCCTTTGGAATGTGTTTTCTATTCTTGAAAACCGTAACAGATTGGCCTGAAGCAAACAAAATATTCTGAGAAGGAAACCCGTAGCATGTCCAGGCAGGACAAATCCCCGGAATCACCTGGAGCCTGCTTGATTTGAGGCCAGCTGCCCCCCGAGGGGCTCCTGACACCCCAAAATGCCAGTGTGGGAGCCGCCCCAGCCCCAGGGGACCCGGGGAATCACAGCACGAGCAGATCCAGGTGGATTTGTTCCGGCAGCTGCCAAAGGTCGGCCGCCGTGGCGTCGTGCAGACGGGATCGCTCCCAACCAGGAAAAGAGTGACAGATGCGGTGCCATCAGGGCCTGGCTCCTCCCTGGCACCACCAGTGACGTGTTGGGATGGACCTGCTGCCCCTCACAGTGTTCCCTCAGCTGGGGGCACATTCTGGAGCCAGCCCTTCCCAAAATCAGCTGATGGCTCCCCTCAGGAATGAGGATCTGAGTGATTTTAAGGTTATTTTAAGTGATGGAACAAAGCCTCAAGGATGTGGGATTTGCTCCTGGAATTCAGTGTGGGTGCTTGGAGCCAACTTCAGCTTAGAGAAAAGGTGGTTTAGCATTTAAAATCAGCAAGGAGTAAGAGGGAGGAACAATCAAGGAGGGATAATGGGAGGCTCTGGCTGGGTTTCAGAGTGGATAATTCAGAAGGTTACAGGAGGGTCCCCTCCAGCCCTGCCAGGGCACCGTGACAGCAGGACCTCTCTGGGCCAGTCACCCCGGGACAGAAAGGTCCCACCCACGGTGTCATACTCGGTGACAGGAGGACTTTGGTGACAGCAGCGCCCCACCCAGTCCTGTCACACACCCAGTGACAACAGGACCTCACTGAGCCAGGTCACCTGATGACAGGAGGGTCTCCCAGTGCTGTCACACACCCAGTGACAGGAAGACCTCCGTGTCCCCCCAACACGTGGAGACAGGAGGGTGTCTCCGGCCTCGTGCACCCCCAGAGATGGCGGGGGGGCCCTACCAGAGCCCGGGGAGCGAGGAGTCACCCCGGCCCGGCCACAGGCCCCGTGACAGCAGGGCCTATCTGAGCCGGGACACCTGGGGACAGGAGCCCCCGGGCCAGTCACACACCTGGAGACAGAGGGACCTCAGCAGAGACTGAGCAGCGCCATGCCAGGAGCGTCCCCACGGCCCTGTCCCATCCCCGGGGACAGCGGGGCCCCATCAGAGTCCGAGGACCGGGGTGGTGACCCCGGCTCAGCCAGAGGCCCGGGAACAGCGGCCTCAGCGGGCCCGACACAAGGACAACGGGAGCCCCCTCGGGCCTGCCACCCCTGCCCGGTGACAGCGGGGGCACACAGGGCCCTGCCACACGGTGCCGGGAGCTCCCCCGGACGGGCCGGGCCGGGCCGGGCGGGACTCGCAGCCCCACAACGGCCGGGCCTCTTCGGTCCGGTCCGGTCCGGTCCCCCCCGCCCCGCCCGGTGCTGCCGTCACCTGCCACCGGCGCCGCTCCTCCGGGCCTTGGCGCGGCGCCGCGGGGCCTCCCCGTCCTTCCCGCCGGGCCACAGCGAGGCGTAACCGTGCTCGGCTTCTGCAGAGACACAACGGCGGGCGCGGGTCACCGCGGGGCCCGGCCGGGCGCACCGGGGGCACCGGGGGGGCGCGGGGAGTACCTCGCTCCCGCCGCTCCAGGAACTCGGCGGCCTCCAGCAGCATCTGGATGCCGAGGCGGGGGGGGGCGGCCATGACGGGGCCGGGACGAGCCGCAACCGGCGGCGGGGGGGGAGCGGCGGCCTCTGCCCGCCCCGAGCGCCGCTCCGCCAGACCCCACGCGCACCACGCCCCCGCCGCCGCTCATTGGCGGAGACTGAGCGAGGCCCCGCCCAGCCCAGTAACTGATTGGAGGACAAAGGGGAGGCCCCGCCCAGCGCCTCCACGAGCGGAGGAGGGAGTGTGGCCGCGCCTGAGGACGCGCCCCCCACTCGCTGCCATTGGACAAGAGCGCCACGCCCTCCTGCTATTGGCCCGACCCCCTCGCGGTGCCCCGCCCATACAGCAGGCCCCGCCCCACTGGACGCACGGGCTGCCCTGACTCACTTCCTGTCGCTTAGCCAATGGGGAGGGCGGACAGGGAAGGGGGCAGGGCCTCGGCTACGTGGGGCAACGTGAACCCTGCGAGGACCGCCCCGGGATGGGACAGAGCCCTGGGAACGGGAACTCCCCCGGACAGGGACTCCTGGCCTCGGGGCAGACAGCCCTGCAGAGACGGGACCCCTAGCCGCCTCCTCCCCGCATCAAGCAGCCACCCTCTTTGGGAGAGGATCCATACCAGGGTAGTGACACCCCTGGGCAGGTCCCCCTCTGTCCCACTGCAGGGAGCACCTTGGGCTCCCCAAATCAGGAACCACCCCCCACCCCAGGCAAGGCTCAGAACACCCAAAGCCCCTTCCTGAACTGGGAGCACCTCAGATTGCATTACCTCCCCAGGGAGTCAGGTGATGGGTGGGCCTCCAGCTTCAAACTGATAATTGGGTGGGGTCGAAGAAGAAACAAAGAAAGAACCCCCCTGCCAAGCACCTTCGGTTTCAGCCCAGCCTCAAATGGGGCGCCACGGGATTGAGATGATTTGTATTAATTCCAAGGATTTGTGGGATGGGGAATAGAGGCCCTGCTATATCTCTGAATGATAAAAATTAGAAGAAAAAAAAAAAATCTGCAGTTTTATTAACAGGAAAACAAACCAAAACCAGGGAAAACACAGCAAAATCCCAGCCAGAAACTGACCTTCATTGTGAAAAAAAATAATGACACAAATCTGAGAAATGGAAACTCATGGCGGCTCTGGCTGTGGGATTTGTTAGGAATAACCCAAATTCTACTGGAATCCAGCACTGGAGCCACCCAGGATAGTGCAGGGAAGTGAAATCCTTCCATGGTGGGAGTCATGTCCCAGCATCAGGCGATGAAATCCAGGGGCCTGTTGAATCCTCCTTTTCTGTTCATGTATTGCCTGGGCAAGGATAGAGCCAGAGTCAGTCCCGGATCCATGGAAATGGGGACAAAAATACCTGAGGGGGGCTGGGAACAGGGCTCAGTGGCCACAGGGAACCCAATTCCCCATTTGACCAAAAAAGGGGCAGGAAGGCTCCCAGCGAGGAGCTGCTACAGAGCCTGGCTGTGTGAGGATCCCAGGTTCCCACCAGAAAGGGAGCAGACGTGACATAGTGGGTGTTTTTTGGAAACAAACCAGGTGAACAGTGTGGCTTCCTGCTGCTCCCATCCTATCCAGGCCACACTGGGCACATGCCACCTGCTCCCAATGTGCTCCTCACTCCTCATCCTCCTGATTTCCCCATTCCCAAGGGGATCTGGAAAACTCCCACCTTTTATGTCAAAACCTCACAAAATGTCCATTTTTCCCCAGGCCTGGAAGCCGGATCACTGAGACAGTGGCCGCAGTCACCTCACAAAACAAAATCCTCTATCCCAAAGGAGGGGACACACACCTGTACTTCCTCTTCTGGGACACATTGATGGCATAGGCATTGGCAGCGCCGTCCACCTTCTTCCCCTGAGGAGGAACATCCCAAAATCTCATGGATTATCCCCAGACAGGGCAGGTGACACTGCAGAGCCCTGGAGTGACCTCAGGCCTGCACTCACCTTGGTGGTATCAAAAGAGGCAAAACCCATCATCTTCATCATCTCAATCTCCTCCTCTGTCTTGCCCTGCAAATCCTCCTCTGAGCGAAGAAAATCAGGGATTGAGCAAACACAGATGATGGGATTCTCAAAAATCCCTGGGGTGTCCCTGGGATGGTCCAGCCCCACAGGGGATCTGGGGGTGTTCCATGAGGAAAATCCCCCCTTACCTGTGATCTGTCGCTCTTTCTTGGAGTCCTTGAGCTCCTTCTTCTCCTCATCCCGGCGCTCCTTGGGCCTTGCCGGTGACGAGGAGCTGGAGCGGTGCCGGCGTGGGGACCTGCTGGGGCACACAAGGTTGGGCTGCAATTCCCACCTGGAGCTCCCACTGTCACCCAGGGTGCCCTCACCTAGCTGTCCCCACGTCACACTGGTGTCCGTGCCCTCACCTAGATCATCCCTGCCCTCACCTGGAAGTCTCTCCCCTCACCTGTATCATCCCTACTCTCACCTGATCGTCCCTGCCTTCACGTGGATGTCTCTTCCCTCACCTGGGCAGTCCCCACCCTCACCTCGATGGTCCCTGACCTCACCTGGATCGTCTCCGGTGTGGGGAGCGGGACCGGCTCCTCCTCCTGTCCCTGTCTCGGGACCGCGATCGCTCCCGCCGCCGCCTGTCCCTGTCCCGGGACGTGGAGCGCGAGCGCCGGCGCTCTGCCCGGGGAAGGGTCAGCTGCTGCTTTCATGGCCCGCTTCCCAAAGGAAATCCCACAAAAAGTCCCAATTCCCGAACGGAGACCCCGGGGCAGCCCCTCCCAGCCCTTCGGGACAGTTCTGGACTCAGGGACGCCTCTGGGCACCCCCAGAAGTGAAAGAGCAGCAGGAAAAAAACCTCCACCTGGAGCAGGGGGAATCATCTAGGGGGAAATCACTCGGGGAAGATCAGGCAGGAGAGGTGATGGTCCCCAAAAACCTGAGGAAGGTAGAGAGGGGTGGGGGGAGGAGCAGAAGAGGAGAGGAGGAGGAGGAAAAAGAAAAGGAGAAAGAGGAGGAGGAGAAGGAAGCAGAGAAGAAGAGGAGGAAAAGAAAAAGGATGAGGAGGAAGATGAGGAAGATGAGGGAAGGAGTCTCCGCTCTCCCCCAGAGCGAGGAACCGGGGCCTCCTCGACGTCCCCCGCCCTGGAGGGTTTCAGTCCCCCCCTAGCCCCTGGATCTCCCCGGGCTCCGTCCCCCGGGTGCCCCCTGACCTCCCCCGGCCTTCCCGTCCCTCCCTGGGTCCCCCCGGTGCCCCGGTGCCCCCTCACCCCGCCGCGGCGGTGACCGGGAGCGGCTGCGGCCCATGGCCGTCCCTCAGCCCCGCGCTGCTGCTCCCACGGCGCCGCCGGCCCGGAGGGGGCACCGGGCCTGAGGGGACCGCTCAGCACCGCATCGGGACGCACCGGCCCGGTCCCGCCGCTCGCCCTGGGAGCCCGCCCAGCCCGGGGGTGCGAGGGGAGGGCGGCCGGAAGAGGAGGGGAGGAAGGCGGAGCCGTCACTCTCCGTGGGCCGCTGCTCGCTCGGTGTGCACATGCAGCGCTCCGGCCTGCCCGCCCCGTCCCTTCCCCAGCCGCTGGAGCCGCATCCTCGGTTCGGGTCCCCTGCGTTCAAGCAGCCGGGCACGGGTCGGTGCGGGCCCGGTGCGTTTTCAGCCGGGGCTCGCCCGGCCCAGCCTGGAGTCCGAACGTCCTGTGGGTGTGCCTGGGCTCTTTAGCTCTGAGAAGCTGCTGGAACCTTCCGTGTGTCCTGCACACCCAGTGCCAGCAGCTCCAGGATGTCTCAGTGAATCGGCGAGTCCCATTCCTGAACCATGACACCATCCCATGCCATGCCATGCCATGCCATCCCATGCCATGCCATCCCATCCCCACACCTTGCCCCTCAGTCTCGGAGTGCTGCCGGGTGCCAAACACAGGGTTTATTTACACCGGCGTTCCACGCGCTCCCGGCCGCGATTGTCACACGCGGGGATATGCCACATCCCGGCCTTCTCCCGGTGGCATTTTGGGGGCTCAACACCTGCCCCAGCCAGGTGCCCCCCTGGGCAGCCTCAGGTAGGTGGAGGGGTGCTGAGTCCAGCTGGACTGGCCCCTTCCCTGTAGCCTATATGGGATCAGCCTCTGTGCTGCAGCGGAGCTGCGGATGTGGAGGCCCGGGATCAGGGATTTGCCCCCTCCTTGCCTTCCCCTGAAGAGACCCCCACCCTGAGCCTTGCTGCAGTAAGGGGAGGGGAAGGCAGGGAGGTCGGGTGGGGGAATACCCCTAGGATGGTCCTTGATGTGATCTTGGCTCTGTTTCCTTCCAGCTGCAGAGCCAGGACCCTCATCATGGCGATGATGGTGGTGGCACTGGAGTCTTTGTCCCTTTCTATCTGAAACTGCCCGGAATTTCATAGAGGGGGAAGTCAATCTCAGGGTCTCTGCAAAGCCAGTGACTCTTGGAAAAAGGGGTGACAAAGGTCCTGGGGACAGACCCCAAGGAAAAACAGGTGACTGAGACCCCAGGGACAAACCCTTGGGTAGAAAAGGGGTGACAAAGGCCCTGGGGACAGACCTTCGAGGACAATGGGGGGACAAAACCCCTGGGGGAGCCCCTGTGTTGGGCTGAGGGTGTGGCAGTGCTCTCATTCAGGAATTCTCCCCAAGTCTGGCAGTGCTACCCCAGGAAGGTGACACATCTGTTTCTGGCTCACCCAGGCAAAGAGGCCCAGGGACAAAAATGGCCTCAAAGGGCCTTAAAATCAGTGGCAGTGAGGAGCAGGACCCCCGCCCCAGTGACAGGGGAGCAGAGGGGGTTATGGGCCCAGAGTGTCCCCTTGGTGCCCCTCATCCTGCAGGAGTGGGATGGAGACCTGTGGGAGGACACTGGGCAAGGCAAAGGCTCTTCCCAAAAATCCACGCTCAGATTGGCCATGGGGCTCTGGCAAGACCCCTGTCTGGGGTCTCTCTGCTGTTTCCTACACCACAATCCCTGCCTGCACCCCACATTCTATGGGCTTCCTGCTCTTCCAGAGGGGATCCAACCTCCATGAGCTGTCTCACAGCTGTGGAAAGATTAGAAATCACAGTGATGGCACATGGGAAAATCCTGCTGGGGTGAGGGAACCCCAAACAGAGTTTCTGAGGCATTCTAGATCTCCTGGACAGGCCTCCATGGATACAGGAAGGCTCAGGGCGAGCACCCCAGGAAATTGGGAGGGGACGGGGGCTGATCCCATTGATTTATCCCCAAATCCCAGCACTGGAATGGCTGTGGGGAACATTGGCATGGCTGGGACTCTTCCCGGGAAGGAGCTGGCTAGGAAGGTGTAACGCTGGGAGGGAAGGGAACGCCAGGGAAGGATTGAACTTGTGCTGGGAATCCAGAGCTGGGAAAAGCAGGAATCCGACATGGAGACGGTCGCTGTGAGCGGAGGCCGGCAGGAATTGGCAGCGTGTGTTCATCTCGAAGTAGCACTTAGTGAGTGAGTTTTGCTAGTTTTAAGTGACACAGACAATTCCCGGAGGTTTTTTTTCCCCTATTTTCCCAGGTGTGAGTCGTGCAGTGAGGTGGGGACTTTTCCAGTGGTGGGAAATCCTGCTGCTCTTCCTTGGGTGGGGAAAACACAGAGTGGGAGTACCAGGAGAAGGGGATGAAGTGGTTCTTTTGGCCAAGCAGAGGAAGATTACAATCTGGGAAGGAAAAACCTCAGCTTCAGGAAAAGCAATCCCCCACCTTCAGCTTGATTCTGTTCTCCTGGTGGAGTGATGGACAATTTTCCCTGGGGATGAAGCCAGCGCCATTCCAGCAGAGCTTGAAACAGAAGGTGAAGAAAATAACCACAAAACACCCTTTTCTTCCTCAAATCAAGCAGATCTGGGCTATGGTGGAGAAAATTCAACCCTTGCCCCATGGTGGGAAGGGGCTGAAGCCCAGGAGGGAAAGGCAGGAGGGAGATGCAGCGGGAATTTCCCCAGATGGGGACCACAGTCTCTCTAAGCTCAGTGACTGCCTCCAGAGGCGGGTGACATGGGGGATGAGGTGCCTTGTGCCAGGAGGACCCGGGAAACAACTGGGTTCCAGGGGTTTTGGGCTGCGCCTCGGCCAGACGCACGAGGCAGGAGCTGCCCGCGCCCTGGCAGTCCCAGTCTCAGAGATCCTGGGGATCCCCGGGATGGCCACGTGCAAGGCCCTGGGAGACTCAGGATTCAATCTTTTCTTTCTTTTTGCCTTTTTTCAGGAAGGATGGGGTCCGGAATTTCTTCTTCTTTTTGGAGGGTGATTTGGAGGGTGAACCGTCAGGGGACACGGGGTTGCTGGTCACTGTCTCCTTCTCTTTGGGGGCATCCTGGTCAGTGTTGGTAGTTGTCCGGTCTGTTCCCCCTTTTCCAAGGTTTTCCTCAGTGCTTGGCTCTTCATCCTTCCCATTCACCACTGCTGGTGGCTCCTTCTTAGCAGTGGGATTAGGGGGGCCTTGGCTGCCATCGTCCTTCTTATCACCTTGGGAAGTGGAGAGGGAACAGGGAATTGGGGCAGCAGCACTGGTGTTGTGGTGGCAGGGGGTTTATCCCCCCAAATGTGGGTCCTGGGCAGGAGCAGGATTTGGCCTCCATGAGTGGAGAACGTTGGGATTTGATCCTGTCCTGCTGCAGGCACCAGTTCCCTGAGCACCCCCCTCCCTGCGGGACAAGCGATGTGGGATGGAGAGGTGGGAGGAGGCAGCAGGAAAAAAAGCAACAAGGAGGGATTCCCCAAGGGATTTCCTAAGGGATTTCCCCGGAGTGGGGCTGGAGTGGGCCATGGAGACTGAAGATCCCCCCGAGCCCGTGTCCCTCGTCCATGGTGGCCTCTCCGTACTTACTACGGCGCCAGGGATTCAGGGGTAACTCCTTGGGTGACAGGCACACGGGGAGGAAAGAGAAAGGAGACGTTGTGGAGACAGACAGACAGACAGACACCACAAGACACCATGGCAGAGCCAGCAGCCCCGAGCCGTGCCCCAACACCCACTGTGGATTGGAACAACGGGAACATCACACCCGCCGGAGTGTGAGGGTTGGGATGGGGGACAGGGGTGTCCCCTGCACCCACAAAGCCCCCAGCAGACACTCATCCTCCTGCTGTGAATCCCCATAGGTGCTTGGCCCCTCTGGAGCAGGGCCCCCTGGGACAGGCAGGGGGACACGAGGTGACAGCGAGCTGTGTCTCAGCGTGGTTTGGCCACAGCCGCTCTTGTCCTCCCACTCCTGCTGTTGACGGGGACCCCACCCCTCGTTTTGGGGTGCTCATCACCCCACTCACCCTCCGTGGGCTCTGCAGGTGCCGGGGACTCTGGAGGGGGTGGCTCTGGTGGGGGAGCCCCACTCTCCTCTGCTGCTGCATCCTTCTCACCTGCCACAAAGAGACACGCTGGCCCCAGGTCCGCTCAGTGCCACCTGGGGGTGTTTGGGGGCTTTGGGGTGTCTCTCCTAACCCTCTAGGCGCTTCTTCCTCTCCACTTCCTGCTTGTACTCCTCCAGCTCCTGGTCTGTGAGCTGGCTGAAGGGGTTGGGTGGCTCTGGCTCAGGAGGAGCCTCTTCTTGGCCCTCCTTGGCCTCTGTATCCCCCAGGTGGCTCTCGGTGGACTGAAACAGACCCCCAGAGTGATGTCACTCTTCTGGAGCGGTGTCAATCCCACCAGAGAGATGTCACCCCTCCAGAGTGATGTCACACCCTCTGGAACTGTGTCAACAACCCCACCCCAAGCAGTGTCAACCCCATTGGAGCAGTGTCCCCTCTGCCCTTGGAGTGGTGTCACTGCCCCTGGACCTGTGGAATGCTGGGAAACCAGGGAAGGGCTAGGTGCTCTACTTGAGGCTGAGTATGTGAGGCTTGGGACAAGAGGTGACATGGGGTGATATTGGCCTGGGGATACAGTGGGGACATGGGGTGATATCAGGGACAGGACTATGCCTGGTCCCAGCAAGGACACTGTCAGCAGGGTGACATGGGCTGTGGACAGGATTGGGGATATAGGGGTGACACGGTCTGTGGACGGGGCTGAGGTCACAGGGTGACATGGGCTGGGGATTCAGGGCTTCAGACATGGGGTGTCTGTCACAGGGCTGGGGACACAGGTGCCATACGGGGCTGCGGCTGGTCTCAGCGATGACACTGGCCAGCAGCTGCGACTGGGGCCCAGCCGACTTCACGTCCTGGCGGTTTTGCTCCCGGATCTGTGGGTGAGGACAGGGATAAATCCCTCTCCAAGGATAAGCCACCCCAGCACCCCGAGACACCCCTGTCCCCCAGCCCACCCCACCTTGTTGCGCATCTCCAGCACCTCCTGCGGGTCCGTGTAGAGCGGCACAAACTGGTTGGGGTTCTCGATGCGAATAGGGGTCCCACTGCTGCCCTTCTCCACCTCATCAGCTCGCAGCCACTGGAAACCCCAGAAAGGTGTTTTGGGAAGCAGGAGATCCCAGTGATAAGAAGGGAAGACCCCAGTGGTAGAGGGGAAACACCATAAATGCAGGAAGACCCCAATAAACGCTCCTTGCATAGAAGGAAGACCCAACTAAATGCATCATATATAGAAGGAGAAACCCAACAACAGAGGAAGACCCCGAGAAAAAAGTATGTAGAGGAGAGACCCTGATAAATGTGGGGAGACCCCAAACAACACACCTTTCATAGAGGGGAGACTGCAATAAATACATCTTATTTATAGGGGACAGCCTGATAATAAAGCTGGTCCCCAATAATGTATCTTGCATAGAGGAAGACCCCAATAAATGAGAAGACCCCAATAAATGCATCTTGCACAGAGGGAAGACCCCAATAAAGCCAATGGTACTTGGCCCCACTGGAATAGGGTGGTGGGACTTCAAAATACTCATTATTACAGGATGAAGGTGGTCCCTGGGGCTCCCTACACCCCAGGTTTTGGTGGGATCCATAACCAGGACACCCTCCACCTCCCTGGTTGTGGATCCCCAAGCCCCTGTCTGCCCCATCTGTCCCTCACCGTGGTCTTTGTCCTCTGGCCACTGATGCTGCCCTGTGGCTCCTCGGCCAGGTTGACCCTGGTGTAGGTGTTGGGGGTATTGAGCCACCTCGTCTTCTCCTTCTGCTGCTTCTGGGCGTGCTGGCGCAGGGCGGGGGTCCCAGCAGGTTCCTCCTCGAACACAAAGGCTGTCACGGTGGCGGGGATCAGCACGTCGCTCTTGGGCTTGCTCTTCTCCTGCACGAAGGGGTAGCGGTACGTGTAGCCCGTGCGGTATCCCTGGAAGAGCACAGAACGGGGAGTCAGGCACACAGGGATAAGCCCAGGGGTTGGAGTGCGTTCTGGGGCGGGTTGGGTGGGTTCTGGCACTCACCAGGTTGTCCAGCATCCTCATGAGGGCCTCGAACTCGTGTTCGCCCAGGCGGCTCTTGTGCAGGGGCCCGAAGGTGGTGCCAGCGCGGCGCACAGCGCCCAGGCCGTGAGGCACCTGCTGCTGTGCCCGCTCCAGCACAATCAGGTTCTCCGCGCCGCCTGCACTCGCCAGCGCCGACACCTGCAGGACACCGGGCACTGCTGAGCTCGGGACACCAGGGAACAGCCTTGCTGGCAGCCTCAGAGCCAGCCCTGGCACACAGGGGAGTGATAGGGCTGAGTCCTGGCACAGCTCAGTGCACAGGGATGGGGCACTGGGGGTGGCTGAGACCTGGCACAGCTCAGGGTCCCATCCACAGCTCACCACTCGCCACACACTCACCTGGACCTCACAGGCTGCCTGCAGGTGGAAGATGCTGTAAAAAGCCTCCTCGGCCGTGTCCCCCAGCGCCAGCACCCCGTGGTTCCGCAGCACCAGGATCTGCAGTGCCCACGTGAGAGGTCAGCTGTGTGGGCATGGGATGGAAGAGTGACCTCCACGTTCCCCCAGGGGTCCCCTCACCTTGCAGGTGGGCCCGAGGCACTTCTGGAGCTCCACACGATCGGCCTCGTCCTCCACCTCTCCGCGGAAGTCGAAGTAGGCGACGTCCCCCAGGAGAAGAGCGGCACGGGAGATGGGCAGGAGCCCGCAGCGCATGGCCGACACCTGGGCATGGAGGGGAAACAGGGCAGGGGGCCAAGGAACACCCCCAAAAAACACCAACACCCCAACAGCCCTAAAAAAGCCCCAACTCTTCCACAATTTTCCAACCCTTCCCAAACTCCTCTCCAAAAATCCCATAATCCCCTGAAAAATCTCCCCAAAAACTTCCAACACCGTCAAATCCCTCTGACCAACTTCCTAAATTCCCCCAAAATGTCCACCTCTCAAACTCCAGAATCCCCCCAAAATGAACTGCCCCCAAAGAACCCCAACCCCTAAAACCTCCCGATCACCCCAACACTTCACATTGCTCCCAAAATCTCCCAGTGCCTCCAAATCCCCCCAAACCCCTTCACACTCCCAATGAACCCAAAGCCCTTTCTCAGCTCCTCCAAACCTCCAGACCCCCTTGTCCTCCCAAACTCCAAATCCCCCAACCCCTCCAAAACATCCTTTCAAATCCCTCCGAACCCAACCTCTCCCAAAGGCCCCAAGTTCCTCTACCTCCCAATCCCCTCAAATCCTGCCAAACCCAACTTCCCCCAAAAGCCCCCATGTCCCCCAGCCCCCCGTGGCCCCGCTCCCAGCCCATACAGCGGCAGCAGCGGGGGTGTGCAGCCGCACGATGCAGCGGATGTCGGGGCGCGCGGCGTAGATGGCGGCGTGCAGGCTGAAGCTGCGGGCATCGGGTGCGAAGCCAGTGCTGCCCTGCTCCACCACGGCCCCCAGCACGTTCACCTTCACCTGGGGGCACAGGGGGCTCAGGGGCGGCTGCTCCTCACCAGGCAGCCCCGGGGAAGGAGGCAGGGAACTCACCAGGCTGGCTGCTGTCACCTCGCTGCACGCCAGCCCCTGCGGGGCCACCAAGAAGTGTTCCTGCTCCTTGCTGACCCGCAGCTGCCGCGGGGGACAGAGTGGGATGAGAAACATGCCAAAAAAAATCCCCAAATAAACACCCCCTCAAAAGCCCCACACCTCTCCCATCACCCCTAAGCCATTACAAAACCTCTGGAACTCAACAAACCAACCCCAAAACCTCCCATCCCCACATATTCCCCTCCAAAATAACAACTCACAAACCCTTACAATTCCAACCCACCTCAAATGTCCAAAAACCCCCAAATCACCAACATCCCTCTAAGAACCCAACAGCTCACAAACTTCCGAAATCCACCAAACCCCCCAAAATCTCACCAAAAATCCTAATTCCTAAAACTCCCCAAATCTCAACCATTCAAAACCCCCCACTCCCCCCAGAAAATCCCAAAACGGTCACCCCCAATCCAAAATCCACCCAAAACCCCACCCCTCAAAACACAACACAATCTGCTCAACGAACTCCCTCAAACCCGGAACACTCCCAACCCTCCTGCCCCCCTGCACAGGTTTTGGGGTGCTGATGGTGTGCCCTAGCTGTGGCCAGTTGAACAGGTCTAGCGAGTCCAAACCCGCCCAAACAACACCAAATCCCACCAAAATAACCAAAATTCCCCCTACATCCCCCTCAAACAATCCCGAACCTCCTCCAGCTCCCCCGTGGGGTTTTGAGGTGCTCACAGTGACATGATGTGTCCTGGCTGTGTCCATCTGTACAGGTCCAGCAGGTCCCAACCCTCTCCCCCCAGAAAACACACCAGACATCTTTAAATCCCCTCAAAACAATCCTGAATACTCTTCTAAATCCTTTCCAGGCCCCCCATTCCCACTGTGCTGGTTTTGGGATGCTTATGGTGATGGTGGCACGTCCCAGTTGTGCCCAACTGTACAGGTCCAGCAGGTACCAAAAGCCCCCTAAATCTTCCCAATCCCCCCAGAACATCCCAAATCCCTCCAAGGCAGCCCCAGGCCCCCATCCTGGTTTTGGGGTGCTCACAGTGACAGCAGCGTGTCCCAACTGTGCCCAGCCGTACAGGTCCAGCAGCCGGTGGATGCTGCCCACCTTGCAGCGCATCAGCCGCTCGCCCTTGGCCAGTGCTGGCCCCTCTGTGCCATGCAGGTCATTGATGGGGGTGACCGACGCCAGCCCTGGGCATTGAGGACCCTCATCAGTGGTGGGATGCTCCCCAAACCACACGGGGCTCACCAGGGACAGGGGGTTGTGGGAATGGGTTTAGCGGCTTGTCATGGTTTGGTGGATCCAAAGGTTTGCTGGACATCAAGGTTTGGTGGCCCCAAAAGCTTTGGGGGTCCCCAAAGGGTTCAGAGGATTCCAGGAGTTTGGTGGCACCCCAAGATCCCAAAGAATCGATGATTCCAAAGGTTTGGGAGTCCCCAAGGTCTCAAGGGTTTGATGACCCCAAAGGTGTTTGGGGTCCTCAAGGTCCCAGAGGATTGGAGATTCCAAGGTTGCAAAGATTTGGTGTCCCCCAGCGTTTTGGGGCTTTTCCCACCCCACCTCTCTCAATTAAATCCCTCATAAGAATCCCCAAACCACCATGTCCCTGCCCCACATACCCATGGGGGAGGTGGGCAGGGCGGCAGGGGACGTGGTGGCCATGAAGTCGGCGATCTGCCGCAGCGCCCACACGTGTGATGAGTTGTTCCCCTTCTTCATCTGCTCCTGGATCAGGCTCTCCAGCTCCTCCCGGAAGGACTGCAGCACGGGGGACAAGGTGACAATGGGGTGGGTGGCACCATTGGGGACATCAGGACAAGGGGCAGCACTGCTGGCTTGGTGGCACGGTGATGGTGGCACTGGCAGTTTGATGTCAGGGACACTACTGTCTTGGTGGCATGGCTTGGTCAAATGGTGGTAGTGACAGCACTAGCTTGGTGACATGGTAAGGCATGTCAACACTGCTGTCTTGGTGTCAGCGGCACCAACAGTTTGGTGGCTCACTAGTGGTGCCAGCATCACCAGCTTGGTGGCAGTAACATTGCCAGTTCGATGCCACAGTGGTGATGGTGGCACCACCAGACTGGTGGCATGGTAATGGTGGTATTACGATCTTGGGGTCAGTGACACCACTGGCTTGCTGGCAGAGTGGCAGCAGTGGCACTGGCAGCTCAGAGACGGCAGCACCGTGGTGGCAGTGACATTGCCAGGTGGAGGCATGCACCACCATGTGGTGACATCTATCAGTTTGGGAACAGGAGGGATGAGGCCGGGGACAAGAAGGCTGGGGCTGGCGACAGGAGGGACCGAATTTGGGCCAGGAGGGGTGGGCTGGGGGACGTAAAGGAAAAGGTTGAGGACACGAAGGACAGGTTTGGGGACAGGTAGGAGGGGGCTAGGGACACAGGGCCTGCGTGAGGCCGGGCTCACCGGGCTCTGCAAGATCATCGTCACCCGCTTCTTCTGCTCCATGAGGTTGAAGTCCTGGCGCAGGTCCCCAGCCCCGCTCCGCGCCCGCAGGAACTCGGGGTCCTCTTGTGGGGGGCAGCGGGGCCCGGGAGCGGGCAGCTCGGGCAGGGGCTCGGGGCTGACGGCCGTGCTCATCCTGGGGACGCGGGGACACGCGGCGTCACCCCTGAAGTACAGATTGGGGAAAAAGCACCGAAAACACCGCGCAGCTGCGCCCGGCAGATAAGGGCGGCGGGGCCCCCGCCCTGCGCGGCACCTTGCAGGGCCGAAGGGACACTTTGGGGACACCCGGGGTTGGACCGCAGGGGGAGTCCCCCGCTGGCAGCACTGCCCAGGCTGGGTTACGCCGCTCTGGGCACGTCACAGCTCAGTCCACCCATGGGCGCTCCCCCCAGACCCCGGTCCCCAATTGGGGACCCGCTATTGGGGGCTCGGCGCCGCGCTGCCGCTGCACGTGGAGGCGTTCCCAGCCTCCCCCCACTGCCCACGCACCCCAAAAAGATCCCAAAGGGACCCTCCCCTTTCCTCCAAGTCATCGTCACCGAGCTCTGTGAGGATGCTGCTGTCAAGGGACCCCCAACCTAGGGCACCCCAACCCCCAAAACACTGGGCGGGGCTGCTTCCCCAAATCCCGGGCGGAACCTCCAGTCCCCCCCTTGCTCAGGGTAGAAGGGACCCCCG
>VRYO01000516.1:304076-314330 GCA_009812075.1 Sialia sialis
AGGACCCTCGGGGGATCTGAGACCCCTGAAGGCTCTAGGACCCCTGGCCATCCCCCAGCTCTGGTAGGCTCTTCCATCCCACAAAAGGAACCTGCTGAGCTGACTCTCGAAAGAGGAGGAAATTGAGCCAAAAGGGCCTTAAATACCTGGGACCAAACGAGGCACAGGTGGGACCCGTTTGGGCTTGACAAGCTCTAGCTGTGCCTCAGTTTTCTCACCCACTATCCCACTATCCCAGCCTGGTACCCCCAAAATTCTGATCTCTTTTTGTTCCTCAGTTGTGCTCATTCACTATCGCAACCCAGTGTCCACAAACACGTCCAAAAAACGTCCCCCACAAACCACCCTGAGGGATATTTGGAGGTCTGGGCACCGATGGTTTCACTCCAGAGGGGAGGGTTGGTTGAAGAGGCCTCGCGTGTTCCTAAAAAACGTGGGAAGCGCTTTCGGGTGGAGAAAACAGAAACGGGAGGTTTAACAGCGAAGCCTGGCTCAGTAGGTGGCAGTGTTAGTCCCTGATATGCCCCAAAACTCAGGGAGGCTGGGAAAAAAAAAATGGTCAAATCTCCCTTTTTCCTCCAAAAAAAGTCAGGTCGCTTCGAGTTATCCACTATAGGGGGAACCTCATGCCAGTCCCACCACCGGGATGGATTTCCCCTCCTCTCTGGTGTTTTCATGGGGAAAAGCCCTTCAAGGGGCTGAACCTTTTTTTCCAGGGATTTGGGTCTCCAGTGGGTTTTTTGAGGGGTGTGTGGGGCATGGACGTGTGTAGGATTGGGGCTGCCCTGCCTCAGTTTCCCCAAAACTTGGAAAAACCTCGAGGGGCTGGATACCATCCCCAGCTGTCCCAGGATCCTGAAAGTTCCTTCTGTGTCCATAAGGAGAGTGAGGGTGCAGAGCAAACTCTAAAGAAACCATAAAATGAGAGACACCTCAAAGTTAACTGAGATTGTTCTAAGAATTTAGAAAAACCCAATTTTCTTCTCTTTAATGCTCTGTAATGAGCTTCCCTATCCCTCAGCAGGCTCTGGATAATCTCATTATTCCTGCCCTGATCTGGGCATAATTCTAGTATCTGACAAATTAATCTGAGGGCAGGGGAGGTGTAAAGTCCCCCCAAAAACGGGTCTGTGCCCAGCTGCTCACCTGAGTTCACCAGTGGGAGTATCTGGGGTGGGCTGAACCCCCCAGCTGGGGTTTGCTCCTTCTCTGTGTTGGGAAAAGCTGGGAAATGCTCCAAGTTCAACAGAGGGAGATTAAATATTGAGGGAAAAATGACGAGAGGGGAGTGGAGAAGGGGATGGTGGAAATGGGGTGTGCAGGGGTTGTGCCCTGAGGGGAAATGAGCAGAGCCAGTGGGGAAGGAAATGGGGTTACTGGAGGCACAGTTATTGGAAGGATGTCATGGTTATTTGGGGTCACAGTTACTGAGGGTCAGGGTGTTTGGGGGTCACTGTTATGAGTGACCTCATTTTAAGGGTCATGGTTATTAGGGTTTGGGGTTACTAGGGGTCATGGTTAATAGGTTTTAGGGTTATGAGGGGACACACTTATTAGGGGTCACAGTTAATAGGGTTTGGGGTTATTAAGAACACACTTTTAGGGGTTACAATAATTAGCATTTGGGGTTATTAGGGATCATGGTTTTAAGGGGACACAGTTGTTAGGGCCCATATTTTTAGAGGTCACTATTTTTTGGGTTATTAGAGACCTCATTTTTCAGGGGTTTTTTTAGGGTGTGTTTTTTAGGATGGCAGTCAGGAGGGAGCAAGGTGATGAGGGGTCCCAGTTAGGGACGGGAGCTTGGAAAAGGCTGAACAACTGTGAAACCCCATCCCAGCAACCAAGGGGTGCTGTTTTGGGAACACCTATTTGGAATGCTTTTTCCCAACCCTCCAGGCTCAGTTTTCCCTCTCATTTTCCCTCTCTGAGCACGGACAGAGCTGGAGGCAGATCCTGACCCTCCATCAGCACTTAGGATGCTCCCTAAATCCAGATGTCTCCACCCCCCATCCCACCCACCCCAACGCCAATGAACCATCGAGGATCTGACATTTGATATCGAGACTGGAAACATGACCCATGGGTCTCCAGTTACAGAGCTGGGGTGGCCTGGGAAGGTTGGGGAAGGTCAGGGAAGGGGAATGATGTCAGGGCTAATCTGGGCCCAGGGCAGCTGTTGGCCTGGGATTAGACCCAATCTTTCCTGGCCCAGTCCCAAATGTCTTGAGAGTGTCCCATCCCTGCTGCCAGCCTCGTGCCAGCCTCGTGGTGCCCGTAGTTGGGGAGAGTGGAAACAGAATATTCCAAGGGGGTTTATGGAGATGTGGCAATGCCTGTCGCCACTTCCACCTCTCCATTCTCCTCTTCCTCGTGCTGCCATCACATCCCAAGTCACCTGCTCTGCTGGCATGCATCCTGCAATCTCAGGCATCATTCATGTCCTATTCCCTGAGCTCTCCAAGGAATGAGCCTGGCTTGGCACCAGGCTGCCCATCCCGATTCCAGCAGGTTCTGGGTGCCCAGGGATGGGCTCGCAGCTGCCAGGGCAGGGAAATGCAGGAGAGCAGGCGTCCATGTGGACAGGGAGGCTCCTGGAAAACTTTTTGTCCTGTCATTAAAGTCATGAAATCCTCTTTCCTGCTGCTGTCGGTGCTGCTGGTGACATCAAGACCACATCTCTCAAGTGCCTTGTCTTTGTTCAATATCCCGGGGCTCTGATGTGACACAGAGAGATCTCTCCTGCCTCAGTTTTCCCAGCTCATACAGAAGCCTGAGGGGATATTTGGGAGGGAATTCCAGAGGCTTCCTTTGCCCCTAAATCCAGTCCTGCAGTTGATGTTGTAGGACTTGAGGCTGGGTAGGTTCCGTCCGGGGGTCTGAGGGACATCCTGGGGGACATCCCAGGGGACATCGCCATCCTGCTGCACCCCAGGCACTCCCTCCTCCACCACTCCTTATCAAGGGGTTATTTGTTCCTCTTTTGTGATGAAGAGGAGGGGGTGGGGCTCTGGGGGTGGGAATTGTCTCGGCCACGCACTGAGGGTCCCGTGCTGGGAAGGGGAAGGTCTCACCCCCGCCGTGCCTGGATTATCCATGAAACGGGAGACACAATAAAGGGATTTATTGGCACGGCGAGGATTCGGGCAGGGCGAGCCTGGCTGTGGAACTCGGCATCGCTCGCATCCCCTCAACCCCACCCATCACTGCAGGGGGACATGAAACAATCCTGACTTGCTTAAATCCAAATAGTGACTAAAATCCTACTGGGAATGGTGGGAGGAAGTAAATCCGGGACAAGCAGCCATGCCCCCAGCGCTCATCTCCCACCACCCGGCGCTCGCGGTTCACTGATTTTCTCATTCCTGGAGATTCCCGGGAAGTGGATCCAGAGCCGGAGGGCTGCTGCCGTTCCGGAGCGGGATGAACAAAGGTGGCTCTGTCCGTCCCGGCTGAAGGAGCCTTTGTGCCAGTTGTGGGCGGCAGAGCGAGGATCCCAGCCTGGAGCAGCCGGAGTTTTCCCCGTCCGAGAGCAGAGGAATTTTTGGAGATAAAAGAAGTTTCCATTGGATGAAGGCGCTGCCAAAACCCCATCATGAGGCAGGTGGATGCGGGGACAGCTCGGGGTGGGGGTCTGGCTGTCCCACGGTCCGGATGAGTCCTGGGCTGTCACCGATGGCTGTGTGCCCTGGGAACGGAATGGGATGGGACAGGGACAGGGACAGGAAAGGGATGAGATGGGACAGGATCTAGGACCGTGTAAGGGATGGGGGTAGGGATGGGACAGGAGTGAGGCAGGGACAGGGATCAGGGACAGGGATGGAGATGAGAATGAGGATGGGGATAGGGATGATGAAAGGGACAGAGATGAGCAATGGATATGGCACAGCACCAGGATGAGGACAGGGATGGTGTCAGGGATAGGGACGGTAATGGGGACAGAATGGAGATGAAATGGGAGCAAGAACCAAGACAGAGTGGGGTCAGGGATGACTAAAGGAACAAGATAGGGACTAGGATTGAGATGGAGAGAGTCACAGGGGTGGAGAAGGATTTGGGAATGAGATGGGGACCAGGATGTGGACAAGGATGGTGTCAGGGATGGGGATGGGATGGGATGGGATGGGATTGAAGAAGGAACAGGAAGCAGGACAGAGATGGTGGCAGGGATGAGAATGGGAGCATGTTTGAAATAGTGATGGGATGAAGATGGAGATGGCGACAGGGCAGGGGTGAGGTTGGGCATGGGATTGGAACAGGGATTGGGGGAGGGATGGGGTGACAGGGATCAGGATGGGAACAGGGGCAGGGATGAGGACAGGGATGGGACCAAGGCTGGAGCTCAGCTCTGCCTTGCCCTGCCACCTCACACAGCATCTGACCAAGGGCTGGGTCTGAGCTCAGCACCTGGATGAAGATTTAGGTCTGGTCTTAGCCTTTAGCCCATCCAGGTGGTGCCTAAATCCAGCCTGGAGTCTGCTGCTCCCAAATCAGAGCTCTACCCCTTCTGTCAAGCCCATCCCTCTCTGTCATGGGAAAACTTGGAGCTGCAGCTCCATCCTCCTCCTCCCTGACAGCAATTTCTGCCCTACCCATCCCAGACAACCCTCCAGCACTGGCTGCTGCTGCTGGGCCCTCAGAGCTGCGTAATCTCCGTTAGAATTAATAAATGAATCAATCTTAACCCTCTTTTCCTAGCAGCTCCTCTCCAGCAGCAGGGAGAGGGGCCCTGCGTGCCCACTGTCACGTAGTGATGGACCCACGGAGCCACGGGCTGGGGGAGGAGCCAGCCAGCTCTTTCCCCCCTCATTTATCCCCCCGTCTGGGGTTTTGGAATTCTCCAGGACTCTCAAGGCTCCTTGTAAGCACACGAACTGCCGCTGCTGCCATGGCAGATGCTGCAGATCCCAATTAAGCCCTTTGCCGGGTCAGATCCATGTGGGAGGCCACGTGTCCCTGTCCCACGTGTGCTCTCACACGCAACACACATTTGCACACGCATCATGTGTCTCCAGCAGGCTTGGAGCCGTCCGGCCTCATTCCGCTTCAGGGCTCCCAGCCCCTCCAAACACATCCATCCCACCTCAGCGGGGGCTTTTCCATTTTATTTTCTCTCTCTGGGAGAAAGGAGAGAGGATTCCTCACTAAAACTCTCTGCACTGGAATTTGGGCTGGGGGCAAGTGAGGTCACCTCCACAGGGACAGAGCAATGCGGGCCTGATCCATGATCTGGCTGCTCCTTATTGCCGTGCCAAGGGGTCCAGAAAGGAGGGGTCCGGAGCAGAGGGGTGCTCCGTGGGGCTGTCAGTGTGGGACAGGAGGAACCCAAACCCTCCAGAGAGCATCTCTTCCCAGACAGCTCCGTCACTCTCATCCCAAGGCTTCGGGATTACACCGCTGCTGCTCAAATCCCGTCTTCATCCGCGCAGTGCCCAGCCAATGACCTCGGCGCTGGCACGCAGGGCCCTTCCTCCGCAGAGATCAGAGATGATAAAGCCCTCCCAGACCCAGCTCGGCGCGCTGAGGTCTCAGTCTCTGCCTCAGCAAACCATCGTGGATGCTCCAAGGATGGCGTCCACGGAGAACGGGATGGACAATGAAAGCTTCACCCAGGTAAGAGGATTTTCGCCCTGGGTTCAGGATAGCGGGGGAGTTTGTGCTGCTTGTACCTGGATGAGGATCTGCAATGGATGCAGCTCAGAGGGGAGCAGCTGTGAGTACCAAGGGATCACGGGATGGATGTTGGGGAATAATTGATGGCAGGGTGGACGGGAGTTGTTTCTCAAATCTCTGGCCTCGACCAGGTGGGATGATGTTGGAGCAAGGTGGGATGTAGTACTTGGGGTGATTTTCTGAGTGAATTGGTGGAAATACGTGTGACTGGGGTGTTTGAGCTGTGATCATTCCGTCAGGGAGAGAGGGAGATGCTGCCTGTGATGAGCAAGGATCGCAGCTCTATTGTGTAGAGCCCAGCTCTACTCCTGTATCCCAGAGAGAGCTCTGAGCTGGGCTTAGGACTCGTTCTGGACTTGGGGAACCTGGGGGGTTTCAGTCCTTCTCTGGCCCCAGCAGTGCCGTGGCTTTTGGCTGGGATTTTGGAGGGGCAGGAGGTGGCTCCCAGCCCCTCACCAGCTCTACCCTGAGTCTCATCCAGACCCCGAGGATGGGCTGGCAGGCACATCCATCCACACGTGGCTTTGCCACGCTGGTGTGGATGCTGGTCCCTGCCAGGACATCACAGGACTGCAGGGTGGGAGTCTATCACAGCCGTGCACCCGTGCCTTCCTCAAATCCAAGTTTTTGGCGATTTTCTCTTATCAGGTGGGAAGGTTTTCATGGGGCTGGGGCAAGCTGGATGTGGCTGTGGCACAGGACCATTGGGCTGGTTATCCCACTGCCACGAGACCCCGGGATTCAGCTTGCCCACACCCACAGCGCTGGGAGAAAGGATGAGGATCCTCTGGGCAGAGGTGAGGGAAAAGCTCCTGGCACTGAGCATTCCCTGCCCTGTCCTGCGCTCCAGTTTGGTGGCATCAGGGATGTGGTGTGTCCCACGCTGTGGGATGTGGCAGTGCCCATGGAAACTGCCCCAGGGATGCAGGAGAAACCTCCCCTTTGCGCTGGGATTGGGAAAGTGCTGTACAAGGGATTGCTCATGCCAGGGCAGAGTGACTCAGGGTCCTGTGTCCTGACCGGGACTTCTGACCTCGGAGCTGTGCCAGGTCTTGTGGCACCTGGGACACAGGAGGATGGTCCTTGGCTCTCCCTGCATTTGGCCATGCTGGCTTTTGAGAACACCTTCCTTCCTGACACAGCTCCTGCCAGCTCCAGCATCCAGGCTTTGGGTACTGGACTAGGACTTTTGGGACCTTCCTGGGATGTTGGGGACCTTCCTGGGATTTTGGGGACAGTGTAGCTTCTGGGAATAGAAGAGGTCAGACCTCTCCTCTCCCTGTGGTGTCACGGGGCTGATCCTGTGAAGCATCCAATGTATCAGGAGATGTTCGATGGAGCTGGCAGGCTCCTGTACAGCTGGATGAGCTGGCACTGCCCTGGGGGAGGTCTGGTCAGGCTAATGTCATCTTCACGGTGTGGTGATTCGGGAGACAGCAACAGGACATGGAGGGCAGGAGCTGGGAGTGGAGGGGGAAAACGGGACGTGCCGTTGCAGAGTGTTCCACCACAAAATCTCCCTGGGCAGAGGGGGCTCCCTGGGGGTGGAGGTGATCCAAGGTTGAGGGTTACCGTCACCAGGGAAAAGTGGCCACCACAAAGGGATGGTGGTCACAAATAAGGAATGGTGACCATCACTGGAGGTGGACGGTTGCCACCGACAGAGAGGGACCACCACTAATGGAGGGTGGCCAGCACCACTCCAGGATGGCTATCACCAGTCAAGGATGGCCATAGCCAGTTGAAGGTGGCCATCACCTCCAGTCCCCTCCTGGCACAGGTTTAGTGACCCCCCCCTTACCCACCCATCTCTGGCTGCCACTGCTCAGCCAAACCCCCTTTGGATCCTCTGGTCCTGACTGGTGGCCTTGGTGAGAGTCATGCAGGGGTGGGGGAGTGAGGAAGAGTTGGAGCAGTGTGTCAGTGACATGTGAGGACGCTAAAATTAGGCGGCTCTGGCTAATCTAATTTAATCTCCCCTTTTCCATCCGTTCTGTGGGGATTAGCCTGGTGAGTGGGGTGGGAAGCCAGCCTATGGGGCAGCCCAGCCCAGGGACATCCATCTGAATCCCAGGAAATCCCTCTGGCTGTTTTGGGGAGGGATGTCTGTGCGGACCTTGGGGTGCAGGAGGGGTTTGGGATGGGTTGGAAATTGCCCCAGCACTATGTGATGTGCGGAGGAGCAGCAATAGAATGGGTGGAAGGAAGGATGTATCCCACCACCTCCAAGGTGGGCAGGGTACAATCCTCCCCTCCCTCATCCCTCACGGAGCAGTTTGGGGTGGGCGAGCCCTCTCCCTCTCAGCAGAGCCGGGGAAAGGCTGTTTCACCCAGCTCAGCCCAAGGTCACGCGCTCATCCTGCGGCTGCTGAAGAAAGAAAAGTTCTCCAACCGGTTTTCTATTCCCGGCCCTGTGCGAGGGCTGGGTCCAGTCAGGTTCTAGGTTTCCGGTGCTTTGGGTGACAAGGCTAAGTCAATAACTGGTCACTGGTGTCACAATGATGCCGATGGGTTCGTGGGGATGTGTATGCCTGTGTCCAATGAAACCTCCTTGGAAGCTATGTGGAGCAGTGCTGGAGTGATGAATCATGGGGCAAGTGATCCCAGATGAGTTCACGCCTCTCCTGGAGCAGCTCCAGCTCCAGGGTCATCCCAGCTGCTCCGTGCTTGGATGGTCTGGTTCTCAATTCCTCTATACCCACCTGTGCCTCAGTTTCCCCAGTAGAAAAGTGAGTTATGTCG
This sequence comes from Sialia sialis, assembly GCA_009812075.1. Taxonomy (NCBI): domain Eukaryota; kingdom Metazoa; phylum Chordata; class Aves; order Passeriformes; family Turdidae; genus Sialia; species Sialia sialis. The sequence continues at coordinate 312,492 of VRYO01000516.1, forward strand.
CTCACAGGGTTCTCAGTGGTCTGCTCCAGCAGCAGCGCTCCATGGAGGGGTTTGCTCTGTGCTGTAGGCCAGGCTGGTCCCAGGGTTCCAGGATGCTCAGTCCCTGCTCTGGCCGCTGGGCACGGCTCTTCCTCCCGCTCCGACATTGTTATTACTGCATCACTCGTCCCTAAGGAATCACACTAGAGAAATTAGAACTGGTTGTACTCCAATCCCTGCAATCAGCTGCTTCCTTTTCCTAAGGAACACAACATTAAATGCCGATAGATTATTACAAGTTCATGTGGAGCTGGGAAGCCACTGGGATGCCTTGAAAAGGTTTCCATTGGGAGCTTTATTCCAGGAAAGGAATTCCAAAATGAACTGAAAAACCTCAAATTAAAAAAAATTACTTTATTTAGATGAACTGGTTGAGCAGAGCCCAGCTCCTCCTGTCTGTTCTTGACTAGGGCATTATCTGGCAAATCAACAGAGTCTTGGGAAATATTTTCCCCCAATAAACGGATTTTACGGGACAGGAGGATGAGACAGGTCCCTCATTTTGTGCAGACAGTTGCTTCCTTTATCCAGCCAGGCGAGTGGCAGATGGGGAAGGCGAACAGATGTGGCCAGCTATTTTTAGGCTCAAATGCTGCTTTAATTTCAACTTGACCACGGAGAATTTGGCTTTTTAGGATAAAAAAAACCTCCACAAACCTGGATCAGATGGTGAATTGAAATGTAGGGGCAGTGATTAATGGAATATCCTGAGCTGGAAGAGCTCCACAAGGATCATTGAGTCCAAATCCTAAAATGCATTAGGTCACGATCGGAGGATTTAACTGGAATGCCTGACAGGCTCATGGTGAGTCCGGCAGGACTGGATCCTCCTGGAAAAGGTGTCTGGTAGCAGGATTGTCTTGCCTCTGGCTTTGGCTGTTTCTCCCCCCGCTTTCCTTTGAAACGGAAAGAGGGGATCTTTGATTAAAAACACCAAAATGATGTAAATGGCCGCGTAGAAAGGACTCTCGAGAGGGTGAAGGCAAGAAGAGCCCGAGCTGCTCCGGACTGGTTGGGAAAGCGGCGGGAGCGGGCAGACGGGTTGGGTAACTCCTGCCCCAGGGCTGCTGGGACCGGCTCTGCTGGGAGCGGGGAGCGGGAGCCGCTCGGGAGGGCCAGGACGTGCCGCGGCTCTCGTAGGGCTCTAGGCCACCAACGCCCGGCCGCGGCTCGGGGACTCGCTGATGGAGCCGGGATGGAGGCGAGGAAGAAAAGAAAAGCGGGGTGCTGCTGCAGACAGATGCCAGCCCCGGCCATGCTCCCAAACGATGCTTCCCAAGGTTTTTGGGGCGCAGCGGGCACTCCCCGCCGTCCATGGCTGCGCACGGGGAGCGGGACACGCGGGCGAAGGAGCGAGCGCCACGGGCCGCGGGGTGATGGATGCGACCTGACGGGTGCACAGGGCTGCGCACGTTCACACGCATGTGACAGCACCGGGCACACCGGGGCGGAGCGGCGGCTGCGTGCGGGGACACGCACAGGGGCTGCGGGCACGGCCGCGGGCACACACAGGAGCTGCGGGCACGGACACGCACGCAGGGGCTGCGGCCCAGAGCACAGCAAATACAGCCCCCCAGGTAGACCTCACTGGACACCCTCACTGCACCCCTAATGCACCCCCCCCGTGCTCCCCCAGCCCTCCCAATGCACCCCTGATGCATCGCCCAGTACACCCCCAACCTCCAGTATCCTGCAAGGCACCTCCAGTGCGATCCTCACGGCACCCACGGCTCCCCTAATGCACCCGCTGTGCGCCTCCCCAGTACAAACCAATGCATGACTCCCAGTACATGCCCAGTA